>JARTUT010000905.1:0-330824 GCA_030674115.1 Micraspis discolor
GGAATTGATGCCAAAATATGCATGACTGTCATCAAAAACCTTCTTCAAGAGATCATTTCAATTGATATTGTCGTTTGAATATTACAGGTGAAAATGCAATTTTTTTATGAAATTTTAACACCCCATATCTTTTGAACGGGGCCAAATTTGGAAAAATGTTATAGGCAGAAAATGTTTCTTTTGACGTCAAGAAACAATGGTTAAAATCAACACAGTGGTTAAAGAATCACCCAGTATATATTAGAAATTATTGAAGAAACTAAATTTCAGATGCTCATAACACCTGAGCTATTCGATTGATTTGGCCCAATAACGTACTTGATCGAGATATTTGGGCAATAAACTCTAGCTCAACTTAGGACGATGGAGAGTATACGGCCTCTCAGACGGTTATACTCAATTTTGACCACGGATGTTTCACCAGGAAGTCGAACCAAATCGATTGAGACCATTTTCGTCTAGATATTCAAAAATTACAGACATTAAGGCAAAGCGATGGCGCGCTGATCTACGAGGTGGAGTTTTTAAGTTCGCGGAATGGGTGGAAAGATGATCAGTGAGGGTACTTAACCAAAATTTTAACGAATTAAGTAACTCGTTTTATTATTTATATATACAGTGTGTCCTGAAAACAATGGATAAGTCCGCAACTATAGATAGACAATGTCGTGGTCTAACTTATTCCAAATTTTGACCTTAATGTAAATTACACGGTTTTCGAAATATTCATGGTGTAACATTTGCCACTTTTTCTTTCGAAAAGATTGACAAATATTCTGAATGACTCCAGATACAAAGACTTGACCATTTAATGTGATCGACAAGCAAGGGTAGGATTCTCTGTTATGTTTACGTAATAATTCAAGTTCGTGATAATTGAGATTAGTGAAAATAATTGGGAAACAAAGATGGTAAATAAAACACAACACTTAGACCCAAACAATCAACTCTTTATTATTATTCAGGGTCTAAAAAATATAGGAAAGCCTTAGGCAGAAAACCCCTTATGTTAGGTGATGTTACTTGTTTAAAACTGAATGGTTAATCATTAACAGTAGCAACAATTCTGAGTATAACAATTCTGAGAAACTATAACAATAAAAAACAGATAGTAATCATAATAATCAGAGCAACTTCCATAATACAAAGAGAATAATAAGCATGGTAAAGATGTCAACTTCAATAATACAACAAGGATAATAATTATGGCAAATATGTAAACGACTAATTATGACCGTCGTCATGGTCACGGCCCCAGGGTATGTGAGCCATAACTATAATATTGTATGAGCTAAGGAATTGGGAACACTGGGAAGGTCATGGAGTTCCAGCGGCGGCTCTGAAAAAATGACAGAAAGTTTCGCGGTTGATTAAAAGAAGTATATTCTCTCATGCTTTATAGCACATGATGGTAACGGTCCCTGCCTTAAGGCTTTGGAACCGGCCATTCAAGGCCTTCGATCCAGAAACCTAAGAAAACTCATACAACAGTATAGGAAAGGTCCACAATCTCGAGACCCCTAAATGAAATATCATGTAATACGAGCATATAGATAAATAGATAGCAGTATGAGATCATAGCATAAATAAACAACAAATCTTGATAGAATATCCATCACGAGTAAATAATAAGAATCAGAATGCATTATGGACATAAATAACAGAAACAGATATAGGTAAACGATAATGAGCAATATAAATAATGAAAGCAGAGAATCTACATAATCAACCGAAGGAAATATACATAATGACAACAAGAAGATACATCACGAAAGTAAGAAGAATAAGTTGATACAGTACGAAATATACACAACAATAATCATGAATAGTAAGGCAAGTACATTACACAATAAAATGACCAATTACAACAGTACGAAATATACATAATATGAGACAGGGGTAACTTAACAACGTTAACCTTCAATATAACACCATGGTGCTACGTACACTAGTTACATCCATTATTCCGTATCAACCGTACTAGTACTACCACTAGTGGAGGTCTCCATATGTTCCTGTTTAATCACAGGTCCAGACCCTCAGAACGATTGGTAATTCCTATTGTACCATAGGGTACAGTAGATAAAATTGATCTGTTACCCACCCAGTAACACATTGCAGAAAGCTGAAAAATAAGGCATACATTGTTATGGTAGACACCTGAACTTCAAGGGCAATAATATCGAAAATGATAGAATCACATGCTATAAGGGGTTTGTTTCTCATGGCACAAGTAGAATTATACAAAGTGAACAAAACATCACAAGAACAAACAAACATGTGAACAAAAGAAATAGAGTTATATGAACCAAACAAAGCATTATGTGAATAAGAAAATAGTTATATGAAATTAAACAAAGCATTATGTGAACAAAGGAAATAGAGTTATATGAAATTAGACAAAGCATTATGTGAACAAAGGCCCAAATACCACCTAATACAGAATGAAACCAAATAATATTGCATAATAACAGTATTAATTTACAAACCTAATAGAAAAATAATAAATTCACTGGACCAATCCAGTTCTCAATGCTGTTTATCAACAAAGGTTAATAAAATGGACAAACAACTAATAACATTTAAAATAGTCTCAATTATACTTGCGAGATATATTCAAGGGTCACTCAACGTAAGATGGCACTAACACTTCTTTTTGGCACTCTGTTATTTCTCTCACAACTCCAACGTTGATGGCCCCACCATCTTACATTCTTTCTTTCTTGTTCTCCCACGCATCGCGCAGATGGACGCGGGCACTAGGCAGTGACAGCCGTGTTCTTTTATTCTGACCATGGAATTTTATTTCCACGTTTTGGTAACTGCCTGTGGCGTATCAGCATAGGGTGGAATGAGACTACGAT
Organism: Micraspis discolor; assembly: GCA_030674115.1. NCBI lineage: Eukaryota > Metazoa > Arthropoda > Insecta > Coleoptera > Coccinellidae > Micraspis > Micraspis discolor. The sequence continues at coordinate 2,865 of JARTUT010000905.1, forward strand.
TTTTTGTATTGGAAAAACCTGGGATGTTTATTTTCAGAAAATTCCAAGTGCGATTAGTTTTTCTAGTGCCATTTCTATAAATGGAGAGGTATTTCGATATAGTTTTTTTAATTTCACATGAGATAGTTCAGCTATCGGAAATAAAGACCTAAAATCATCAAACTAGTGTAAAAAGTTAGAAACTCGTAATTACAAAGAAAAATTGAAAACTAAATGAAATTTCTTTCAAGTTTGATGAGCTACAGTGTACAAAAAATGTAGGACGCCCCTGGTAGACATCATCTTGAAAATTTGCTCAGTTATTGCAGATTCCAAAAACGTATCATAAGCCTAGGCATTCTGTAGGTTTTCATTCTCGTAACTACTTGATTACCAAAGTATGGAAATCGAAAAATTTCGAAAAACTGTTTTTATTTGGACGGCTTTTAGCTGAAAGGAACCAACCCCAAAAACAAGTTATTGAGTATTTAAGGGTTATAGTTTTGACAATTATAAAAAATTAATTGAATAACAAATTTTGTTGGTTGGTTAATTGGTCAACAAATGGTGCTATGTACCAGAATGTGGCTTGGATCTTTTTTGCAGTAAGGGTTACGGCTATTAATGTAATATTGTGCGTAAATCCAAAAATCACAAAATTGTGGGATGGTTCCTTTCAGCTAAAAGCCGTCCATTTAATCGTTATTCTGAGCTCATGTGTTAAAGTCAGGAGGCCATTTTGGTTGGAATCTAGTGGAAAATTACGAAAATTATTTTCATTTTGAAGAAAGCATTATTTGCATTCAACACCCTGTATCTCGAAAACCGGACCTAATTGTATTTGACAAAATTTCTTATTATCTTACATTCTGTACAGTGTTAAAGGAAAGTATCAACTTAAAAAATACCCTATGTATTCCAAGTGTTTCGCAGGAGTTTTTGTATATCTACTCTAATTCATTAAACGCATATAAATCAGAATTCAAACAAAATAGGTAATATTGTAGAGAAGGTTGTTTCTAGTCTGTGAATGCAAAAAAAGTGGGGACTGGTTTGAAATAACAGGGTTTTTGAAGCTTTTGCGACTTGACATTTGGAAATTTTTTCTTCTCTCTGTTTAACTCACAACTAAGATTCGGAAACGATGGAGCCAGATCAAACTAATATCAAAGGTCATGCGAAATTTCGAGCTGAAAACTTGACTATTGAGCGATACCTGTATGTTGGATTTTTGAAAATGAATTGTAACTCAAAAATCGTTCAGGATAGATGTATGGAAGTTGAGTGAATCAATCGGAATATTTTATGGAGTATCATAAAAAACTATATACTGGGTGTCCCATTCGAAGTAAGAAAGCTGGTGTCAAATTTGTATACATCTGGTATCATGGGAAATTTGAAAGTATTTCTGAAATGAACCTTAGATAACTTTTTATTGACCTGAAAAATCTGAACAATTTTGCATGAATAGTTTCCATAATAATTCAGTAGGCCACCAACCATGGGACATCCGATATAACAGTCCTAGACTGAACATTAGGTTTGTTCGGGTGGCAGTTCCCAGTTGTACTGGGGTCACAGAGAACCAGGTTCTGTAACTCTTGGAATCGTCGCAAGTTGTTCTATGACACGAACGGGTGAGAACAGGTGGGAACAGATGATTTCAAAACGATTTCGTTAAGTGCATAGATAAGTGAAAGTAAGGTTATGTTATACATCATGGATCATATCATGGATAGTGTTACAAAGATATTGAATAAGTTATTCAATGTCTTTGTGTTATTAATACGGTGGAAATACGTTAGAAATTACAAATATTAAAATTGAACAATTTTTTTTGTCATAAATAAATAAACATAAACACATCAATATAAATAACTGTAAATATAATTTATATGTAATGAAATATTTAAATAAATGATTTAATTTAATTATAATTTGAAATTTCAATATATGTAGTCGTGGTCATCATTGGAGAAATTATTTTTGTTAGTTCATATCTGGGTAAACTGTGAATTCTTCTGTTATTTTATTGTTATTTTGGTGGAAACTGTGTACAGAAAATTTTATATAATAGAATTAGGTAATTGTATATGGAACTGGTGGCATTTGGGAAATAATTTAGATAAGAATTGTTTTAACAAGTCGTTGTGTTCTTGAAAGAGATCAACCTCCGTTTCCATCCTAAGTTTGCAATACATTTTGAGTGGTTAAAAAATAAAGATACTACAATCACGAAATAAAAAAAATAAATATATAGAATATAAATACGAAATATCGTATATATAAATAATATAAAATGATTATCTTACATACTTTGATCAACAACTATGCAATTATTTTATTCATCTATAGCAAATGATCCTTCCTCTTCTTTGAAATAACAAAAATTTTGAGAAGCTATTATAACCAATTGATTAAAAATTTATACTCACTCAACATCAAATATACTCAAAAACAGCTATGCGAATATCCTAGTCAGCAAATATATAACTTAATTGCCAATTAGAACTACTGAAAATTTGAATTTACCGCTTCTGTGATACCTTGTACCATCTCTAGATCAGGAACCGTAAGAACAGTAACGAACAGTTCCGAAATCAAGTGTTCCGACCACACGAACGACAAGGAACTCTTGTTCCGTCCCAGACGAACGGGTGGGAACCACAAATTACCAAAAATTACAGTTCCGAACTGCCACGCGAACAAACCTAGTGATATAGTTTGGTTTGTGTAACTCAATTCTGTGTACCTTTTCTCAAGCATTATTTAATGATAATGATTCCGAATATTTCCTGAAATTATTCGTAGATAAGAGAAATGAGGCATGAAAATCTCATTCCATTCATTGGCGCAAGTGTAGATGCTGGAAACATTGCTATATTTACGGCCTACTGTGCAAGAGGCAGCCTAGAAGATGTGTTGGCGAATGAGGATTTGAGGCTTGATAACATGTTCATTTCGTCTTTGGTTACTGATATCCTGAAGGTTAGTATTGATAGACCTTTTAAAAATTGAAGTTCCTTACATTTCTTCCTCCACACATGATAATATACCATACGCAAAATGATACTAGGTGTGGTCAAAATGTACTCCCAAATTGAATTAATGAAATTGCTTTAAATTTGTGGCTAACACAACTACCACTGATCTTAGAAGGCTTATTCGACAGACTATTCATGGCTGATTCTAAGGAAAATTACGCTTTTCTGAAATGTTATGTACATGGTGTTTTCGCTAGAACTGGGAATATAGTTTTTTTTCAGTCCGGACCTGCGCTATCGACAAACAACTAGGGGGTCACAATTCATTGGTTGAAACATGCTGCCTTGAGTTTTAAATTCATTCAAGAGAAATTACGGCATTGTTCGGAGAAGCACAGGACGTAATTTATTAATATCGAAATATTGATGCAAAGTACTTGAAAAGAGCTTGTTTGAATACTACTGATTGTAGATACTAAGAAAAATTTAGCTTATCAAAATTTTGCGTGTTTCAAAACATGTCTATAAAACAATCTAATTTTCTTAGTCCAGCGCTATCAACTCTATAGTAGGTGTGAATCTTTGACACCGTGCCATATTCATTCCTTGAAATTTTCATGAAGATCGATGAAGGTGTTGAAGAGTTGATGTGATTGAAAAATTTTGACAAAATAAACATGAAACCTTCTGGTTCTCTTGAACAAAATTGGTTTGGACATTCGAATACTGATTATGAGCTGCAGCTTATTTGATTCGGGATTATGTCTAGATCATTTTACGAAAAAACTGCATAAGTATAGTGAAAATTTCCAAAGTTATAATTAGTATATGAAAACTTTTTTTTTGATTAAGAGTACGTGAAAAATGATATCTCCTACTAAACCTCTCCGATATCCAAAACTGTACTTCCATTATCGATAATTTCAATTAAATGTTGAAAAAAAAAAAATATGATATAATTTTAACACTTCAGAGAAATCATTCTTGTCAGAATTTTTCATTCGAGTTATTTTCCGAATTAACTAGACCTCTGTCAAATATAAACTTCTTCCGGAATTTCCTTAATTATTTTGAATTCACAACAAATATTTGAATGAATACCATAAAAATGTTTTCGCTTCGTGGAGCCTTCAATGCATACATATAAAAAAAAGTGATAAAATCTATGAATTCCAAACTTTGTTTATCGCCTTTTACTTTAACAAAAAAAAATTCGCAGTATAACTGTGAAGAATTCTTTTTCGTTCATTTCTTACTTATCATTTGTATGTTAACAAAAATTATTTATTGTAAAAATATCACAAAATTTTTCCCGTTTTATTTATAATTTTTTCATTAAAAAATGGGCTTTCAGAATATTTGTGCGGGTACAAAATTAGGAATAATAATAATCACCCGCTTAATGGAGGGCAGCGCACTTCCTGAGTCGCTGGTTATACTATAACAGTAGATCCAAAAATTATCTTCGGTAGAAAAGATGTTTGCAAGGTGAATGAAAACAAGTTTGTAGTTGTAACATAATTAGGAATTCACAGATAAGAAGAATAAACAGAGAAGAGTTTTTAAATGTCTACAAAGTCCAAGTATTTGAACTTCTTTGCTCAATCTTGGGCACTTCTGGTAATATTAAATGATAAAGAGATCTGACCTTATTTTTCTAATTTGAAGTTCACTACAGATCCTGCTTCAATCGTCCAGAGTAGATTTCTCAAAATAATGTGCAGGTACTTCGGATGAGACTTTCACTAACGAATTGTAGTCTGGCGATATGCAATTGCTTCACAGACTCACAAATTACAACTTTGTTGTTTTACTTGGGAGAATTGCAGCTGAATAACTCAAATTCACAATAAACTAGAGTAACTAACTGACCCAACTGGAGAAAATGTATATGAGAGAGATTATGTTCATCGACGAGGAACTTTTAGAGTTTAGAGTGATATATTCACTGGCGAAAAATAACTGGTTAAGTAGAACTCAACTGGTAGAACTGACCATACTGGTGGTCAAACGAGAACTGTACTGAGAGAAGGTTCTCGAATAATTGAGAGAGGTCGGACGTGTCGAAAGTACAGGTAGCTGAGCTATGGAAAGTACCTGTTCAGCTTTAGGGATTCCCAAAATTCTGTCCGATAGAAAGCATTCTTGGAAGTAACGGCCGCTGCCCTAAATTCAAAGAACTGTCCGTTGTTAGCGAGAATATCGCAACAATATTTCTGAAAATTTTGTTTAGACAAATTCTCAACAAACTGTTCCTTATTTCTTTAATAAGAAATTCTAGTCTTTATAAACATTTTTCTAATTGTCAGATATCCAATGATCGACATAGAAAAAATTTTTTTACTAAATATTCATTTGCTTATTAGAGTTCAAACATTTTTCTGATAGTTTCAAAAATCAGAAAACAAGCCTCTATGAATCAAAATACCGAAAGGAATTCAATTAAATTTTTTTTTATTATTATGAAATAGATTTTTTCGATACTTCGATCCATGGGACGGTTTTGTTATTTTGTTAACTATCAGAAAAAATATTATAAAAATAAATAATTAATAAATAATTATTAAATTAAAATAACAATGAAACTGTGTGTGAAAAAAACTTTTCTGTTTGTTAATTCATCGAGAACTGCTAATTACGATTTGAAAACTAACTCCTAAAAATTAATTTGAACGATAGAAACGTTCATGAACGATTCAAGTTTATTCTGGAGAACTTCTTTGTTTTATCATGAATACCAGTTTCCTTAGAATTTGTGAAAATAAATAAAATTTATCAAAAATTCATCATCAATAGAAATAATATTTTGTGTTGATAACGTTCTTCTGTTGAATAGTAGGTGAGAAAGAGGGAATTTTTCTATTTTGGTCTTGTTTACGCCGTTCTGCGATAGTTTCATAAATTGTTTTTTTTAGGTGAAGAAATCTTGCAGTTATATTTTGTACATTTTCGGGTTGAATATAGAGGGCACATGTTGTTCATTTCGTGAATTTCAATTCGGTTCATGTCATCTTATCGGAAAGAGTGACAAGTGTATCTGTATCGAACTTACATTCATTATGTTCCCGTTGCCTCCAAGTGATTATTAAAGTTTTATTTTTTGTTAATCGATCTTTATCTTGAATTCCAACGTTTCCTCTGACCATTTCATGACAATTATTCAAAAAATATCTACAATCATTGAAGAAGTCCCGGAAGAAGTTGTTAATTGATAAAGATCTAGTTTATTGGAAATTTAATTTTAATGAAAAGTTCCAACAGGAATCAGTTCTTTGAATTTTAAGAATATGTTAAAGTAATTAAAATTTGTTACATTTTTAAATCTACATCATAGAGTTCTACTCTGTTTACTTATTACTTGATTATCTTCTTTTTCTCCAAATATCTTATACAAATATTTCTCACTGCAGGGAATGATATACCTACACGACAGCGAAATAGTTTCTCATGGTAACCTCAGACCAAGTAACTGCTTAATAGACAGTAGATGGGTGTTGCAAATCACGGACTTTGGTTTGCATGAACTCAAGGGAAACAGCTTCGATTCAGAAGAAAAAGATCTGAAGAGATCTCTATATAGAGCGCCTGAACTGCTTCGACATCCTATACCTCCAGCTAGAGGTACCCAAAAGGGAGATGTATATTCTTTCGGCTTAATATTGTATGAAATGCTCGGACGTGCTGGGCCATGGGGCTTTACGAATTCAACTCCATTAGGTATGATCTTAAAAATATGTATTTCCAGAATGAAATAACCAATAGATTCGAGAAAAACTTGAATTCTCGAAACTATTTCAGATCATCATTTTGCATTATATAGGAACTTTTTAAATTCGCAGAGATAATATGTAAAGTGAAGACAGTGGATTCTGAGGTCCCATTTAGACCACCTTTGGATCATTTAGAGGCTTCGGCTTATATCATCAAATGTATAAGAGCATGTTGGCATGAAGAACCTGATCAAAGGCCTGATATCAGATATGTTCGAGTAAGGTTGAAAGAGATGCAGGTATGTAAACTAAATATCGCCGCCTCGGAGCAGGAATTCTTTAGTGTTACACGAGATTATTATTAAAATTTGAACAAATCTTAGTTGTCCCAGTGAAACATTATATTCTTCTTCAAAATTATGATATTTTTTCATATTAATATTTTAAAAATAGCACAAATTCAGCTGTTGGACGATTAGTTGCAGATCGAATATGCTTCGTGAAGTGGTATTCTTGTTCAGTAGTGTCTGACATTTCATAATGGAACATCTTACGACTTGGCGGATTTTATGTAAGGATCTTTCTTTGAAAGCTTACAAAATTCAATTACTTCAAGATCTGAAGCCGACCGACCTACCGAGACGTTTAAGTTTTATTTGTTGAGCTCTTGACAAGCTTACAGAGGATCCAATATTTTCGACACAAGTTTTGTTCACTGATGAGGCCAATTTGTGGCTTGATGGGTTCGTGAACAAACAAAATGCCCTATATATATATATATTCTTTTGAACTTTTGGCTGACAATATTTAGTTAGCAAACAATAAAGCAATATATGCCCTAATCTGGGGGATGATTAACCCGAACAGTCTCAAGAATGGCCGTTCAATCCAGAAAAAAATTTAGAAAGCACTGACATGAGGTCAGATTGCTTTGGCGCTCTTGTTGAGCTACCTGCGAGTAAATATTTAAACCTTAACAAATCTATAAGCTCTCTGATCGGATGAACAATAGTCTTTTTCCGTACTATGGGACAATGTGATGCAAATATGAAAGCCTAGTGAATAAACAAACCTTTATCTCAATTTGAAAATAACTACTCATAATTTTCACCAAATTTTGTTCTATGCTTCGCCTAAAAACTTACGTCATTGCTTTTCTGAGTTTTGACAACGCCATCAAATTCTTTCTCTATGATAAAAAATTTTTTGATTAATATTACGTCTGTACTTTTCTGTATTTTGACAACGTCATCGACATCGAATTCTACCTCATGAATTCTATGAAAATTTTGATTGATATTACGCCAACTGACACTGATATCTAGGTCCGCAAGTTGTCAAACGAATATCGATCTGTGATGGCAAATCTTTCAATGACAAAGCTCGAACTTCATGACATTTCTATTTTCTCTTGGTAAATGAAAAAATGATCATATCTTCAGAAGGGGAAAGCTACGACAATGAAATTTAAGCATGAGTAAGATATCAGTAACTTCAATATATATACGGATTTTTATTCAAATCTAAATGAAGTCTTAGGAGATATTGAGTATTGAAAATTTTTTGATGGGAAATTTTGCAAGTGATGTTTCTGTTTCAGCCTCCCTCAATAACATTTTCAACTTGATCGGATGGATGAAAATTTTCTAGCGTGACGAGATATTTTCTTCTGTAAATATGAGAAATGTTTTGCGGAAGCCGTTTGGTTTCAGCCTCCTCAATAACATTCCAAGTATCAACTTGATCGGATGGCTACTGTGAATGGTGACCATTATGGCACCATGATAACTGACTATTTGTTGCCCGAAATTGAAGCCCTTGGTCTCGACGAAATGTGGTTCCAACAAGATGGTGCCACTTGCTATAGAGCCTGCGAAACCATGGCTTTGTTGCGGAGCATTTTAGCGAGCAGATCATTTCATGCTTCGAACCAGTGAATTGGCCACCTAGATCATGTTAAATCACACATCTTGATCTTTTCCTTTGGGGCTCTGTGAAGTCCAAACTCTACATGGATAAGCCGGTTACAATTGAGGTATTGAAGGCCAATATTACTACACTACAACACTAGAGTGATTGGAGAAATATCACCTGAAATACTCACACGCGTCATCGAAAATTGGAACTATTGAATGGATCTTGTTAACCGTAGTCAAGGTCAGCATTTGAAAGAAATTATTTTCAAAAAATAATTGTTAAGTATGGTTCTTCTATTTGTTAGTGAAGAAATTGTTTTTATCAATTTTATTTAGTTAGAAAAAAGTATCACTAAATGAATCACCCTTTATATATCACCGCTTCAAAAACAGATGGGGCTCATCAAAAATTGGTGGTCCATTATTACCTGTGTTTGTGACTGATTACTTCTGTTCCGGTGGATAATTTTGTGGTATTGTGTTTTCAACAGATATTATTGAGTATATTTATTCACACTAAAACGAATTTAATGATGTTCTGAAGGTAATTGCTAGATTATGAAATAAAAAAGAATCAATAAAAAAATGCAGAGTACATTAACAATAAAGAACGGAAAACATAACTCAGGGTGAAAAGATAACTAATTTATACAAAAAAAAATTTATACAAACTTTGGCTAACATTATTCGAAAAAATCCACCTGTATCTTCAGAACTATTTTTACTCGCGGATGCTGAAAGTGATAAATAAAAATCATGATGTATACCTTTGGTATAAGTTTATCATTGCACAAATCGACCAAGAGGTTTGTTTGTCGATTGATATTGGTGGTGCTCTATTATGAGCAGTGATTGGAGACGAATTTGCCATCTGAGTTCTTTTCTTTCTCAAATATTTATACTGTAGAATTCAATTTGCTTTTATAAAATATTTTATCCGATTCACTGTTCCTTACTTTAGTTATCATCAAGTCATTATACAGGGTGTCCCGTAACTCAACGTCAAGCGGTTACTGGTCGATATTCTAGGTTATACCAGTTCTAGCAAAAATAGAAAAAAAAAAAAATTAAAAATAAAACAATTATACCTAACAATGGATTTGTGACTGTAATCAAAAGCATGGTTATTTTAAAAAAATGAAAAAAAAAAAAAATAAAATAAAACAACTGTACCTAACAATGGATTTGTGATTGTAATCAATAGCATGGTTATTTAGGATTATGTTTAAAAAAAATCACTGCAAAATAGGAAAATTTGTGACTACTAAAATATACCTATTACCACTTATTTATATTCTTTTGAAGCTTTGGCTGACAATATTTAGTTAGCAAACAATAAAGCATATAGATCAAGGGTTAGTGACGGGGTGTCATACGATTCGGCGTATGACTTAAAAGCCTAGGGAAAAAACCCCAGTGACAAAAACTCTGGCTCCCCGTCTAAGTGTGAAAATTCAAAAATAAGCTGAAATATATTTTAGGGACTTCTTTTTTCAAGAGTGGTCTTCTATTGATGGAGACAGAGATTTCTTCAAGTTGCTCATATTGAATCTAGATATAAAAAGACAAAAGCAGAAAAAAGGACTGAATAACAAAAATACGTATCATATTCGTTAGAAATTTATAACCCGTTCCAAGAAAGAGTCGGAAACATCATGAATAGCCCTAAAACCAACTTGAAATTTATATATGGGACAACTATTGATGAGATGAGGTATTGTTTCTTCTGCTTCTCCACATTCACAACTTGCGCTAGGAACTGAGTTCCATCTAAATAGCATGCTATTGGTACGACCATGACCTATTCTCAAACGATTAAGAACTGTCCAAATTTTTCTTGGAAGATCAAAACCAGGAAATTTTTCAGAAGGATCAGAAACGAGATACTTATTGAACATTTCGTAAGAGTTCCACTCAGTCTTCCATAATTCTTTATCAGTTATGTTCATATTGAAGAACGTATTATCCCATAATGGTTTACGTGACTTCAATTTGGGAATTCTATTTTCTGGAAAATATGGAATAATGGGGAATAAATTGGGAAAAGAATGATATTTGTTCCAAGAATTCAGAGCTGCAGTCTGTCTGCGAATATTGGGAGGGACAATATTAGACAAAACTGGTAACCATTGAACCGGTGTAGATCTTATCGTGCCAGTAATTATTCTCATGGATGTATTCAATTGTGCATCAATTTTCTGCGTATGTGCACTATTAAACCAAACAAAGCAACGATACTCAGTTGCAGAAAAAACTAGGGCTAGAGATGCTGTGCTAAGAGTGGAAGCAACAGCACCCCAAGATGATCCAGCTAATTTCTGAAGAATATTATTCCTAGTTTTCAGTTTTAGGCCTAAGTATTTTGTATAGAAATTATGTTCGATAGGAGAAGTTACAGCTAATTTCCTATAGTTTTCATGATTATTCAGATGAAACAAGATATCTTTGTTTTGTTGGGATTTTGACATAACCGCCACTCAATAAAATAATTCTTTAAAATTTCCAAATCAGATGACAGTATGTTTTCCAGTGTATGGAAATCCGAATGTTGGTAAGCAATAGCAATGTCGTCAGCATAAACAAATTTTTGAGATGATGTCGTGGGTAAATCACTTAGATATAAATTGAAGAGTAAAGGACCTAAAACTGATCATTGAGGAAGACCGTTTTTCAATATTTTGAAATTGCTACTCTTATTGTCAATAAAAACACGAAACCTTCTATCAGATAACATATTTTCTAATAATCGTACCATTATCCCACACTTCAGATGGGTATAGAGTTTGAAAATTAATCCATCTTTCCAAACACTGTCATATGCCGAAGATAAATCAATGAAAACAGCTCCTGTTTTCAACTTATCATTGAAGCCTGATTCTATGAAAGTTTAAGGCTGAGAACCTGATCTGAACAATTTCTATTTTTCCTAAAACCTCCCTGGAAAATTTGTATAGCATTTTCTATAGAAGATTCAATTCTGAAGAGAATTAGCCAATCTAATATCTTGAAAGGAACACTCAATGAACTGATGGGTCTATAACTACTAGGATCGCAAGGATTTTTTCCTCGTTTCAAAATCTCTATTACTTTAGCCTTACGAAATTCGGAAGGAAAGTTTCCCGAATTCAGAATATTGTTATAGAAAGACAATAACCAAGACAAGGCCTTTTTTCCTAAATGTTTGATGAATTCTGGATAAATTCCGTCAAAACCTGCTGCCTTTCGAAATTTGGTAGATTTGATTGCAGCCCTCAATTCTTCTATATTGACTGGATGTGACACATGTTCACTTAACCAAGTGACATAGAAGCATATCGCCCAGTAACCGCTTGACGTTGAGTTACGGGACACCCTGTATACAACTTTCATTGCCATTTTCCTAAACATTAAAGGTCATCCTCACTGATTTAGCAAGTTTTTTTCTACTCGACATGATTTTCTCCATGAAAAAACCCATGGTTCCCTTCTTTTTAGCCCATTAGGTAATTGTTTCGAGCTCAGAATAAATGTATCAAAATCCCTATTTCTTTCAGGCTGGATTGAAGCCCAATATATTCGATAATATGCTGGCTATCATGGAGAAGTATGCTTATAATTTGGAAGGATTGGTTCAGGAGAGAACCAATCAGCTGACCGAAGAAAAAAAGAAGACAGACGCACTTCTTCATAGAATGCTTCCTAGGTATGGTATTCGAGTATTTTATTTACATTTTCTAATGATCCACATAATCACCCACTGACCGTTCGAAAAACTATCCATCAGCTATATCGAGAATAACCTCTACACCTACACTATTGCACGTTGAAGAGATAATTGGAAAAATGAATTAGAAGGAAATGAAATTCATCAGATTCTCCATTGAAATATCAGTGTTAATATTTTTTTCTGGAAAGATGACTGGTGAACAGGATCAACGATTTGGAAACTACAATATATCGGGTGTCCCAATTTGGGTGGTCAATGAAACTATTAGGGACACTATTCATGTTAATATTTCAGACTTTTCAGATCAATATGAGGATATCCAAGGTACAATTCTCAAATGCTTCACAATTCTCAGTGTGGCTAGCTGTATGCGTACTTATTGAACATGAAACCATATAATTATTGACACTATTTCAACTCATCTTTATGTAATTACTTTTTATTTTGAATCGAAAAAATAAACAGTATTATTATTATGATTAGGCAACACTTTTGTTATTTTTTATGAAACACCCCGTATACTCTTCAATGAATACAATTAACTTCACTTCCTTATATACAGGGTGCGGCAAAAGTCAGTTTACCGTTTTGCATATGAAAAAAACATGCAGAAATAATTGCAAATAATTTTTTTTCGAGAAAAATATACCATCATTAATTACTCCTGGCCTCACATTTTATATTCGAATTGTTTCCCCATACATGCGGCATCGTTTAGTCACGATAAAACAAATTTTACAAAAAATATTCGGTGTAAGAACAAAGTTTCTCACATTCTATTTCGATTTGCACGGGTGAATGAGAAAAATCACGAGGTCGTTCGCTGAAAACTTTGTGTTCAAGGATGCATCAAAACGCCAAATCAAGCGGCGTCAAGTCCTGCTGGCATAAACTCTCTCAAGTTTTAGGTAAGAAGTGAGCAAAAAACACGTTCTTCTGTCGTGTACTTGACACGCGCAGCAATGGCAACGAACGTACTGTACGTTTACACAACAATAACACTACAACACGCGGACAACTCAACTCGCTACGTTTCAGCTGCCTCTTTTCGCCCTAGATACGATAATGGTCGAGAATAATAATAATAATAATAATTTTTAATAATCCTTTGAGACACTACATTTTGTAGAGGACAAGTCATTGAATATGATAAAGAAAAGGTGAAAACAATTAAATTGACAATGAGTCAACAAAGTATTCATCTGCTTAATAGCTATCTCTATCCTAAGGATAGAGAGTATACAGCTGGTATTGAAGCTCACCTTACAAATTTTTATTTTCCAAATTCAAATGAATAACACCGTCTATCTGCCACATACATGCAGAATTTTGTTAGCATCTTCATCATAAGATATCTTTGTTTTTTTTGAAAAAATGCTCAGTTAAAAATACAAATCGCCGTGTCCAAGCGTTTTTCCAAACACGCTTTCATTTATCCGTTATCGAATTTATTCCATTTGGCTGTTCCACACTGTATACTTGTACATATATTGATATTTACAAATAACCAGCGTCAGAGTTATCCCATCGAAACCACGATTAAAGCAATCACGAAAATTCAAAACTCAATAACACCCGCAACAACCTATGAAGTGGATCCACGTTTATATCACACTCATCCGATATCAGATTATAAGTTTGGCACATAAAGTGAACCAGTGACTGCAAGCTAAGATTTATTCTACCTGTCCTCGAATAAAATGTATATTTATTTCGGCTTCCTAATCTAGGTACGAAAATTTTGAACTTTTCTCTAATGAGGGACAGTCTATGCGGTCATGAAACAATTTATGACAGTACTCAAAGCCATTAATTTCCTCCTAGTTTCCAGACTCTGATATCCAAATCTTGCCAGAAGGGCCTCGTTATCACAGCCGATGGGTGGATATTCAGCATCCTGCCTGAATACTAAAAATTTACAAAATCTGCGTTGAACCGCCTCGATCCGATCAATGTGACATCTGTAAATGGGTCTCCATATGAGACTGTCGTACTCAAGCTTACTCCTGATAAATGCATTGAACAGTGAATGGAAAGTGCTGATATTTTGAAAGTTTTTACCCTGTCTGATTATAAAACCATAAGTTCCAGACACCGAAGACAGCGTCTGTCTTATATGTGGAACAAAAGTACACTTTTCATCAAATATGACACCCAAGTCTCTAATCAGCGTTAACCTTTCCAGGACTTTACCCTCCATCTCATACTTATACTTCATTATCTCTTTCTTCCGGGAATACGATATAACATGACATTTATCTACATTAAGTTTCAAATGATTACGACCGCACCAAGAAACCAAACGATCAACATCAGACTGCAGAGTGGCACAGTCATCATAACCTATAACTCTGAGGAACAACTTCAGATCGTCCGCAAACATCAAGCCGGAAATCTCAATATCATCAAGTAGGTCGTTGATGAAGAGTATGAACAGGAGAGGGCCCAAAGTTGAACCCTGAGGGATACCAGAAGAAGCAACAAAACTATATGAACATTCACCCTCAATTCGAACAAACTGAAGCCTATTGAGTAAATAGGACTTCATCAAGTTAATCAGTTCGTCAGAGAACCCAAATTTAAGTTTCAATTTAGCTATGAGACGACCATGAACTACAGAGTCAAATGCTTTATGGAAATCAGTGTATATCACATCAAGTTCTTCGGATTGATCAAGGACTTCCACCAATATTACCGAAAACAGCGCCAAATTACTCAGACACGAACGCCGGGGCATAAAGCCATGCTGTTCAGCACTTATCCTAACCCTAATCTGCGGAAAAATCGCACCATATAATACAATTTCGAAAAGTTTGGAGAAATTGGATAGAATGGAAATCGGTGACCAAAGATTTATCACCTTTTTTCAGTACCGGAATAATCTTAGAAACCTTCCAAACTGCAGGATAAGTACCCAGTTTCATCGATAAACTGAATATTTGCGCCAAAGGCAATGCAAGTACTCGAATACTGTCTTTTACAAGAAAACTAGGAATGCCATCTGGTCCTTCAGTATGCTTACTTCTCAATCTTTTAGCCGCCCTTATCACATCATCCTCACTCACATAACTCATGCAAACATGGGACCCATTTAGCACTTCATCGATATCATCAGATTTTCACCAGATTGAGGAATCTGGTAAACGGATTCGAAATATTTAGCGAAAGCGCTAGTAATGTCACTAGGTATATTATATAGACCGCCCACGCCATCACTCATCTCACTAGGAATGCGAGAATGACCGCGCCTATCATTTATGTAAGACCAGAAGTGAGCTGGTGCAGAATTAATACGCTGTTCTGTCGATAAAACATAGTTTCGACGGGATTCAGAAATCTTAGACTTCAACAACCTCCTCACACTCACATACTCGTTCAAATCATTTCTACATCTATATTTTTTATACTTCCCTAGATATCTCTCCTTTCTATATATCAAACCAAGGTGGAAAGCGTCTCTTTCGTTTAGTCTTAAGTGGTACAGTTTTCTGAAATATTTCATTGAGCAAAGAGTACAAAGTAACACATGCTCTATTAGGACAATCAGAGTTCAACATAAGCTCATCCCAATCAGCTCCAAGAATCAAGCCATACATCGTCAAGAAGTCCGCTCTTTTAAAATTGAACACTTGACAATAATTTGATCCACCAACACTGAAATTCTTGGGATGCGCAACCCGACACTCAAAACCGAAATGAATAGGAGGATGGTATGGGTCAATATTCACAAGAGGAGACGAGTTCCAAGTAACAAGACACTCAGAATTACCCCCGGTTTCACAATGTCTGGTTACCTAAAGTTAACCTCAGGGTTAAGCTAAAACCACCGAAAAGTGTTTCACAGTTGTCGGTTACACATTTACCAATAGTTAACCTGTAGTATTTTTGACCACTGGATAATTCGATGGTTAAGAGCTGACCAGAAGGTCTATAATCCCTTAACCTCACTTTTTACTGTTTGTCAGTGTTAGTTTACTGTGGCATGACTCTCGAATATATTGGCAAACTTTAAAAAATAAGAGTTATGCTTTGATATCATGATGGATTTGTATGATGTCAACGCCTTCAGTGATGAGGAGGAAGGTCTACGGCGGCCAAAAGTTACCAGACCAAGAACGAACTTTTTCGAAGAATATGATGAAAGGGATTTCTTCGATCGCTTTCGACTCACTCCCAGAACAGCACAAAACGTGATAGATGAAATAAGTGATCAGATTGAACATAATACAGGAAGGTAAATCTTGAAATAACAGTAAGTTTAGCTTCATTATTAAATACTGTTATTTTTTCAGAAATGATTGTCTGTCTCCAAGTAATCAGGTGTTGCTGACTTTAAATTTTTACGCCAATGGCTCATTTTCAAGGACATCTGCTGACATGTCAGGTGTAAGCAAAGCAACTGCTAGCAGAGTTGTCAGAAGAGTTAGCTTGGCCTTAGCATCTCTAGCCCCACGCTATATAAAAATGCCCCAAGATGCCGAAATACCTTCGATTAGACAGGCATTCTACAACATAGCAAAATTTCCAAGATGTACTAGTGCGATTGACGGTACCCACATAAAACTTCAGTCACCAGGGGGTAATAATGCTGAAATATTTAGGAACAGAAAGCAATACTTCTCAATCAATGTGCAAACTGTCGCAGACCCAAATTTGAAAATTAGGAATATTGTCGCAAGGTGGCCTGGATCATCTCACGACTCCCATATATTCAGAAATTCCTCATTATACCAATTGTTCGAGGATGGTGTATATGGTGACTCAGTTTTATTAGGAGATAGTGCATACCCCTCAAAGAGTTACTTGATAACACCTCTTCACGAGGTGACAACTGCAGCTCAAGCTTTATTCAACGAGTCACAAATCCGAACACGTAATGTCGTTGAGAGACAAATTGGAGTATGGAAACGTAGATTTCCAGCTCTTTCAATGGGAATGAGGGTATCATTGGACACAATTCAGGCCATCATAGTAGCAACAGCTGTCCTTCATAATATTGCTTGTGATGCAAATGAAAATGTACCCGAAGTAAGCAATGACCAGGAAAGACTTATTGAATTGGGAAATAATATTGGAACGTCATTAAATGAAAATGTTCGAAACAATATCACAAGGAATAATTTTATAAATTATTTTGCCAATATATAATTTTTATTCATTGTATTCATGGTTATACCTGTGTTCTATGTGAATTTTTAATATCGAATAAATTATTTGTTGAAAGTGTTTTATGATTTTTTAAAACAGAATATTAATTGAAAAATGTGATCAAATTGAGCACAAATCATTCATGCATCCTACTCCACATACCGGTGAGAGGTATGTATAAATGCAGTTTCTAAAATGAACGATTTAAATCGAAACATGATTGAGTAAGGCAATGATATCGATATGTTCAAAATAAATACTTTCATCAGGGAATCAGCAAAAGAATTCAGTGAATATCTCAATTTTATTATATACAATTATATACATATATTTATTTAACATCATTATTGCTACCATCTACAATATTGATACCATATTCAGCCAATTGCGCATCTATAAGGAGATGCTTTTTCTTAAGAAGTTCCATTTTAAATGGTGCTCTTCAAGAAATTTTTCTTTTTGAAGTTTAACAAATTCTAATTTTTTTGTTCTATTAGGGCACTGGACGGATTACCTATTATTTTCGTGGTAGTTAACCTTTTCAATTTTCTGACATTTTTGCCCCTAAATTTCTCTGATGGAGCTCTCCTCAGATTTTAATTGTATATGAACTCCAATTTTCAGATGTTTTGGAATCATCCTCTTGTGGCGATGGATCCTCAGAATTTTCTGGTGACTCTTCCTGCTGACAAAGGTTTTCATCCTGGATATGATTTTGTGTACTTGTTGAGGGCATTTCACCAGATAGATGTGGGAGTGGGACGCGTTGGGTTGGCCGAGGGGGACTTGTGGAGTGCATTTCCCTTGAAAATTGATTTCTGTCATCATCATAATTATTTGTTAGACCAGTAAGTTGTTGCCCCAAAATTTCCTTGACGGCAACATCAACTTCAGTTTCTGGAGGCAAGGTGTATTGTCCTCCCCCTGTTCTCAATACGCTCTTCTTTTCTTCCGCATACTTTAGTTTTGTCCTCTTTTTAATATTATTAAATTTCTCTTTCAAGTTTTTCAAAGAGCGAGGGCACCTTCCACTTGACGAGTTAAATTCTACAGAAATTTTCTGCCAAGCACTTTCCTTCTCCTTCCAAGTGAAACAATTGCTTCTCTTACATTCCACAACGTCCCTATACTTATCGATCAGACTTACAAGGAGTTGCTCCTCATCTATTGTAAAATTTGCAGATCTTCTACTTGAATTTTGACCTTCCATCTCTCTGCAATGAAATGGATATTAGGATACGGAAAACGACTATGAATAATAGAAAACGCGGCTTTGCATATGTATATTTAAGAATTTAATACTCACATGATAATACAACGATACCAAATCGTTGAAAATAAAGTTAGCAGTTGATGATTTGGACACCTGTATCAATTATCTACAAACAAAAACTAAAACAAATATAAATAATAATAATAATAAAATAAAATGAGGTTATATCAGCTGTTTTGAGCAATGAACTATGAGGTATTTTCTTCTTTTTCCCTTTTCTTCCGAATAAATGACTGGTAAATAATATGGTTCTATGGTTTGAAAAATGTCAACCATTGCCAACCTAAGTTAACCCATGGTAATTTGACCAACACCGTTACTAATTGTTGTGAAACGTTTTCACAGTTTACTATTAGTTAACTAGAAAGTATTTGGTCAAATTACCGACAGGTTAACTATACTTTGTGAAACCGGGCGTTAGAGAATATAAGATCAAGTAACCTACCCTTGTAGTTCAAATTAGTATTTATCTGCCTGAGGTCAAGCACCCGTGAGAAGTTCCTCAAAGCCACACTTCTACCATCATCGATAGACTCATCAATAAATACTGGGGCATTGAAGTCTCCAAGTATGAGCAAATTTTTATTCAATAAGACATTCAGTGAAGCCAGGCTGTCGAGAAAAAACTCATATGCGCTCAGAGCGGTGCCTGGGGGCACATACAGGACCATTATAAAAAGCGTAGTAGATTTCAGGTTAATTTTACAAGAAACAAAATCAATGGACGGCTCAATGTTACATATATCTGTAAACTTTATTTCAGTTGCATTAAATTTACTATGAACTGCCAACAATACGCCACCTCATCTGGTTGTTCCCGTAGACCCAAAGTCTCTGTCATTCCTGAAAATATCATAATAGTTGGGAAACAGTTCAGAATTCGAAACACTATCCCGCAACCAGGTCTTACTCAAACACACAAAGTCCAAATCACAGATCGAAACAGTATCAAAAAATTCCTGCGGTTTTGAATTTAATCCTCGCACATTTTGGTAATAGCAAGAAAATAAATTCGACCTGTAGTTGGGCGCACTTAGTTTAAAGAGTCAATGGTAGGGACACCTCTCATAAATTTCATTTTATTATTTTCACCCTCGGACATTCGACTCACCAAGTCTGCTTTTACCCTCTTGAAATATGCCATTTGTCTAGGAGTCTAATCTGCATAGATGGCTACATTGGAATAGCCTGAGATAGATTTCAACTGCCTAGACTTCTTGAGGACAGTCAGTGTATCTTCCCAACTCTTCATAGTAACTTTTAATGGTCTGGGTCTTTCAGAAGATGGATCGAATTTGCCCAAACGGAACATTTTTGCACGGTCACACTACGTTGGTCCTGCCTGATTTTCTCAGGTCCACTCGTACCAGGCTCCACTTCCGTCAATCCATAAATAATGACATTATTTTTTCTTCTGCGACGTTCTTCAATTTCCTGAATGATTTCCTCAAATGGTTCATCACAAGTAGATCCCCTCACATCATTACAGTTCGAGATAGATTGAACGGTTGCCTTTAATTCTTTTATTTCGTTCTGTAGTGAAACAATCACCGATTTCAAGGAGTTAATGTCACTGCCAACATTTAAGCATGAAGGGCAGTTCCAAGACACTGAAGCCTTTTTGGAACTGATCACCCGCGCCTCCGAGCTAGATAATCCAACACAGGTATTACCAAATATATTTTACATACAGTACAGACGAGAAGCAGGTGATTATCAAAGGGTTTATCACAACGATAACAAACTTTTCGGTTCGGCCGTTCCAGGTTATTGTAAACAATTCGCGTTTATCAACAATCAACAAGAATGTACTCACAGATGTCGATTCTTATCATCGAGCCCTCCTTACGGTTGTTATTCACCTCAATGAATTGCAAATTATGAATAATTAACTTCTACGATTTCGAGCACAATATCACGCACTGAATACAATTGTGAACATAACAAACCACACCAGAAAACTCGAAAAAGAACGGTGAAAAATGCCAGAATTATTCGGTTTAAACAGGAGGGCAACGAAAGTACGTGTTATCATTGAACATGGGGAGTTTTTCGGATTTTATTCAGCAGATAGTCATTATTTTCATTTTGCACCACGACAATCACCTGAGAAATGTTTTTCATGAATTTTCTTTGAGTATAGATACTGACTTATTTTTTATTCTTTCAGGCCAGTTGCAGAGGCCTTGAAGAGGGGTGATCAGGTCGAGGCAGAAATATTTGACTGTGTAACGATATACTTCAGTGATATTGTGGGTTTCACAGAGCTCTCTGCTAACAGTACTCCATTGCAAGTTATCGATCTTCTGAATGATTTGTATACTTGCTTCGATTCCATCATATCCCATTATGATGTATATAAGGTATGGACCAATTTGTGATATGTTTTTTAATTTTGACGAATAAAGTGACACTTTTTAAAACTAATTAATTATTTGAAACGACATTCTTTTTACATCTAGTTACGAAAAGTGAAATTTTGCCATTGATTGGAAAAAATACAGAACTATTGAACCGTGTACTTCTTTACCTATAAGTCATTGAAATTGATGTATTACATATTATGGGAATCTACAGATCTTTTACTAACGTAACTTCAACATGTTAATGTGAGATTCAGTTTTTAATGTTAAATACACATTATAAACAACGACAACGGACAACGAAGTTTTTGTGTAACATTAATTTGGTAGTGTCCATGTAATTTTCTCCAAGAATGTATGCCGCAATCTTTTGTTTATCAATCATGAAATTCTCCACGTAATTTTTAGCTACATTATCAGACTTCTATCCTACATGCTGTTTGATTGTCAAAAAATCAGCCATAGAATCCGCAAGCAAGTCGATGCCCTCCGAAACAATGACCAGTATACAAAGATGGATTTGACAACTTAAATATGTTACGGAATATTTCGAAAATGCTTCATTCGCAGCGCGTCGCCGCCACTGCCTCCTGTAGATTCGCATAATCTCGATGTCGTTTAATTTCATTTTCCTTCTGCGAGAGTATTTTTCGAACGATACAATAAAATAACATAATGTACCTGAATAAAAAAGCGTGTTTCTTCGATACTGCATATAGAAAACATATGTGTAGGGGATGTGTAAACCATTGCGAGGTCGAGATATTTTCATGATTATTATTTAATTAATCTTCATCGTTGTTGGCTTGTGAATTAGAAAGAATTTACCTCATTGATTTCGTTATTACGGATTAAAATAATTACACAGGCTGAGTGTCATTATATTGTAATAAAGTTGTATCTACCTTCTTGCCTTACCTTACTTCTTTATTACATTCGATTTATCGGATTCTGACACGAAAAACCAACGTGAACTTCAGGCTTCCACAACAACTTGTAAGTAGTTGAAAAATAGATTTTCTCGAGAATTATATATGTGTTCCGAACGATTTATCTCATGTTAGGTTCTGTTTACAGGAGGCCACTAACTTCCTGCTTACGTTTTTATTAATTCTCTACATTGAATTAGCTGGTATTTTCCTGTAGAGAGGATTCATTCCTTTTGCACGTTGCACGTGTGGATTTTCTACCACTTTCGATTTTCTGAGATCTTATTGGATTCGACCAGGTGCTCTTCAGGATAAGGAAGATCTTACATAATTCAGGTCAGACCTTACCATTTTTTTTTCCTGACTTTGTAATACACTTTACGCTGGAAACAACATTCAGGCAAGAACTACGTTCGTCTCGAGTAAATATCATCGATGATTTGGAATTAATGTTCAATCTTACTCAAAATTTATGTTTGTACAAGATAATGTAATTGGGCAGAATGTATATTTTTGGGGATCAAATTTAGATCTTGTGAAGCGCTTGTAACGCTACAACCGTGGCAATCTCTTGGGTATCGAATAGGCTGATAATTTAACAGTATCGATTTATTTAGATTATATTTAAGTTAATATTTATTTAATATCTTACATCTCATTACTACTTGGATATTTCGTAATTATAACCAAGGTTAGATCATACAAAAATTGTTTATAAATTCAATAAATTACGTGGCGCCCACCGTATTGTAAAATTAATTCTTGTCTATTTATCTTATTTGCAACCCACCCCACTCTCCGACTGAAGGGCATAGTTATCCATAACACCAAGGATAGTTTTATGTACTTATTTTTTTTTGTTCGGTTACAATTCAAATTTGATTGACGTCACGATTTTCTTTTTGAGAAATCTGAACTGTAACAAATAGCTTGAGATAATTTTCAGCGAATTTCCCAATATCTAAATACCTATAGGTTGCACTTCACATCTCCCATTAATATATTCGACGAAAATAAAGTCATGTGATATCCTAAGAACAACTTATTTTTAACCATTTCGATACAATTTTACCGTCAAAAGCTCTAGTTGTTAAAGCAAATTCTCGACCGATTTCATATTTGTGTTGGGAATGGTTATATCAACAAATTCCTCCTGGAACATCATATGTTCTACGCGAAGAAAATTTAATTCACATTTTCGGCAAGCTCCAGCAACTCTAACGATCAATGCTACATTATTAATTGAATGTTGCTGACCAAAAGCTCCTTTTAGAAGAAAGGCAATGATTTCTATCCCAAAAACTTTTTGCTTTCAGTCTTGTAACCTTCAGAATATCGTTTTGAAAAAGTAAGTTAACTTGTATACTTATTGATGTTCATATTTCCCTTCGAGTGCAATTCGGTTCTCAACATCGAATATAAGCATCTCACAAGGTCAAATTCTCCATTCCCATTTTCTTGAAAATTCGCTTGAAAATAATTCAGGGAATTTTTTGCGAAGAGAAAAACGTTAAAATTTTCACGTTTTCGACAATCAAATTCACGAAGCATGACACAAACGATACTCCCACAGCAATAAAGTAAAAAATAAATATCTCCGAATTCCTTAATTTACTACAAAGGAACCACAATTCCGAAAAATTATCGTTCCTGTGGTGCGACTTAGCCACGATTGACGTAGGATGTCCTAGAGAGTCAAGATCACTCGATGAGTGTTCATTCAGCTGGTGGATATCGTAGTATATTTAATTGGGAACAAGATACAGCGGGAATGGGGTGCATATATTAAAATAAAACTTCAAGAATATCACTCGACAATGTAGCATAGCAGCTGGTCTGTTGACTATTGATGAATTTGTTCGTTGTTGAGAATAAGGAAGTGTTGCTACTTACTTCTACTAAGCTCACCAAAATAATAACAGTAAAAAACTCCCAAAAAGATAAAAAATTTGACGTTCATGAAAAATTTCATAAATCAATGGTGAGCCTCAACTTATAATTCAAATTTTAACACTTATAGGAGTACCCTCTGTTGGAAATCTATTCAATTAACAAAGATGAAAAATCAATGATTTTCTGGGAAAATTAAGATTGCAATCTTCGAGACTGGAATTGAGTCCACCAATTATCATATTGTTTCAGGTAGAAACAATAGGGGATGCATACATGGTAGCGAGTGGTCTGCCAATCCGACATGGTGACAAACATGCTGGAGAAATTGCATCTATGGCATTGCATTTGTTGAGTAAAATAAAAAAGTTCAAAATAAAACATATGGAAGGCGAAGTTTTACAGCTAAGAATCGGCATTCATTCAGGTAAGGAAAAATAAAATCGATTAAATACAAACAAATTTCATATATTTTATACGAATTTTTATACGAATATAATACATTTTATATAAAAATTTTTGCTAATGCATATATGAAACTGAGAAAATCATTTTCAAAAGTGTATATAAATGAATATTTTTTTTGTATAAAATTTCTTGGGTGTATAGCACTTATTTTACTAATAAAGAGTGATTGTTTTTTATTATTTTATTTTGTCCAACATATGTTTCGGCGTACCTACGCCTTTTTCAAGGAATATAATACAGTCAACAATTTTCTGTGAATTATACAACAATAAATACATTAACCAACAACACAAATCTCTAACATACTTCATTCAAATTGTCCGTTATAATTAAAATTTCACCTGTAAATCAAACTCTGAACAATCATCAAATATCAAACATCATCATGAATGAAATAATGTGACGAAGATGCGCTGTCACGATTTTGTCTTTCTAACTTCTTATTCCAAGTTAATGCTGCGACACCTGTTCGAATTAATCAACGAGTGACAATCCCAAATCTGGGTTAGGATTGGTTCTTTTCAATGCAGATGGAGTTAGTTGTAGAAGATTGAATAATTATAAAGAATCGTTCAAAATTTTTTTTCTCGAAATCGTTGGTAGATACAACCAAAACAACATGAGACCGAAAAGTTTAGTATAAGAACAAAGCTTCTTTTTACATTTTTTCAAATTAACAGTTGCTCACCAAAAAAAAGTTCTACAGAAGAACAGGTGACAGTGTTCCAGAAAAAATATCACCCTGTAGATCATCTATCAAAATTGCGATGTCACGTGGTGAGAACTCTCAAATGTAATATCTATGCCAAATTTCAGTTGAATATCTTGTGAAGTGTAGATACTATGAGGAAAAAACTTGAAAAAATTAAAACTTCAACACTCTGTATCTCGAAATCGAAACGTTTGCGACCCCATGTTTATGTTCCTTTTTTTTCTTAAACTCACTTAAGAAATCTCCGCTTTTCGTTTTTACGTTCAATTTTGGAACACACTGTATAAGTTGATCGTACCTATTTTAACTCATTTGATCTTTTATTCACATTTCCAACTATGCAACTTTTAGTCATTTGGTGGAATAAGACACTATAAAACATCCGCATTGTTACATTCGTCAATGTTTGGAGCAAACATTGCTTTAAATTTCGGAAGAACATTAGCAGTGTGGATGCATCTCACAAAACCTTTCAATAGAAGTTCAACTCTTGGGATGTCATAGGGTACTTTATAACCAGATCATTATCATAAAATTGTCTTATAAGGAGACGTTACAGCTGCCACGAAATCTAATGAATTCTTTTATTTAAATAATGGTACAGGATGAGTATTTTACGAATTTCAACCCTAAATTTTTAAGACCCAATTAAATATTTTTTCTACACCGTTTATTTGAAATTCGGCTCCTTTCAAAAACTACAGTGTTGAAATTCGTTGACGAGAAATTTTCGATGACAGAATCATTAATTGGACAATAACCATGATCTCTCATTATTCTCCGTTACAAAGTTTCCACTGACATCGTCTGTCGTTATCAAGAAATTTTTTCAATCTATTAATATTGTCAGCTTTTTTAGAAGCTAATTTTTTGCCATGATAACGACAGAAGATGTGTGTCGAAACTTGAAAAGAAAAACTTTTTTTGAAAATAGGTTCTCTATCAATCCAACGCAATAAATGATAATGTATATCATATAAAAAACAGTCATAAAAAATGTAAAAATACAAAAAAACTCACTATATACATATAAAATCTCTGCACACCAACATTCCTTTTTAGTAAACGAAAGTGGCACTCGAAAACAATTGAGAAATAATAAAACAATACACGTTAATACCAGAAGATGAATTCATACCAACAGTGAAACATATAACAATAGTTTCTCCCAATACGAGGAAAATTTCTATCAACAAACACAGCAAGAAATGGAATTGATACAGGAGAAAATTATGGGAAGCCATAAAACAACATTTTATAAACGCTGATAAATGCCTATTCATAGCAATACCAATCGGATTACCGACAATCTTAAATCAATTCGACAAAGAACATGAATTACCATAATTTACACTCGAAGAAGGTAACAAAAACCTTAACTTCCTAGACATGACGGTCAAAACGAAATATGAAGATTCCTTGACATAATAGCATAGAAAAAAAACAAAACACAACCCTCATATTCGAATATAACTCCCAAGATTATTCACAGAAGAAGAGCACTGTCATTGGATACGTAGACCAAGCGTTGTCGTCAACCTCCCCGATATTCCAAGACACTGGCAGATGTAAAAATGCATTGGTTGAAAAATCACTGCCTTGAATCCTTGATTAGAAAACTGATTAAACAAAGGATACATAGACCATACAACACGCAACAGACGAAAATACTAACACAGAACTTGAGACGAACCCAGTTGCCTTATATATATAAGGGCTGTTACAGATAATAATCATTATATCAAAACCATTCAACCGGAAAATACTGAAAAGACTACGCAATCAGGTGGTATTTTCAGTAAATTGAAAGCTCCAACGCCCAAGACAAAACAACACTAGTGATTCGTAGTATGCCCTCCAAGGACTGTAACAAAAAAGACTACAAGACTTCACAGAGACTGAAAGGCAGACTGAACGCTCATAAATAAACACAATATAAAACAACCTCAGCATTTATTATACTTAAAAAAATAAATGAACATGAATTCAATTACACATTTTATAGACACTTAGATGTAAAAATTGCAGGAAAGACCCCATAATACATAACGTTACAGGTCACTGCGTAGCTGGTGTAGTTGGTTTGAAAATGCCTCGTTACTGTTTATTTGGTGATACTGTGAATACAGCATCAAGAATGGAAAGTTCGGGAGAAGCATTTAAAATCCACATATCTTATGCAACTTATGTACTCCTTCAAAAATTAGGGGGATATAAATGCGAGGAGAGGGGAGTAATACCCATCAAGGCAAGTTTGAATGTTTAGATGTTGGAAGCTATTCAAATTTGAGCTTTATATTGATGTTCCTGATTTATATCCCGGAATGATTTTGAAGGACAAGTGGCTGATAACTAAGTGGTTACAATCGACTCATCAAAATATTATTTATTTTTAAATGTTAAAATGGAGCATTAGTTGTGGGCTATTTGATTGATTCAAAAGTGTGATTTGGGTAGTGATGTCTGTTATTGCACATTGCATTGTGGAACTAAGTTATTATTCGTGCCTCTTTATGTTCATCTTATCAGTGTATATTACCACTGGGTGTTACTACTTTTTCAATCAAATGGCGTATCAACGTCGGATTATGTAAATATGTGAAGTTCATTAATATTTGAACTTTATTGATATCGTTAATATACTTGGTGGTTTAATTGTGGAAAACGTCATGGTGTTCCTGAAGACAAATGAATATAGCTGTTAATTGTCAAATTCAACTCCTCACTGTGTTCGAATAATAATGATTATGATTGATGATTTACAGTTACTTCTATCTTTTTATGGAGAATATAGATTAGATTCTAACGATGGTTTACTAACTTGACAATTCTTTTTTGGATCTTACACTCTCTTGTTCTAGTAGAACAACGTGCTATAATTTTGCCCAAATTGATATTGAGTCGAAAACGATCACAGTGAAATTGAAGGTTTGACTTCCTGTTGAAGAATGTTGTGTCAAAATTTACTATAACCAGCAGACCATATACTCTCTATCTTCCACAACACATGAGCTAGAGTTCTTATATTTTCAGAATAGGTTGACTGTCCAAATATCTCGATCAACTTCGTTCTTATGCCAAATCTACCAAATGGTTCAGGTAATATGAGCATCTGAAATTTGGTTTCCACTTTATCTCCATGAATCAGATCAAGTTATAACGTGAAAGATACTTGAATTAGGTTGAAATCAACCACCTGAAAATATTCCAGAAAATTAAAAAAAAATTATATTATTCACCTCATTGTCCGACTGTATACTATTTAATATTCTGGTTGTTTGTTAGAGAAGCAAGATTTCTACGTACTTGTTTATTACCCTGGATTTCGATAATAAATAGTTGGAGATTTTCAGTTCTGACACATTTATATTTTAGTTCCCGATTCAAAGTTTCATTGAAGTCTTATAGTAGTCACTGCACATATATTACAATACAAAACCTTTTATTTCCAAAGTCAATCATAAAATTGTATACAATACATAATTAAATGAAATAATAAATAAATAAATAATAAATATATAATTTTGTAAATTCTTATTTATTTATTCCGAATCCAATAAAACTTATCTGGATGCACTGAAAGTGTTTTTATTAATTTCAAATACAAATACAACAAACAGAAATAATTACCTGAAAGTGAATCGAAAGAATAAGTTATTATTCGACTCGCTTTTTAACAAACTCACAATTGTCTTAAGACTAAATCATATACCAACTAAACCTCTTTCCTACATCAACCAAAATATGATCATGCGTAACTACTTGCGCATGCGTAAATAAAATAATGATTTAAATTATTTTACATCTCCCCCCCTAAGGGGCAATTTACCCAGCATTAGGTAAATTGATCAGTAACTGGCAACAATTTCGTTACATGATATAAATTTGATTCTTGTTTCCTATGTCCACAATCAATTTGTACTATACAATCAGAAATTATTTTTGAGATTCGAAATGGTCCGCAACGAATTTCATCGAGTTTTTTTCTGCTAAGTTTATTGCTATTTTCTATGTATACCAAATCTCCCTCCTTGAAATCTGCAGGTTTTCGATTCTTATCAATTCTTAATTTATTCTTGTTATGATATTCTAAAGAATTCTTATAAGCTATAGACCTATCTATTTCTACGTTACCTTTTACTTGTAAAGTTTGAGGTACCACCGGAATATCTATTCCAAACAATAAATATTGAGGAGAAAACTTTATGACGCCATGTATAGTTTTATTGTATTCATCAATACATTCTTTCGCAATTGTGGACCAAGCTCTTTTTTTATGTTCTTCGTTTATTTTACAACGAATCCTATTTACGAGTGTCTGATTCATTCTTTCATTCAACCCGTTAGAAAAAGCACAATCAACTGCCGTGAGAACAACTTCAATATTTCTCTGTTTTAAATATTTTTTGAAATCCGTTGAATTTATTCCACTATATTGATCGGTTAGGAGCATATCAATTTTAAATTTTGAGACTTTTTCCAATAAACGAATGAAGTCCGATGATGTTTGGTTTTTCGAAGTTAAAATGAAAGCAAATCTGGTGAAATGATCAATCAGCAAATGTAAATATCTTTTTGTAGATCTATTACCCCCGAATCCGCCTATAGTATCCAATGACACAATTTGAAATGGTTTTGTGGCAGGTCCCAGAAGAGAAAGATATCCGTGCTTTCGTTCCCTACGAGACTTATTTCTCATACAAGTACCACACATTCTACAGTATTTTTTTATAATTGAATCCATGTTTTTGAAATAATAAAATGGCCTAAGTATTAGAGCTATTTGGTGATTACCAATATGACCATAGAATGTGTGTACTTTCTCTATAAGTTTCATTCCAAATTCCTCTGAAATGAAGATTCTATCTACTCCTCTAATTTTTTTATAATAAACATTCATCTTTCTCGTTACATTTTCTGATTTTTCATTAAAGTTTCATTATTATTCTGATCTTTCTCGATATCCTCAATCTCAATTATGTTCACAACTTTAATAGCGTCATCACTATCTTCCGTTTGGGCGAACACCGCATTTCGAGAGAGGCAATCAGCTTCCAAATTATTCAACCCTGGACAGTATCTTACTGAGAAATCAAACTGGGACAGATAATACACAAGATCACCCAATTCTTCATCCGTACGAGATTTTATGTTTAAATTTTCCAGAGGTTTATGATCTGAAAATACCACAAATTTTGGAACCAATGAGCCAGTACTGCCAAAATTTTACCGCTTCTTTAATAGCTAAGCATTCTAAATAAATTGCTTTTTTCTTTTTTTGTGCCGTATTCAGTTTTTTGGAGAAATAGGCGACCGGTAAAATATCCCCATTCAACTGTTTTCGCTTAAGTACTGCGCCGATTCCCTCAATACTGGCGTCTGTGAAAATAAATATTGGTAATTTTTTATCGAAAATTGTTAATATGGGTGCAGTACACAAATAGTTCTTTACTTCTTGAAAAGATTTTTCACATTTTGCATTCCATTCAAAATCAACATTTTTTCTCAACAAATTATGCAGGGGATCTAATAATTTCTAATCTAATCTTTTAAACATTTATGATAAAAATTGACCTTACCTAAAAACTGACGTACATTTTTTTTTGTTGATGGTGTAGGGAATTCTCGAATAGATAATAAATTATATTTAATGGGTGTAATCTTATTATTTTCGATCATATGGCCCAAATATTTAATTGAGCTTTTAGCAAAACTGCATTTCAAAAATTTTAATCGGAAACCCTCATAATAAATTGCTTTTAATACTTTTTCTAGGTGATCTAGGTGTTCATTGAAAGTTTTGGAACAAATTAAAATGTCGTCAATATAATTGATACAAAAAGAATTTAAATAATTTTCTTGAATTATATGGCTCAAAATACGCTGAAATATAGCAGGGGAAATTTTTAGGCTAAATGGCAAACATTTCCACTGCCAATGACCTTGTTGTGTAATGAATGCAGTCTTATATCTATCCTTCACTCTAACAGGAATAGACCAAAATGTAGAGTTTATATCTAAAGCTGTGAACCAGTGACAATCTCTAGTTTTTAACATAATATCATCTATAAGCGGAAAAGGCTGTGCTTCAGGTACCACTAATTTATTTAACTCCCTAAAATCTATGCACAAACGAGTTTTCTGGTCGTCTTCTCTTTTATAAGCTAAAGTTACCGGTGACGCAAATGGAGAACTAGATTCTTCTATGAGATCGGCTTTCAATAATTCTGCTATTTGTTGTTCAATTTCTATTTGATCTGGAACTGAACACCTATATGGTTTTTTCGAAATATATTTATTTTCTAATAGTTTTATATGGGCTTCATGATTCTTCACTATTCCTACATCAAATTTATTTTTTGCGAAAATTGAACTATACTTGTTCATAAGATTAGTTAATGTAATCTGTTTGTCTCTCTCTAGATGATCGATATTCGCCTCAAATTCTGATACATTTATATTTTCATTGAAGTTTACCTCAATGTCTGAATTTAGATTGTGAGAGTCTTCATGATCTTCATTTTTTTGAAATATCTTATTCTTTGGTTTTTGAAGAATCTCTAAATTTTCATTTTGTATAAGTCTGAATTTTATTATCGAATCTAAGCCTAACAACATATCATAAGCAAAATTATCATTATCTACGACAAAAGCATCAATCAATTTCTCTACAGCTATAATTTTCAAATTTATTTTCACTATACTGTTTGACAATTGTACACCACCAATAGTTTTGAATGCACTTTTATTGTGGAAAGTTTTATGATTCAATTCATCAACAATTCCCTTATTTATGAGTGTAACATTTGAGCCTGTATCATAAATAGCTGAAACATCTTTTTTGTTGTCAATTTGTACATTCAGTTTAATTAGTGGTGTAAAATCTAGTTTTTTTGATCCCTTAATTCTAAATTGAGTTTTTCTTCAATTTCTAAATTATTAATAGATTTGATGTCATTATGTCTGCTTTTATTTCGACAAAATTCAATTGGATGAAAACGTCCAGGTTTCCCTAAATGATCACATATAGTGCATGGCTTTTTTTCACTTATTTTAATTTTTTGATCCCTTTTCAAATTTGAATTAAAATTTTTTTGTTGAATTTTGTTAACTTGAGATTCTAGTTGTCTCAATAATCCCATTAAACTTTCTGTTGTTTTTACCTCCTCCTTGTCCAATCTATCCTGTATTTGAGTTGGTAACCCCAGCACAATTAAGTAAATTCTTGTTCTTGTGGGCATCTCCTTATCAGACTCCAGCAACAATTTTTCTTTTTTAAGAGCGTATTCTAACAAGGTACCACCCAGAAATCTAAAATTAAAAGCAGTTCTGATATTTGTCCAACCCTTGTCAGCAAATATTTCCAAAAATGACTGCTTCCAAGCAGCCCAAGTCTCTGCTAATGATGATTTCATTTGAACTGCTGCAAACCAGTCTTTCCCAGCATCCTCCAGAAATAAACGAAGTGCTTGCGTTTTGTGACTTTCCATTGAATTTTTCCAATATGAATGACTTTGTTGCAGAGCCCAGATCGTTTTTATTTTGATGTGAAGTAGCAATAAATTCATCTTGTTCTTGTTTATATTGATCCAAAAAATATCCATTGAATACAAAATTTCCATCTTCATCCATATAAATTGACCGAATTTCAGGTGTCAAAGTCACCTTAACATTTCTGAACTGATTTTTCTTTTTCATTCTTGAGCAAGCCATTTTTATTGTTTGCAATGTGAACAGTTCAGGATGTTTATTTATATACTGATATTCAGCTGGGAACGAGAATATTATTGAACTACATACTTCTTTAATGGTAGTTAGTTTTATCTTCATTGTTTTTCCATCTGGTTCCGCAGCGACAACAAGGTGAACTTGTAATTTCACACATGAAGTGCTCGAATTCTTATCATCTACTGACATAACGATTCTTTCGATTTATAATTTTGTAAATTCTTATTTATTTATTCCGAATCCAATAAAACCTATCTGGATGCACTGAAAGTGTTTTTATTAATTTCAAATACAAATACAACAAACAGAAATAATTACCTGAAAGTGAATCGAAAGAATAAGTTATTATTCGACTCGCTTTTTAACAAACTCACAATTGTCTTAAGACTAAATCATATACCAACTAAACCTCTTTCCTACATCAACCAAAATATGATCATGCGTAACTACTTGCGCATGCGTAAATAAAATAATGATTTAAATTATTTTACAAATAAATAATTAAAAGTGAAAACATCGATATAAAAAATATCTGAGTCAAATTAAAATCAGCAAATAGTCTTCCACACGACAAATACATTTCTCGATCATAAACTCCCTCAACTCAAATACAAATTTTTCTTGACTATCAAAATCATACAAACATATTTCATACAAAAACACAGATGGTCAAGATTGTTTACTTCTTTAAATAGTCCATACAACTAGGGCTCCTTGGAATTCCTGCAATGGAACGTAAACAACTTTTCTGAGCAATAAAAACATCCTGACAAAATGGTGACCAATCCCAGAAACAGACACCGTATCTCTACCTTTCAACGATATTAGCGTCATACACTTGTTTCTCCATCAGAACTGTCCTCAGCTGTCTTAGAACATAGGCCTAAGAGTTTATATTTGATATTAAATATTCACAGTGTGATTTCCAATTTATGTTACCATCAACGTATAAGCACGAGAACTTTGTACTTTTCCTGAATAAAACTGGTATGTCATCCAATGTGATTTTCGAATCAATAACGTTGTTCTGAGTATGATAGAACTGTGTCAATGCCGTCTTTGTAGGGTTTAAATAAA
Organism: Micraspis discolor; assembly: GCA_030674115.1. Classification (NCBI taxonomy): domain Eukaryota; kingdom Metazoa; phylum Arthropoda; class Insecta; order Coleoptera; family Coccinellidae; genus Micraspis; species Micraspis discolor. Next base: position 36,748 of record JARTUT010000905.1, read on the forward strand.
GGGAATGGCTAGAGTACCATTTGTTGATGTCTTTGATTACATTAATTCTCTAGACCAACATCAGAATCATCAGATATTAGGGATGAAATATCATCAGCAAACGCTATGAATAAAGCTCCTAGATAAATGCCATCGAATTTGTTTATAAAAAGAATAAAGAATAATGAAGAATATTGGTCCCAATATTGATCTTTGTGGTACTCCAGTCAAGGTATCCAACAATCTCGATTTTACCCGTCGCACATTTTACTTTGAGTCAATGGTCTGTATGGAAACATATGGTTGTTTTTCAGTCAAAAATGATATATTAGATGTTCTTACTTCTTCTACATATAATGGAAACAACCATTTCACATGGAAACATAATCAGGAAACCTGGGGACACTCATAAAATGAACTGAACTGTGTTGTTAGTTCAACGACGTATTGATTTGTATTTTTATATCGATGTCATAAAACGTGACTGATAATCAAGACATTTTTTATATTCCGAGATCTCAAAAATGTGGTAAACCCATAGCTTTTCACAATGAGAAGCTGAAATGCTGATAATTGGAAATGTTCTAAACATCGATAACTTCGATAAATATTCAAAATTTTGTGAGTCTCGTCGGAATATCTTATTAGCTATCAAGTAATCAAAAAATGTTTTACGAATTTATTCACATTTTCTGTCGTGAAGAGAATCTCATTTGATCTCTTAGAGCACGGTTCTTGTGTTAAACAGTGTAACCAAGACTTGGTTACAGGAATTCAGATAAAAATCGGCTCTTTCATAGAACCATACAAAAATGATCCTTTAGAAGGTATAAAAGAATTTTGGAATGAAAACAAAACAAATTTTTACAAACTTTATTATTTGGTGGCGCTCGCGCTGCCATCTAGCGTTCTTTCATCATTCTTAAACAATTGTGTTCATTTTAAGACTTCTATCTACACATTACATTATTTACAAAATTTTGACATGAAAATGTGATAAATGGCACTAAAGAATTTACTATTTTACATGAACACACACAAAAGTAATCTCAGAATCGTCTCTACAAGCGATGTGAAATAAATAATGATATTTGGTTTTAAAATTATAGATTATAATTATATTTTTGGTGTCAGCTTCACTATGAAAAATTTCAATTCTTTTATTTTCTGCAGGGTAAGGGAGAAATGAGAACATATTGGCTGATAAGTGAAGAACCATCAAAAAGATTGGCCCGTATCCGAGATGAAATAGTGGGATCATCTCTTTTCAGTAGCATCAGTTCAGAAAGTAAGTATGGACTTGTGGAACAATCGTAGAAAAAATACATTCAGGAAAACTATTTACTCAAATCTAGTGAACACTAAAGAAACTGAGGAATCCCACATTTAATATTAGGAAAGAGTATCGATAAAACCACGAGAAGCCATAAGTCGTTACATTGTATATAATCGAATTTAAAATACCCATTGATTATAGATGATTTACAGCAGAAAGTCAGATTATTAGTACTTGGAATTAAATATATAAAGATTCAAGCAATACCGACGATTCGGAGTAGAAGTTTATCCTTTCTCAAGGCTAAAATTTATACAGATTCAAAGGTCATAATTTTCAAAGCATACAATGGATCCTAGTCGAAAAAAAGATAGGATCTTCCATATAAAGAAACTTCATTGGAGCATCCCTTGTTAAGAAAGAGCACCTCAAAGGGAGTACATAAAATTTGTATAACAATTTTTTTCACAAACACCAAAAAAGTTACAATATTGAAATGAACCTAACGTTTCCTACTAGCAAAAAGACACTTATCCAGTTATTTATTTGGTTTAACCCATAGTGGTGAGGTACTAACTACAGAATAATAATAAATTCATTTCGCATTTATGACGATGTACCTATCTCTGTAGTTGTTCGCAAAATAATTGTTTGCTGCGAACTGGTTTATTTTGTGCAAAAAACTCATGAGACATTTTTTGTTTAGATTGAAACAGGCTATCGGAAATAAATTTTCAAATGGTAAACAAATAATAAGACAAAAGTTACATTGGAAATAAACTTTAAGGGTTGCTTTTCCCACCCTTACAACCATGGGGTAAACCAAATAAATAACTGGATAAGTGTCTTTTTGCTAGTAGGAAACGTTAGGTTAATTTCAATATTGTAACTTTTTTGGTGCTTGTGAAAAAAATTGTTATACAAATTTTATGTACTCCCTTTGGGGCGCTGTATCTTAACAAGGGATGCTCCAATGAAGCTTCTTTATGTGAAAGATCCTATCTTGTTTTCGATGAGGAATCACCTCCTTAAATATTTCACACCTATTCAGTTACACCCTCATATGGATATTTTTATGTCTGAAATAGCCGCTTGTTATTCTGAATCGATGTTGATATATTTCAATGAGTCTCTGTTCATGGTCGTTTGTATTAACTTCTCCTAAAGGACCTGAAATGGCATCACTAATTTATCGTCCTACTCTAATATTGGAATCACCAAGTAAAAGAATCTCTCTTGTTTTTCTAATTATCATAATATTGTGATGCGATTTTGATTTATTGTTATATTTCTATGATTGTCTCGAAATCGATTATTTTGTTTTTATGATTTTTGTGTATCATGATGGAGTCACCTCTTTTTGCCCTTTCATGTTTTTGAACTCCAGTAAGTACTCAACATATATAAATGGATTCAACGAGCCTTGAATTGGTGAATTCATATTTGCCGCAAATGTGAACGCCAATTGATAATCAGTTCTGGGTGATTAACAACAAATATTAATCTATATGTTGCGAGGAAACATAAACTCCGTTGTAATTCCTGGTATGGCCTTTTTCACCAAAGAACATTGTTTAACATAATATAAACTGATAATACTAAATGAATATAGTGTGATAAAAAAAATTAGTCAATTTATTATAATAATATAAACATAATAATCATTCATATATCGATGTGATGAACTACACAATAAAATCACGTTGAATATCTAAGACAAAATATCAAAGAGAACAGTTCCAAATTTGCGTTACAGATAATTTTTTTTAAAAGGCTGTCAACAAAGTTCAAATGAGAGAACAGGTTCACCAATAAAATTGATTAACTAGGAAGTCTCAATAAACTTCGATCAATAAGCTATTGAACAATGAGCAGAAACCTTGTACTCTTTCCTTGTGGTTCACTGTTTTTACATGTATCATATAGCCTCAATTAGTGAGGCTTAGCGACAACTTTGAGCGAGTGAGAGAGAAACAACTTTATTGATTTAGCAATCAAATGTCTATCGACCGCAGTCTTCCAGCCTATTTCTACATTTATGTGTATAACAAAATTTCAAAATAAAACTAATTTTGAAATTCTTGAGCATTAAAGAAATCAATTTTGTTCTAACTTTGAGCGAGTGTCAATGCTAGATAACAAATAAGCCAATACAGCCGTAATGCAGAGGACTGATGATTTTAAAATATCGTTGTGCATATTCTCCGGGCTGAAACTGCTGCACAATGGCCAATTTAAAGGAATGAAAGCGGATAACCAAACGTAAAATTCGCCTTATCGACGCAGTGCATATTTCCGGGCAGATCGAGTCGGACTGTGAAGAAAGGCTTCTCGAATGCGTTCAACATTTTCAGGAGTTCGAATTGTCGGCGGAGCTTGTTTTGGTCTTAAGTTGATAAGTTTATTACGTCTGCGTAGTGATTCAAGAAGAAGGCTCTATTCAGATTGATGTTGAGGTTGCGACTAAACTCTCGCAGAACGACGGCGAAAATGCGGTGCTCCACCATCCAAGGTTCCATGACCACGACTGCCATAACAATGCTAAGAATTCACGATACAGCATCCTCCTCATTTCTCTTGAAGACAGAAAGGAGAGTGCTACCCATTTCAAGATTATCAAAATGGCGGGTGATATAGACGTATGTAAATTATGCTCCGACAATTTTATAGTAAATTCAAAGTTTGCGATCTGTAAATTATGCAAACTTAAGTTTCATTTTATGTGTGTGAGCATTAAAAATATGATGCAAAAGTTCTTAGCAGAAACTAACAGTGTATTTTGATTCTGTAATGAATGCAAAGTGAACTGATTACTTTTCTTGGAGGTTGTTGATAAAACTACCGCAATCCCGTCAAACAATGAGATTCTGTTGGCGAAAGAAATTCAATACCTGAAAAAATAAATCACACTTAAGGATCAAGTGTAAACGGAGAAAACCTATGTTAGTGAATTGCAGAAAGCTCTTATTGAAAGTTACGAAGAGAAAATTTGTAATTCTACCGGTGTTAAGGATGTAAACAAGCGTCAAGGATAGTCAGGTCAAGATGAAAATATCTTTGGTCAGGCGCAGCGAGTGCAGGCAACCCAACATATAGTATCAATTTCCAGGGTACTTGGCAACAATGCCATGTATACGTCAACTGTCTCTGTCCAATCTGGGATGTCAATTCCATCGCAAAACGCCTATGTTAAAAACAAGAAACAAAAACCAAAACGACAACAAAAGTATGGACGCCGTCCTTCTTAGTACTACGGCACCGATGACCACCGAAGCCACAAATACAGCGGATGTGAAAGCCCAACAACTTCGTGTTATGACTGGTACTCAAAAACTTGGTTATTCAGAGGACGAGGACATACGTGATGGTTTCGTACAACAGAGAAGACAGACTAGAAGATCCCGTTGGTTTTTGGTTGGAAAATATGATGGTGCTAGTGTAAGGGTATACCACAGATTGTTTAACTGCATGTGTCTCGGTTGGAACCAACTACAAGACCAGAGGATTAGCAAAAATTCTTGGCGAAGGTCTTTCCGGAGATGACTTGTGAAGCTCATCAGTCGAAGCATCCGGATCATTATGAATCCATTAAGGTCAATATCCTAAAGGAAAACTTGGTAAACGCCTGGAAGAGAGAGATGGTCTAATGGGGCGATTGTATCTCCTTTTTTTGCCAGGGGGAGGATCCCAAGACTGAAACCGGATCCTCAATAAAAACACCATCTAAGTCTCAGTCAGTGCTCTCCGTTTATTACCAAAACATCCGAGGACTATGATATTGTGGCATTCCTGAGACATGACTTTGTGATAGTATCCGAAGTGAGGAACTTTTCGACTAGAGATACTCTGTGATAAGTTGCGACAGACGAGTCCAGGGATGTACCAGGGAAGGAGGGGTTCTCTTTGCGATAAAAAATATATATTTTATGAAATTCTTGAGGTACACTGTGATTATGTATGTGTTTTGCTCAAAATGAAATTCAAAAATTCTATTTATATATTGTGTATATTAAACCTAAACTGTACGTTTAATTATTCGGAGACATTCTTAAAAATATTTGAGGATATTATATCAGATGCTGGTACAAAGATATTATTGTGAGGCGATTTTGTATCAGGTAATTTCCATTGTCTATACGGTTTAGTTGAACCGACGTTTCGGCAAGCATTTGCCTGCCGTCCTCAAGGTTTTGTTGATGTTGTGGCTGAGAAGGACCATTTTTTGCCAATCTTGGTCTGTCTGGATTTTTGTCGATTTGTTGTTATTGTGATGGAATTCGAACGCAGGTTATTTAGTTGCATTTTTCGCAATTCCAGTCACTTCTAACACTTAGTTTATGGAATCAGGTAACTATTATAGAATTTTAATTACATTAAAGTTATAATTTGTGTTAGAGGTGACCTTGACCCAATCCATCTGCTCAGTTGGTGTAGGCAGTAGGTTAGTTTTTGGTCAGATCAGTTCTGGTAATTATTGCGTCAATTGTTTCTTTGAACTCAGTTAGTCCTTCTCAATTCTGATCTTATTAATGGTGTCCAGTCGTCCTTTATTTCAAGAGAGTGGAGGTATTGTCCCGTGTTTGTTGGTTTTTTTGTAGACTGTGTTCTTGGGAGTTCCATCTTTTTTATGAACCATTACATAGAGGAATGGAAGTTGATTGTTCCCATTCGAGCTAGTCTTTGGTGCTCTTTAATTCTCATTTTGAGGGGGCGTTTTGTCTCTCCGATGTAAGAAGCAGCCTTCATGGCTATAACTCCTAATCCGATCAGTGCGCCCTCCCATGAAACATCCCAACAACACAGTCTACAAAAAACCAACAAACACGGGACAATACCTCCACTCTCATGAAATAAAGGACGTCTGGACACCATTGAAAAAGATCAGAATTGAGGAGGACGGACCAAGTTCAAAGGAAAAATTGACGCAATAATTACCAGAACTGACCTGACCAAAAACTAACCTACTGCGCACTGTGCTAAGGCATTTGACAAGATCGATCATGATATTTTGATTTGAAAACTGGGTGCCTCAAGGTAGTAACTTGGGCCCTCTCTTTTCCTGATCTTCATCAATGATGTGCCTGAAAGTTTGGTAGGGTCTGTCGGGTTGCTCTTTGCGGATGACTTCTAGTTGTTTCGGTCTGTTGGCGGGGAGTGTGATGCAGCTTTCCTTCAGAAAGATCTGAATTTGGCATTGAAGTGGTTTGGGAGGAATGACTGTCAATGCAGAGAAGTGTTGTGTTGTGTCGTATACCCGAAGGGTGAATGTGATAATTGAGGATCACTGTGTGGATGATGTTAAAATTAGGAGGTGCGATAAGGTTAAAGATTTAGGGGTTTTGTTTCAGTCCAAGTTGAAGTTTAATAATCATTATAGTAACACCATAAATAAGGCTTATCAAATATTCGGATTTGTTATGCGGAACAGTAGAGAATTTAGTGTTGACACAACTATAAAAGTCTACACAACCCTTGTTAGACCTTATCTTGAATATGCTGCCAATGTCTGGTCTTCAACTTGCTATATCCATGGCAATGAGATTTAAGAGATGCAAAAACGGTTCCTGCGGTATACTCATGTAAAGAAAATAGAAGTTATCCATTCATGATTCCCTATCGGTTTATGTTGTTAGATTTCTCTGCTCTCTTGATGTCTGGAGAAGGACCCAAGCTGTGATATTTATACATAATATTGTAAATAATTTGAGGTATAGTGATTGTCATCTTATTAACTTATTCAAGTTCAGAGTACCAAAGATCCATCTAATGATGTCATCTTGTGACCTGTTTTGTCTTGACAGAAGCAGTCAGTCACCTATCACTCACCTGCTGTGCGTTTACAATGCGGTGTTATCAGAGTGTATAATTCTCGATTTCTTTAACACTAGCAGGAAAGAAACTAAGCTCAATTTGTTGCTGTATCAGAAGGAAAACCCAATTGAATGTGATGAATTAATGTGATATTTTGCTACTTTATACATCTACTTTTCTGTCATTCATTTTGTTTAAATGTTTGTTTTGTTGTTATTTTTCCATATATTATTATATATTATATTTCTAGATTGTGAATTCAGCAAATTGTTGAAAATCTTTGCATGTAATTACTTCTGGTGTATGTGAAGTGAAGACAAATAAATAAATAAAAAAATGTCCGTCCTCTCTGTCGTACCCTGTATAAGTGAAATGATTCAGATTAAAACAAAGGAAACGGATAATAATGAAAGAGGTAATGAAACTAAACCTTGAAATTTCATCGCGCTAATTCAATAACACTATTTCGACAGAAGGTTAAGCATTATCCCATCAAAGTTCTGGCGACCATTCACAAAATATTTTGTTTCAAAAATTATTCCCAAATGTATCATGAATCGATAACGTTTGGCTACTACTCGGCTGCAGAAAGTTATCTTACATTCTAATTGAAACACTCGTATGAAATGGCGATACTTCTCTTTTTTTGCTCTTTCAATTAAGGACTGAGTGAAACACCAGATCTACTACGAGGACCTGATGGAGTCAGTTTAGGACACAGTATAGAAAAAGATATCCCTAGCAGATCAGTTTGTCCTCTTTATTCCTTGCATCAACGAGCAAGATTGGCGTGGACTATGCACAGTCAGGTGAGATTATGAAAAAATGATTTACTAAGAAATATTTTGACAAAAGTTTCGGTCAGGACATACGTTATCTTACTTTTTAGACAATTTTAGATTTACATTTCATCCCTTTACGTTTAGTAAGCTGAAATTTCATACTGTTCTAAATTATTTTGAAGAGATTCCTGATTAGTTGTTTGAAAATATTCATACAACGTGTCCTATGACTATCACAGCTCCAACATTCAAACCTTCGAAAGAATTGATAAACTTCATACTTCAAGAAAACAAATTCAAGCAAAATTCGCAATCCAGAATTCATATGACCTCATAGATACCTAAAAATATTTTAAGTATTGTTGATTTTAATAAATTGAAGAAGCAAATCACGAATTGGATCAATGATAAATCCAAAACGTGCATAGATAAAATCCAAAACGTGCAAATTCCAGGTAGTGCAAAATTCATATCCTTTGATGTAAAAAATTTGTTTCCTAGCGTATAAGTGAGGAAGAAATAAAAATAGTAGAAGATTCGTTAAATAAAGCGAAAGCCGTTTTGAAAGATGAAATTTTACAATGCCTTAAAACGTGACTTAAGAAATATTACTTCTCATTTAATCTGTGTTATATGAACACAGAAAATTTAGCAATCGATAACTCCCCTTAGTCCGTTACTAGCTGAATTTTTTACTACCTGGAACAAACAATGGAAAAAGTGAATATTTCAAATACAGAGTGCGGCAAGAGTCAGATTACATTGTCTGGTATTCACGCAATTGCGTATTCTCAGCCAGGGCGGAAGGAGACAGCTGAAATGCAGCGAGTTGAGATGTCCGCGTGTAGTAGTGTTGTTGTGTACGTTTACAGTGCGTTCGTTGCCATGGGTAAGCGTGTAAAGTACACGAAAGAAGAACGTGTTTGTTTGCTCACTTCATACCAGATCTTGACGTAGTATGCTGAAATTTTCGAATAAATTCGCCAGCGCTTTCCAAATAAGCAAGTTCCCACAAGACAAATGGTGCATAAACTGTGTCGTAAATTCATAAGTACTGGCTCCGTAGTCGAGGCGCCGCGTTCAGGTCGTCTTTGATTGTTTTGTTTAACCGTGACTAAACGATGCCGCATGTGTGTTGAAGAGGAAGGAAAACATTTCGAACATAAAATGTGAGGCCACTAGTAATTATTGACGTTATATTTTTCTCACAGATAAATTTATTCACAATTATTTCTGCTTTTATTTTCCTCATATGCAAAATGGTAAACTAACTTTTGCCGCACCCTGTATTTCATATATTGGAACCTATTTGTAGATAATATTTTGGGACCAAAAAATTTCGCTATATCGCAATAAAGGTCTCTATTCACATTAATCGCTCGGCCTCGTTGATCTTCATGAAAATAAGGACCAATTATGCCTTTAGCAGACATAGCGGCCCAAACCACGACCATTGGGCTGTGCAGGGGTCATTCATGCTCTCGTTTCGGAATTTCCACTGCCCAGTACCGAAAATTGTACTTATTAACATGACCATTCACGTGAAAATTTGCTTCGTCCCTAAACAGTATGTTGTTGAAACGCTGCAGCATTTCGTTCGCAAAATTCGGTCGATTAGCTTAGTCCGCACTTCAACTTTTGAACCAATTGAAATTTATAGGCTTTTAGATGTAAGTCTTTCTCTAAAATCGTACATAAAGACGATTTTTTGATGTTCAACGCTTGGCTACGCTTTCGGATGGATAAAGACGGATTTTGACGAATCGACTCCTCAACTTCTTCAATTGTTTCTTGATCGCGAACGATCAGAGTTCTGAATTCTAACTGTCGCACCTGTATTCTCGGAAATCCTGATCCATTTTCTGATGCTATCGTCACTTGGCACGTTGCGTGTACGACATTCCGCAAGATAGAGACTGGCACGACAAGGGCCTTTGAAAGTGAAACGAAAACGAAATAGAAAATTAATAATGAAATTCGAAAATAGTTATGGAAAAATGACTCGAAAGAAAATCGAACGCTGGAGCATCGACGTTTGCCTACCTGGTTTCACAGTACGGTTGAATTCGATGTGTCCAAGCACTCAAACGAAAATAGTCACTTTTCACTAGAGTTCGAATTTGTATGATTAACGAGAAATTTACTGCGAAGAAAGTGTTGCACTACGATGTGTGGATGAACGACGATTTCGTTCTTCTCTGTTCGACATAGGTCATATGCTCCAACATATGTTACGCGTTAATCGTAAGGTGAAATGAACATATACGTGGGCCGCACGAAACGAGCAAGCAACTTGGAATAAAAATGAATGAATTCAACCAATAACAACGAGTTGCAGTAACATAACCGCCCACCCAAAATAGAATATTTTATGAAACAAAGCAAATACAAAATTGAAAAGATATCGAACATAAAGCAAAGAAAAATATATACATATATACATCAACATACGTCATAACTATTGGAGAGGTAATGGACATAATTTAACAACGGATCTCTGCAGTACACCTTGAGTAGTCCGAATAGTAGCTACTCTAGCTATTTTATCAGCGCCAGGATGCAATTTCTCAATGCGTCTAAGTCGCCAGCGCAATAGAGGGAGTTGATCATCTTTTATCAAGACGAGTGCACCTATTGAATAAGGAGGCGAGTCACTATTGAACCACCTTTTTCGTTGTTGCAGTGTGTTCAGGTATTCTAAATTCCATCTTTTCCAAAAATCCTGATGGATACGAGTTAAAAGCTGCCAACGCGATAATCGACCGATAGATAGGTGAGATAAATCTGGTTCAGGAATAGCAGTTAATGGAGCCAAAGTAAGAAAATGTCCTGGTGTCAGTGCAGATATGTCATTCGGATCATTACTAAGCGGACATAGAGGGCGAGAATTGAGCACAGATTCAATCTGTAAGTGGACTGTATAAAACTCCTGTATGACCTGTTGAGACAGAAGGAACTGTAAAGTCTGGGCACCTGGATGCAGATATATTTTGTGGAAACGCTGAATAAGGAGCTCAGCAAGACGATGAGAAGAAGGAAGCAAAGCTGGGTGTTTGTGATCATAAGCCAGACCAGAAAAAGACAGACGACCGCCCACCCTGAGAACACCATCTTCTCCAATAAATGGATTCAATTTTCGAAGTGATTTAGATATGGGATTTCCCGAGATGAGATTATCGATTTGTTCCTTGAACACAACCCGTTGAACCTGTTTTATAATGAAGAAAAGTGCATCTTTGAGATGAACTGCGGAAAATCTATATATCCTAGGAGCCTTAGAGTTCTTCATGAAGTGAACAAATCTGAAAATGTAAGCTACCATAGAATCAGACCAAGCAAAAATGTCGTCCATTGTAAAGGCTGATTGGCAAACAGAGAAAACCACATTAATGAGTTTTGACAATAAGAGACAAGCACACAATTCCAGTCGTGGAAGTGAAATTCTCTTCAATGGGGAGACCTTTGATTTACCACATACGAAAGAGGTGTCAACGGAGCCGTCATAATTGAAAAAACTGAAATATACCACGGCTGCATAACCACGCTCACTACTATCTCCGAAACCATGAAGTTCGCAACGATAAAATGGTTTCGATGCAAGTTTCCGAGGTATCTTTAATTTACCCAATTCGGTTAATTCGGATTTACACTGATTCCAGCGACGGCTGACATCGTCTGGAAGTGTATCATCCCACTGCAAACCTAATGTCCAAAGATGCTGGATCAAATGTTTAGCAAGAAAAGTAAATGGAGAAAGGAACCCCAAAGGGTCGAAAATTCGAGAAAGTTCGGAAAGTATGGTACGTTTGGTACATACCTGCTCAGTGGTTTCTGCAAGATAAGAAAATTCGTTCGACGAAGGAAACCACCTCAAACCGAGAATTTTGACTATCGGATCTATATCAAAATCCAAAGAATGGTGATATTGATGATCCAGAGGTATGGATGGAGAAAACCGCCACAATATTCTTTGAAAGTTTCGATGTGAATTTTGAACTAATATTTGACGATACATTTGTTTGATATCAACTGTGAAAACTAACCGATGAACACGAAAGTTCATCAAAATGACAATAATATCTTTTTGTAATTTAGGACCTATCAATAGGGCATCATTTAAAGATAAATGACCAAGTACATGAGCTGACGCATCGAAAACAACCCTCAACTTTGTAGATGGACTGTTTGGTTTGATTATACAATGGTGAGGGATATAGAAAGTATTTTCATAATCCGAACTAGTAGAAATCAATAACATATGATCTTTTTCTAAATATTCCCTCATGAAAGTAGAGTATTCCTTGTATGTATTCTGGTCTTTAATAAGTTTACGTTCAAGGGATAAAAAACGACGTAGTGCGAGAGAATATGTGTCACCGAAAGAAAGTGTTGACTGATCAGGTTTAAATGGTAATGCCACAGTGTACCGTCCAGATGTATTTCTAGAATAGTTCTGAGTGTATAAGTTCTCACAAAATTGATCTTGTGGTGATACAATGACATTCTCTGAAACTTCTTCAAGTTCCCAGAATCTTTTCAACGAGGAGTTCAAACCTGATTCAGACAATGACAAATGAGAATTGTTAACTGATATGTTAGGTGATTGAATATTTCCCATGAAAACCCAACCAAATACTGTCTCAAGTACTGTTGGTTCTAAACCGTTACCCTCGATACGACCCGGTCGAATTATCAAAGAGAATATATCCGCTCCTAAAAGAAGGTCTATTGATTTCGGAATGGAAAAGTTCGGATCTGCTAACTTCTTGTTAAGGACACAATTCCAAAACGAATAATTTACGAAAGAACTCGGCATTTCCGCACAAATCTTCGGAATCACGACGGCATCGAATGTAAAAGATGGATTTATTTGACCTGATGGGCGAATAGTACATTCAGTGCTGCAATTAGCAGAAGATGAGCTTCCACAAATTCCATTTATCGAAAATGAAGCATCACAAATTTTCAAGCCTAATCTATTTACACACGATTGAGTTATAATATTTATTTGAGAGCCTCCATCTAACAAAACTCGGACCTTCTGATATCTACCCCAAGCATCACGAATTTCGACCTCAGCGGTTGCTAAGAGAACGATAGAATTTGAAGAAACATTGGTTAAAACCTGAGCTGAGCCTGAATCCGATGAATTTGCAGCATTGAAATGAAACGTCTCTGTTGAAGAATCATTATCCGCATTATTGCGCATGTGCAACAGGGTATGATGCTTTCCGTGGCAAGTACGACAATTTGACCTTGAAGAACAATTGGTAATCTTATGTCCAGAATGGAGGCAATTGATACACCAATTTTTGTTCTTCATAGTCTTGAACCGATTTTGAACAGTTTGTTCCAAAAATGATGGACATTTGTAAATATTATGAGCTAACTTGCAATAATTACAGGTTATACGTTTCTTGAATGATTCAGTTTCCGTTTGAACGAGAAGAGTCGAATTTCTTTTATTCATTGAGAGAGAACTAGATTTCAAAACTTCGAAACTGAATGAGTTTTCGACGGAAGAGAAAGAGCTACTGCCTCCAAGGCTATACACTGATTTGTCAGGAAGTTTCCCAAATTGACAAACGACGGAATATCGGTTGAACATTCTTGTAATTCAAAACGTTTGATCGATGCTGAATCTAATTTCTGAATGAGAATGTGAAATAAAACAAAGTCCCACTGGTCAATTTGTATGATTAACGAGAAATTTACTGCGAAGAAAGTGCTGCACTACGATGTGTGGATGAACGACGATTTCGTTCTTCTCTGTTCGACATAGGTCATATGCTCCAACATATGTTACGCGTTAATCGTAAGGTGAAATGAACATATACGTGGGCCGCATGAAACGAGCAAGCAACTTGGAATAAAAATGAATGAATTCAACCAATAACAACGAGTTGCAGTAACAGAGACGTTGAGCAGTCACTATTGAATCACCATTACGATAATACGCTCGTACGCAAAATGTGCAATGCGCCCCAGAGTACTGTTCCATCGTGACTAAAACTCCACAACATGGCGGAGCAACGAACCGTTCCATCCGTTCCATTTAGACGCCCCGTTCCGAATATGGCGCAAAAACAAAAACCCGATTCCCTTTCTGAACACCTTGTATTATGGATATTACTGTCTAACCGAACATTGGTTGATGAAGCCAGTCAAAATTATGAAACGCTAGTTCGAATGAATCTTAAAACTTACCTCTGACAATTTCAACTTATGCGTATATTCCTTGGGTAACACAAAATTTCAACTTTCTGAGTCAAGTCCAAGCTCGATGCAAAAATGGCGCTAGTGGCGGTTATACGTTCATTGACTTGAGTAATTTCATAGGTTTTCTACAGATGCCGTTGTCTCTTTCTGAGATATTAAGAGGTTCCGACTTATCGGTAGGATCAAATTACCACTCTCTACCCATTTCATAATATTATGATTTGAAAATTAGGTAGAGATTAGCGATAACCGATGCTTGTATGAAGTTAGGATGAATGTATCAATCGAAACCATAAGATGAGAATTTGAATAAGATCTTTGAGTTGAGCTCCGGCCATTCAAGCAATTGAATTCCCATTTTTTCAACAATGCTTATAAATGAATTGATTTTTCAGGATAACTTCACTAGCAACCAACAGCATTTTAGTCGAGATATGTCTTCTTTCCAAGGATTCAATACAACATTTGGTAATACACAATTTAGGTCCAGGAATCCTAGGTCTGCTCCAGTTATCAAGTTTTCATCTGATTGCATAACATATACTTAATGAGATTTTCTTACAGGATTTTCTGCATTTATGACAATAGTTATAAAATAAACTTCTTTTAATAATTGGATATGGTTTTACAATAATTTGTATGGATGAAGATAATTTGAAGGTCAGTTTTTCAAAACTGTCCATTATACAGGGTGAGTCTTTGATCACTGCGTTAATTTTAACCATAGATTCTTGACGTCAAAAATTGCATTTTCACCTGTAATATTCAAACGACAATATCAATTGAAATGATCTCTTGTAGAAGGTTTTTGATAATAGTCATGCATATTTTGGCATTTATTATGATTTATTTCATTTCTTGTGGGTTTCTCACTACTACTGTAAAGATTACTTGAACCAAAGGTCCATATCTTGTACTTCCTAGAATCATTAGTCATTTTTGCAGATAAAATCATTCATCATCTTTCTTCCTAAATTGCATCATTTGTTGGGTTATTTGGAGTTGAAAGGAATTGAATCGATATTATCATCTGATGAAACATGAGTGAGTGAAACATTTCTTAAAGGGAAAATAATATTTTCAAACAATTCAGATTCAATAATGGATGCTGTGGAAGGTAATTTTCATTGAAACTAAACTGAAAAAAGAGTTTCTTTTGATCTGAAGATCCTATAGTAAAAATTAACGCAGTGGTCAGAGAATCACCCTGTATATTCACATTTTGAATTGAAACGGGTTTTCCAATAGGAAGTGTTATTTTTAAAAGCTCGTTTTTTTGGTAGGTGTCACATTAGCATCGGTTTTTTGTCATGTTTTCAGTAGCAATTACGCCAGTATTGAAATTAGCTAAATACACTTGTTTGAATTGAAAAATTTGCTATGAAAATAGTGAAACTTTGGCAGAGGCAAAAGCTGAAACAATTTTGCATCATCGTTAACTACCTTTCAGATCGCAATTCAAAAATTGGTGGAAAACTTTTAGCAGCTGGGACAAGTAAGCTATGTGAACAATAAAACTCAATAACAGCTTAGAATATTGCTTCTGTGCCCGAAAGTGATAGAGGACTTTGAATTCCCTCGTCTTTCTTTGAAAATCGCCAATATTTCTGGCGGGAATTGGATGTTATCGATATGGACAACATTTACTTTCAAAAAGACTTCGCAACGTACAACGTACAAGTAACGAAACCATTGATCATTTTCGAAGAAATCATCTGGAGCGTATTATGTTTCGCAGCGGCGATCTTAATGGGCCATCTTTTGATTTCACTCAACAACTTGTGACTTCTTCCTTTGAGCCACGTGGAATATAAGATCTTTGCCAACAGTTCAGCTTCGATTCATGCATCTAGAGCATCTAGGCTTACGGAAGTCACTTTAAAATTTCGTGATTGAAAATTTGATGAAACGGATATTGTCCTGTTAGCCTCGTCTTAGAGTTCATTTGAAGGTTTTTCATTATTAATCGCATCATTTATCTCAAATTATGTCATATTTCTTATAACACCCGAATAATACCCTTTATGAATAATACCTTATATTGGAAAACCTTCTTTAAGTTAACAATCGATTGAAGGAAATTAGTAGAATAATATATTATCTTGGTATTCTGATAGTTGTTGTGTTCAAACTTTTTTTATGTATAATTGTATGTCAATTATCAGTCAGGACATAGTTAAGAGAACTTTGTTGTTATTGATATTGAAAATATATGTATATAATATATTTGTTGATGAATGTAGTAAAAAGAGTATTTATTGTATGATTTATGATATTTTATTTGTTAAGGCAGATGGAATGTAATTGATAGGTACCTTCTGAATATCAAGGGATTTCATAAGGATTCTTGTATATTTGGTTCTCAGACTTATGTTTTGTTCTACCTGTCAATAAGGAGTTATATCATATTAATGACATTCTGCGAGAGCATCTTTATATGATTTATATTCGATGTCTATCCTTTTTGATGTTAATAAAAAAATAATTTTGAATGCTTGGAATATTTCTGTTCTGTCTGTAGTAGTTTCTATGTTGAACATTTGATAATAGAATAGCTGTTTTTTTTGCGGCAAAAATATTTTCTCATAAGAATCACTCTTTCTCAGATTAGTGGAATTATGGCAATCAGTGTTAACGCTGAATAAACCATGTATTTTGTTCCATTCTACACATTATTTTGAAAAAAAAAAACAATTTATTGAAGACTATTTTACACACCATTGATCTTTAAAACGAAATCAGTACGTACTAAAAATGAACTAATATTTTCTACCCTCAGTCTCACAGTTTACAAGTAAATAAGAGCCGGCGCTGAGGTGTCAAAACCTACTATTATGTATGTATAATTTTACAACAAATACCATAACTACCGAAAATAAAAAAATTTCAATACTGCCACTAACAAAATATCTGTGCATATATTTCCCGGAAGTGTGAACTTTTAAAATATATCTCTCAAAATTCCATGTCGTTTGGTTCATTTTTAGTTTAGGTGCTTTAGGTAACGCTACTTCGTGATTTATAATAACGATGGCTTCGAAGCAATTTTGTATGTTGATATATCATTGCTTTTTGATAGGAAAAATACCCTCCAATCAAAGGATTTGCTTGAAAATGATATCCGGACTCTGCCCTATTGAAAACGACCATCAAACGATGGGTTCCAAAGTGGTCGTATGGACACTGAAGATGCTGATTGATATCATCAAGCACACAATCGTTCCAACAAAGGAGTCCAATTTATTGTATGAGAGCAAGAGGATCTCAAAAATTTGATAATCGAAACAGTTACTTAATTCTCCTTAAGAACCATTGTCCATAATTGGTGCAACAAAGTGTACAACATTATTCAGTGAAAAGAATAGACTGTCATTGTCATTAATAGCAAATATAAAACGATTAAAATTTGCTCCGACAGGATGAAAAAAGTAGAACAAGGGCTAATAAAGATATCAAGAAATCGAAGCATGTTATTCAAAACGTTTGATATCAAATAATTAATAAATTTTGGATTTGAAAATTAGTTACCTTCTCAATATTCATAGCTTCGTAGTATGACATGATGAACGTCGTTTAATATTTAATGTAAAACATCACTATAATCAACTCAGATAATTTTATATTATTATTTTGTCACATAAATTTGAAATCTGAGAGAAACTGAATCATTTTCATATTATTGAGTATCTCACATCTCTTTCGTCTAAAATATTTAAATTGGTGTGAAGCAACTCTACCCAGATATTTTCGTCGATTCAAATATCTCTCGTTGAATTCTCATTGTTGAAAATAATCCAAAAAAAAAAAAACTAAATTCGAAATTTTGCTGTACCATTCAGTATCGATACTAGAAACCAGTGGTCGCACGCAAACTAATATCTATGATCGATAACATTGGCGTGAACTGTCTATAGTTTTCTGTTCTGTGTCTTCATTGCGCTCTAAAATTAGTAAGTTTTCGATCTTATAATAATAATGATAATGAAAATGATGATAATGATAATAATAATGATAATGATAATAATAATGATATATAGAAAGGACATTAATATATTGAAGCTTTCTGCCAATTCTGTATGATTGATTAAGCACCTTGAGTATAGATGGCATTCATATAGTAATAGTCTGTAAAATAACATTGTCATTCAGTCGTAAACAAACGGTGATTGTAACATGTACTCTGAAGGAATTAATAAACTTGTAACTAAATAGTACTTAGTGTTTTTCTTAAACAATTAACTAGCGATTCACGAACACATCAAGAGGTTATCGGCCCAGAGACGTACCTAGTTAATTGAGGAATAAGAGAATTCACGGAATAACTGCGGAATTAGCAGGAAGGAAGTTTGGTTTGGAGGAAGTACAAGGTCGAAATTTCTGGAAGAAAAGATGGCGGAAAAGTGGCTGAATCACAATGTAAAACCTTTTGACGGTAATGCTTTTTCAAACTGGCAATTCAGAATGAAATTATTGTTGGAACAACATGAGGTTTTGGAAGTTTTACAAACTCCACGTCCTGACGAATCAAAAGCGGCTGAATTATCAAAATGGAAAAAGGATGATGTAAAGGCAAGATCGTTGATTGTACAGTGTTTATCAGATAATATTATGGAAGCTGTTGAGACAAAATTCATTGCAGCAGATATCATGAGAAGTTTGGAAAATACTCATTCCAGGAAAGGTATTTCAACTCATGTTATGCTTCAGAAAAAGCTAAGAGACCTGAGATATACAGAGGGAACTCCATTAAGTACATTTCTGTCTGAATTTGATAATACGATCTGTGAGTTAAGGGCAGCAGGTGGAAAAATTGATGAGGCTGAACTTATATTGCAGTTACTTTCTACAATGCCTGAATCTTATCAAAGTGTTACTACAGCAATTGATGTAATGTTTTGTCGAAACCAGAATGCTGTTGAATTAGGTTTTGTGAAAAAAAACTACTGATGGAAGAAGCAAGACAGACGAAAGTTAAACAAGAAGAGAACCCAGGAATGGCATTTACATCAAGAAACTTCAGAAGTAAAGAAACTTGGAAGAAACCTGGAACATACAGAGGTGGAAGAAAAGAAAGTTCAAAGATGGAAAAGAAATCAGAGAATGGGAATACAGAAATTTTTCCTTTCAAATGTTATTTATGTCAAAAATTTGGCCATAAACGAGCGGAATGTCCCAAAAACCAAGGAAGAGAAGGTGGAAATAACAGAGGTTATAAAGGAAAATTCCAGGGAAGAAATAATTGTCAGAGCGCACAGGAAGATGAGGAAGGGCATGTCTCATTTTTCACAAGTGAAAACTCAGTGAGTACAGTGAATGAAACAAATATAACTTTTGTTGTAGACAGTGGAGCAACAAATCACTTGATTAGAGAAGATTTAGGTAAATATATACTGAGCTCCAGTAATATTCAACAAAGGATAAATGTTGCAAAAGTACAATCAATAATAGCAAAAAGATAGGGGAATCTAGAATTACAAAGGAAGACTGGAAGAACGGTAACAATCAAAGATGTATGGGTATGCGAAAATTTACTTTACAATTTATTATCAATTAGAAAATTGGAAGAAAATGGTCTTGAAGTAAAATTTTCAAAAGGAAAAATTGTCATAATGAAAGATAATGTAGGTATTTTAAAAGGAATCATGAAGGGAAAATTATACATTGTTAATTTCAAACTGAATAGAAATGCATATGCAGGTTTGACATGTGACGAAGAAAAGATGCTACAGCATAGGAAAATGGGTCATTCATCAAAGTTCCCAGCACCAGGCCTATGTGATGTATGTGTGAAGGTTAAACAACCCAAGTTACCTTATGAAGAACTTAATAAAGAACGAAAACCTAAAAGAATATTGGAAACTCTCTCGACAGACATTTGTGGACCAATAAAACCACTTACACATGATGGTAAGTCATATTTCATGACAGTGATTGATCATTATTCTTATTTTTGTGCAGTCTATCTATTAAGTAACAAAAGTGAAGCTCTTCAAAAATTTAAGTATTATGTCTCAATGGTTGAAGCTAAATTTGATAGAAGAATAGAAAAATTAAGATGCGATAACGGGGGAGAGTATGTATCAAAAGAATTCAAAGAGTTTTGTCTCAAAAAGGGAATTAAATTGCAATATACAGTGGCATACAACCCAGAGCAGAATAGAGTGGCTGAGAGGTTAAATTGAACCATAATGGAAAAGGCCAGATGTCTGATATTTGATGCTGAATTGGAAAAGGAAATGTGGGGAGAAGCTGTACAAACCAGTGCATATCTAATAAATAGAACAGAGACCAGAGTATTAGAAGATCACAAGACCCCAGCAGAGGTTTGGTATAATGAAAAACCCAATTTGGAGAAAATAAAGATATTTGGATGTACTGCATATAATTTAATACCGAAAGAAATGAGAAAGTCAAAGTTGGATCCTAGGTCAAAGAAGATGATAATGGTTGGATATGCCTGATAATGGGTATAGATTATGGAACGAAAAGAGAGAAGGATTGTGCATGGAAGGAATATTATTTTTGAGGAAAAGAAACAACAAATAAAGTATATAACTATAACTATTGAGTATGAGAAAAATGAACCCGAAAAGAACGAAGAAAAATGAACACAATGAAGGTGAAAAGGAAGAGATGAAGAAATTGAGAGACAGGAAATTCTGAGAACGATAGAACAAGGAAAAGTGGGAGAAAGAAAACACCTAAATATTTATTTCATTGTTCTTAAGAATGAAGCTTTTCCTTTAAGAAAACGTAAAGACGATATAACAAAATAAAATGAGAAGAATAATAAAGAAGATGAATTGTACTAAAGAAACTAGATAGAATTGAAGGAAAAAGTGGGATTTTAAAGAGCAAAAATTGAGGAACAACGATTATCATGAAAAGAATCCAAATTAAAATCAGTTATACAGAATAAAGTCGAATTGGCATAATACTTTAAGCAACGTTAAATCAGCTTTCATTGAACAGGTAGACGAAAGAAATCTTGAATATTGTAAGTGGTCTCAAAAGTGGTGATGAAAGTGCTCAAAAAAAGATATTTAAAGGACTTTGAGTTTTCATTGTGAATTTCCTCGTCTTTCTTTAAAAAATCGGCAATATTTCTGGCGGGAATTGGATATTATCGATTTGGACAACATTTACTTTCAAAAGGACTTCGCAACGTACAACGCAAGTAACGAAACCATTGATCATTCTCGAAGAAATCATCTGGAGCGTATTATGTTTCGCAGCGGCGATCTTAACGGGCCACAGCCATCTTTTGATTTCACTAATCTCAACAACTTGTGACTTCTTCCTTTGAGCCACGTGAAATTATAAGATCTTCGCCAACAGTTCAGCTTCGATTCAAAATGTTGCATCTAGAGCATCTCACAGAAACTATATATCTTTGCATGTGGATGATATAATTATGTTTTCAAAAAGTAAGAAGTCAAGGATTATTTGACTAAAAGTTTTAAAATGAATTTCAAAGTGATGTTAAATTTCTTAGGTTTGGAGATTTCGATGTTCTTTATACTAGGCAAACTGATTTAATGATTTTGAAAAAAACATGGATATTGTCCAATGCAATCAAAGATTCAAATTGAAACCGATGAGAAATTATCTGTTTGTCACAAAAATTTCATATAAAGAATTGATTGGTTCATTGATGTACGTAATGGTTGGTCATTTGAAGTGTTTTTCATTATTAATCGCATCATTTATCTCAAATTATTTCATATTTCTTAGAACACAGCATGAATAATACCTATTTTATGAATAATACCTTATATTCAGCAAGCAGATATCTTGACTAAAGGCCAAATCAAAACCTTCTTTTTTAGTTAACAATCGATTGAAAATTAGTAGAATAAGATATTATCTTGGTATTCTGATAGTTGTTGTGTTCATAACTTTTTTGGCGCTTTTGTTCACCTGAACAGAGTGCCTATCAAGGTTGCCCAAATGTCTGTGACTTTCAGAAATTTTTGAGCAATAATAGTGGTATCAATCGTTTTGTTTGGTAACCGTATACATTGATGAATAATCCGTGGTCAAAATCGATTAATATGTACGTCCAAGCCGTCCGGCCGTCCGTCCGTCCGTTCCTTGAAGTACGATAACTCTCGAACGGATGAAGATAGAGAGTTGAAACTTTCAGAATAGGTTTGAGGTATAAATATCTCGGCTAAGTTAACACTCAAAAAATTTTTTTCAAATGACACTGTTCAAATAAAAAGCAGATAATCTCAACGTATACATGTACCATAATACAAGCTAATAGTTCTGGAGATATGATTTTTCAAAATTTAAATAATTGATCATTTTTTGTCACAATCGTGAACATGTCATACTAATCTCCTTTTTGTACTGACTGACGTAGATTAGCTCATAATATCCCATCGATACGATGGAGAAAACAAAAATAAAGAAATAATAATCATTATAACAATTCCCCAGAGATATTTGCATGACTTTTGGATTGGATAAATGTAAGATCATCAATATCAAGAAAGGCAAATGTGAACTAAGACTGATACAAGAAACGATGGACTGATTGAATCAATGGAAGAAGGGGACCTATACAAATACTTAGGATACCAACAAGCAAAGACAATAGACTACGTTAGTATCAAAAACAGCCTTAACCAAGAATATCTGATAGAGTGAATAAGATATGCCGCACAGAATTGAACAATAAGAATTTGTTCAAAGCGTTGAATACACTAGCCATACCCATTCTAACGAACTCATTTGGGATAATACCCTGGACAGAAACAGATTTGGACAACGCAGGGTGTTTCAAATAGGTGACCCCCTCTCTAGGATAGGTAGAAAACTGAAAAATAATTGGGGTTTGCTCAGTAGAAAATTTCGTAACGCCATCCGTATTCAAGAAGCCCTGTTGAAGAAAAAAAAATTATACACATTTTTTGCAATTATGCAGAAACTACTGGCAACATTGTAAAGAAATTTTATACGACAAAACTGATATTGTAGTCTGGGACACACAAAAGAAAGAAGCGTGCATCATAGATATAGCCGTTCCGAATACTCACAACATTATCAAAACACTCATGGAGAAGAAGAAGAAGTACATTGACCTTGCAGATAAAATTAAAAGAATGTGGAAACTCTTTAAAGTCAGCATTATACCCATTATAATTTCTGCAACAGGTGTGATACCTAAAGAACTAAAAAAAAATCTTCAAATCATCGGAATAAAAGATAATATTTCCATATTGCTCCAGGAAGCTGTAATTCTCAACACCACCCGAATAGTTGGAAAGTTCTTGAGCCAAGACTAGATGTAACCGGCATAAGTCCGCACTTCGGTCTCAAAAACTCCAGGAAATACCTGAGAATCAAAAAATACGAAGAAAATATAGATAAATATAAAATAAGAGCAGAGATTGAGAGAACAAGATACAGCAAATGCCGCCTTTGCAAAGAAATACATGAAACTGTGGATCACCTAGTTAGCTGCTCCAAAAAGATCGCACAAGATGACTTTAGAAAGAGACATGACAATGTGGCTAAAATGGTGCATTGGAACATCTGTAAAAACTGTCTTCTGTCTGTAAAATCGAACTGGTGGGACCACGAAGTAGAAAAAGTCACGGAAAATGAAGAAGTGAAAATACTGTGGGACTTTAAGATACAAACTGATAAACTCCTACCACACAACACACCAGACACAATAACAGTTATAGAAAAGAAGAAAGAACAAAGTATGCATAGTTGATATAGCTATACCAGATGACAGCAGAATAGAAGAAAAAGAACTAGAGAAAGGCACCAAATACAAGGATCTACAAATAGAAATTCAAAGACTGTGGAAAAAAATATTGAATTAGTCCCAATAATAATAGGAGCCCTAGGGGCTAATCCGAATCACCTCACCTAACACCTCAGCACCTTGAATATCAAAGAGTTAACAATTGGACAATTGCAGAAAGTGACCTTACTAGGAACAGCATACATATTGCGAAGATAGATAGAAAATAAGAGAGATGAAAATGAAGGTTGACGGGGAGAAGGGTATAATTAATAATAATAAAATGAGATCAATGTCAAAACCAGTCTGAACAATGAGACTGTGTGAAATTTTCATAATAATATTAACAATAATAATGATAATAATAATGGTCTTTATTTCGAATAAAATAATACATTTCAAAAAATATCGCACTTGATATAGTTTCAGTCTAGTAACTCAGCAATTTGCAGATTTGCTTTAGATATTGGTTTTCTGTGCTCAGTATTATTACTTGCATTTCAAAATTGATTGTTTGGACGTCACAATCTTGAGTTTCCTTGTTGGCTGTTTCGTGTTGGTATGAAATAAATTTTTGACTTGCTGCTTTTAAAAGGCAAGAATTGTGGAAACACCCTTGACACTTCATACACTTTATCGCGGATGCAACTTTTTTGTTGGATTGAAAACATTTGAATTCACAATTTTTACTAATATTCTTAGGTTGATCAGATCATCAAAAACATCAATATCTTACAAGCATATGCCCCCACCTTTGAAAAACCTGATGCTGATGTCCAAAATTTCTACGGAGATATCAAACAAATTCTAAAATTGACTAAACGACATGATGTAACTATAATCACGGGAGATTTTAACGCAAAGGTAGGAAAAGGTAGAACTGAGGATATAGTTGGTTATTATGGGTTAGGTGAAAGAAACAATAGAGGATACACGCTTGTGGAGTTTTGCCAAGAGGAAAATTTTGTAATAACTAACACATGGTTTCGACTTACTGACCGGAGATTATACACTTGGAAGTCACCACAAGACAATAAAGTCAACATTGTCAGAAACCAAATAGACTTCATACTAATAAAGAAGAGATACAGAAACAGTGTGCTCTGCGCAAAAACCTACCCCGGAGCGGACATAACATCTGATCATAACCCAGTAGTTGTCAAAATACAAATACTGCTTAAAAAAATCATTACCAAAAAGTATAAAACAATAGACATCAGAAAACTCACCGACCCTACTATATGTGAAGACGTAGCAACAACGCTAAACCGCGAAATAAAAAAACGAATATCGCGGAACCCAGCGAACACGATTGAGAATCTCTGGAACAATATTAAAGAAGCTCTTGTAAAAACACAAGAAGACAAATTACAACCACAAAATTTTAGAAGGGACAAGAATTGGATGACGCAAGATATACTAGATCTCATGACACAGAGGAGACTACAGAAAGGTAGAAACGAAGGTAAATCTAAAGAACTAAATAGGACAATCAGATATAAAATCAGGAAGGCTAAGGAAAATTGTATGAATGGAAGATGCCTAGAACTACAGGAGTTACAAAAATGACACGACTTTTTTAATTTATATAAAAAAGTTAACGAAGTCACAGGCAGGAACAACACCAGAACACGAACACAGCTTGTAGGGATGAACGGTCAAATGATAACTAAAGAAGACGAAATGGAACATGAATGGGTAGAGTATATAAGAGCTCTTTTTAAAGACAACGGAAACGCCAGAAATGAAATTGAAGGTGACGTGCCTATACTCAATATATTACCAACAGAAGTTAAACGAGCACTACAAAACTTAAAAACAGGAAAAGTACTGGGCCCCGATAAGATATATGCAGAAATGCTTAAATTGCTAGATGATGATAATGTAAATATACTTGTACGTCTTTTTAATAGTATATATGAAACTGGAGGTTTTCCAGAAGATTGGCTGGAGTCTACGTTTGTACCTCTACCCAAAAAACCAGGAGCTAACAGATATGACCAATACAGACTCATTAGTTTAATGAGCCACGCCCTGAAAGCAATGCTCAAAATAATTCAACAGCGAATATACACAGAATGTGAGCAAGATATGAGCAGCGAGCAATTTGGTTTTAGACAGAGATATGGTACTAGAGAGGCGCTTTTTTGTTTATCGGTATTACTTAAAAATGTAGAGATCAGAGACAAGACGTTTTTATGTGCTTCATCGATTATGAGAAGGCCTTCGACCGCGTGAAGCACAATGAGCTAATACAGATGCTCCAAAGTAAAGGACTAGACTCTAAAGACATCACGTTAATAAAGAACCTGTACTGGTGTCAACAGGCAACAATAAAAGTTAATGATAAGACGTCGAGAGCCGTTCCAATACAGCGAGGAGTGCGTCAAGGATGTGTTCTATCGCCCATACTGTTCAACTTGTACTCTGACCAGGCGTTCCAAAGAGCATTATACCAAGTATCGGATGTCATCAAGGTGAATGGAAAATTAATAAATAACACACGGTACGCCGACGATACAGTTATTCTAGCAGATACAGCGGAGGGACTACAACGATTAATGGGTGAGATATGCAGAGAAGGAGACGTACTCGGACTTAAAATTAACACGGCCAAGACCAAAGTGATGGTAGTGAGCACAAATCCGAAGAGACAATGTGATCTTCTAATTTACGGTGAAACCATAGAGCAAGTGAAGAGGTTCAAATACCTAGGAAGCTGGATTACTGAAGACCTAAATCCACATAATGAAATAAGAGTGCGCATAAAAATGGCCAGAATTGCATTTAAAATATGAGAAGACTGAGGATTAATATGCACCATAAAAAGGCGAAAAATGGCATTTCTTGGACATATATACCGGGGAGAAAATACGAATTTTTGAGGCTTACTATGGAAAGTAAAATAGAATGAAAAAGAGGCCCAGGACGCAGACAATGTTATTGGTTGAAGAACTTACGGGACTGGACTAATATGAACACGCATACCCTCCTAAGAACAACACAAGACAGAGATCAGTTCGCTATGATATGTTGAACAGTAATTTTTTTTCAATCCTGTCTCTAAAGCGGAAGTTGAGAATGTAATTGGACTTTGAAAAATAAAAAAAGTGTTGGTGTCGACTCCATATCTGCTAAGCTGCTGAAGATAACAAATGAAATCATTAGTGGTCATTTAGCACATCTTATTAATGTATCTGTAACAACAGCGAGGCTCCCTAATGTTTTGAAAAAGTCAATAGTAATTCCGATGTTCAAGGCTGGCAACATGCTTGAAATAACTCATTATAGGCCAATATCGATTTTAAGTGTTTTTTCCAAAGTGTTTGAGAAAATAGTTTTCTCTAGAATGTTGAGTTATCTCGACAGATTTCAGATAATTAATCCCGCACAACATGGCTCTAGAAGTGGACATTCAACCCAGTCGGCAGCAGTTAAATTTTTCGAGTCTGTTTATAAATGTTTGGATGAGAACTTACTTGTGGCGGGTCTGTTCTTTGATTTATCTTCGGCATTTGATACACTGTCGTTTGAATTTATACTGGATAAGTGCTATAATCTAGGTTTCAGCGGCATTTTTCTCGAATGGTTGCGCAGTTACCTTACTGAAAGAACTATGTCGGTATGGAATGGAAAGAGTTATTCTGAAGCTCAAGGTTCGGCCTTGGAGTTCCTCAGGGGTCCGTGCTGGAACCACTTTTATTTATTTTGTTTATATATGATCTTCCTTCATATTTGAGTCGCTTTCTCTTAACGCTTTTTGCTGTCGACATTTCAGTAGTGGTTTCTGGCAGGAGCCTTGAGGAGCTCCAGGAGACCTGTGAGTGTATTATGCGTGCGTTTGTGAGCTCGTGTCGAGCTAACAACTTAATGGTGAATGTTGAAAAGACTGTATGTGTTCATTTTGCTCTTAAAAATAAAGAATTATGCTCATTCACGTTTGGATGTGGGATTGATAACATTACATCATCAGAGTCCAATAAATTTCTAGGAATTTATGTAGATAGGTATTCAAGGTGGACAAGGTTGATGCGCTATGTAAGAAATTGAATAGATCATTTTGTGCAATTGTCAATGTCAGGAAGAATTTGCCCATAGACTGTGTGCTCAATGTTTATTATAGTTTAGATGCTGATCGTCTCGAATTGTAGATTTCACGCAGCTGAAATGCCAAGTCGCCGTATTTGGTAATCTTATCTGTGTAAGCTCTCGCGATGTTATCGTCCGCCGGGGAAGAAGCTTTTCTTTATCATATTCATTGACTTGTCCTATACAAAATGTAGTGTCTTAAAGAATTAATAAAAATTATTTTTAGCATTATTATTATTTTTTTTTGCTCCCACCATTTCTCTGGGTTTTCTCTAGCTTCAATCGGACAAGGAAATCGTCAAGATCAAAATAGTGTTCAGAATCTATGTAGGAATTTTCTAACGATTCGGGTGGTATATAGGATGACTTGCTTTTGGGAAGCAGAAATGACATCAGGTTCCAGGCATAATCTCTTAGTGTTCTCTAGTAGATGTGTCTCCACCAAGCCATTCACCGGTATGATCATCGGGAGAATGCTGATCGTCTCAAATTGTAGATTTCACGCAGCTGAAATGCCAAGTCGCCGTATTTGGTAATCTTATCTGTGTAAGCTCTCGCGATGTTATCGTGTTCATGTTTTTGTTCGGTGTCAAAAAGTGCGATATCAGGTTTGTTATGCATCACCGCTCGATCCGTCACTAACGTGGAGTCCCAATATAGTCTGTAGCGTGCACTCGGTAGTAGAGGTTTTGGGACATATATGTAAGATGGCAGCTCTTCCCGGAGCAAACCCAACCTCAACGCAACCTGTTGGTGGTAGATCTTCGCCATGGAGTTATGCCTCTCCAGATAATCTCTTGGAGCTTGTATAGAACAAGAGGAAGTCACATGTTGTAATGTTTCGGGTGCTTGGGAACACTCGCGACAGCGATCAGATGGTCGTCGAGTTTGGCAATACTTTTCTGGTACATTCTTGTGGGCACCACTTGGTCCTGTATTGCCAGCAGTCGACCTTCTGTCTCCAGAAAGAGATATCCTGTTGTCAGGTAAGTTAACGACTCCTTTTTATTGATATTTCCTTTTATTATTATTTATTATTACTTTTATTATTTTATTATTATTATTATTTCTTTATTTTTGTTTTTCTCCATCGTATCGATGGGTTATTATTAGCTAATCTACGGGTCAGTACCAAGTAGATTAGCGTTCACGATTGTGACAAAAATGATCGGGTAATGTGACATGTGTTAAGAATAACTGCTTTCTGCATGAGTGGTAATGTTCGTTCTATGTGTAGAAGGGTCAGATGGTGTTCCAGCTTGTCGTGAACCATGCCTGTGGCCGTGATGACTAGCGGATGGATGATAACTGAGTCATATCTCCACAGTTCTTTCATTTCTTCAGCGAGATCAGAGTATTTGTTGATTTTCTGACCATATGCATTTTGAATATTGTGGTCTTGGGGTACAGTAACATCAATCAAATGAATTGTTTTTCGTTCCTTGTCCATCAAGATGAGGTCCGGTCTGTTTGCTCTGATAGTTCGGTCAGTCTGCACAGGTCGATTCCAGTATAATCTAGTGTTTTCATTATCAAGGACTTCTTCTGGCTGATACCTGTAATATGGAGGCAAGGGATCTTCCAAGAGTAACGTGTTTCGGGCTAGTTGCTGATGAGCAATCTTCGCTATGTCATCATGTCTTTTTGTGTATTCTCGATTTGCGGTGCATGCTCCAATAAGATGTTCTATTGTCTCCGATTGTGTTCCGCAAAGTCTGCATTTGTCGTCTATCAATTCCTTGAGGATATACTTCCGGTAATTACGTGTGGCTATAACCCGGTCTTGTATTGCTATTATAAAACCCTCTGTCTCTCCGTATAACTCTCCTCTTTGCAGCTATTTATTGGTTGAGGAGTAATCCACGCTCAAGCTAGAGAGCAAATGCGGGTAGGTACCATGCATTTTCTTAGCTTTCCAGTTTTGTAGTAGCTGTTCATCTGTTAGTCCTCTATCATTATCTTCATCCTGGAGGGCCAGTCGTAGCGGAGTGTAGTTAGTATCAGCTCCGCATACGGCTGAATATAGGTTTGAGTCTCGTTTAGAGTTGAAATATTCTCTTAGTTTGCATATTTGTTCTCCGTGCAACCTTTGGATGTTTAGAATACCTCTACCCCCCTTTGACCTTGGCAGGTTAATACGCTCTATGGCTGAGTTCGGGTGTAGCATTCTATGTTTTGTCATCAGGACTCTAAGTGACCTTGCAGTTGCTTCCATGTCTGTGGCGGACCATTTGATTACACCATACGAGTACGTCAGAACAGGTATAGCGAACGCGTTTAGGGCTTTGTTCTTATTACCTGCATTCAATTCAGTTTTGAGGATAGCTCTTGCTCTTCTTTGGAAGATGTCTAGAAGTCTTGTTTTAATTGCTGTATGGTGGATTCCTTTTGATTGTAGGAAGCCCAGATACCTGTAGGGCTGATTATCATCTAAATTTTCAAGGATAGCATCCGCTGATACCGGAAATCCCTCGCAGTTTACGATTTTTCCTTTTCTAAGATGCAGTGTCTTACATTTGTTCATACCAAACGTCATTGAGACATCCTCCGAAAAATTTTTTGTTATTTCCAGCAGTTTATGTAATTCATCTTTGTTTCTGGCATATAGTTTTAGGTCATCCATGTATAATTGATGGTTCAGTACGTGATTTGCTCTAGATGACTTGATGTTAAATCCGTACTTAGTGAACTTAAGTGTTCTGTTGAGAGGATTTAGAGCCAAACAGAACCAAAGTGGGCTTAGCGAATCTCCCTGGTAAATTATTATTATTATTATTATTATTATGGTAACCAATCTTCAGTAATGGAGACGGCACGAAGAGAAGAAGATCAGATCGTCTTCATTCGGCGCCATCTTGAATGTCTTCTATTACATAGACCTCTTTCATTTTCATACTATCAAAATCAAATATCAATTGTTCGATCTACCTTGAGAAGATCTTCATATCAGAAATAAATAACAAATCTTATTGAATTTCATTAGATCTGCGAATTTTTGGATTTGCCGACAATTAAATGGTTTTCAAATGGTTGCTGCATTTTTCATAGTAATAATACCCTTTGAAATCGTTAGGAAGAACACGATAATTGGTTGTAGAAATAGCCCAAAAATCATTTCAAACAAGTTCCATCATCAAAATTATCTCGTTATCACTTGACAGAAACCATTTTACGCTATCTGATTCGAAATTGCGGAGTGAATCAAATGGGTTTCATCGAATTCGAACGGTAGTCCGAACAAAAAAGGAGACAAAAGCGAGATTAGCTGCCTGAGCAGCTTATTCGATTATTTAGAAAGCACCACATATCCGCATTGGAGCAGATCGAAGAGTTCCAGACATTGCATTGCGGTATTCGATGCAGACTTCTTCCTCTGAATGAGCAAAAACAATAATTTTTTGAGGTGGAAAAATAGACGTTCAGGTCACTTGATACAACTTTCGT
Source organism: Micraspis discolor (assembly GCA_030674115.1). NCBI lineage: Eukaryota > Metazoa > Arthropoda > Insecta > Coleoptera > Coccinellidae > Micraspis > Micraspis discolor. The sequence goes on from JARTUT010000905.1 coordinate 68,111, forward strand.
GTTTCTTTCCACACGCCCCCCAGCAAAGTTTGATTACCTCGAAATCAACTAAAGTAAACAAAATCGATTGAATTATTAGGGGAATTTTATATTCAACACATTTTCGATGTAAAAAACTATTCAATGGATGTATTGACTATACAGGGTGAGTCGTTGACCACTGCGTTAATTTTAACCATAGATTCTTGACGTCAAAAGAAGCAATTTCTTTCTATAACATTTTTCCAAATTTGGCCCCGTTAAAAAGATATAGGCTGTTGAAATTTCATAAAAAAATTGCATTTTCACCTGTAATATTCAAGCGACAATATCAGTTGAAATGATTTCTTGTAGAAGGTTTTTGATAACAGCCATGCCTATTTTGGCATCAATAGATTTAGTTATTGGTGTGTTTCTGGATCTCAGCAAGGCCTATGACTGTGTGAACCTACAATATTCATTGAGTAAACTTCAAAAGTTTGGAATAAGAGGTACAGCATATAAGTAGATTGAATCCTATCATATGGAGAGAAAACAGCAAGTTATCATTGATTAAAACAAAACCAGAATAGTAGTCAAAGGAAGAGGTCTAGCACAGGGCAGTATCGCAGGTCCTATTCTTTTCATTATTGTAACAATTTATCTCAGTTTGTATAAATTGTATATATAGATATAGTTGTTGACTTAAAATTGATCTGATGGATAAACTAGGAATTATAGAGAAAGAAGTTTCAGACGACCGAGATATTTGGGCAATTAGGAAACTCTTGCTCATTTCCTTCGAAAAAATATAGAGTTAGGCCTTGTATTCTTCACCAATAATCAAACCCAATCAATTGAGACCATTTTCGATTCGATATTCGAAAACGACAGACATTTTGGCAAAACGATAGCAAGTTTTTCTACTGAAACAAGCGGGCAAAATAGTATATTCTAAAACAAGTTGCAGAATGGGCACCTGTTCCAACAAGAATGCGAAATTCGAAAACGAGCGACGAAGGAGGGAGTTTTTGAACGCATGAGTTTTGTAATTGCCTTCTGCAACAAGTATTAGACGATATTTTCTCTATTTCAGTCAAGAATTGTAAGAAATTTATTGGAGTTCAGTGAAAAATTCAGATTATACCTCCAAGTGCCTTTTGTATTTTATTTTGAATTCGGTCATTAGAATTTCTGAAAATGTTTTGATAGCGTATTTTGAACATTTAAGTAAGCCATATAAATGTTCTACGATATGGAGAACTTATTCGATGTTACGCAGTATGCTCAACATCAGACAGAGCATGGATATTTCAGAATTTGCAAAATTACAATGTTTATTGAAAACATATTCGAAAGCATATAAACCGAAAAAAAACAAAAGTTCTCGACTCATTTAGATATGAAGGTAACAATATCTTTTTTTTCAATTATGTTAGCACAATATAATAACTTTCAGGTAATGGGATAAGCCGGGGATCCAGAAGGGTAGAGCTCTGCAATATGAGAAATCAAGACATTGAATACCAGGATGATTGTATCCTAATCACCATCCCGAATACTAAAACTTATAATCCCAGACAATTTATCAGTTCAGACCCGTTCTGGTTGAATCTTATCAAAACATATTATGAATTGAGACCATCACATACACATCATGATAAATTTTTATCAATTTTAGAGCAGAAAAATGTAGTGTGCAACCTACAGTGTAAATAAAACAGGTGGAATACCACAAGAATTGCAAGATTCCTGAAATTGCCAAACCCACAACTCTATTTTGGTCATTGCTTCCGTAGAAGATCAGCTTCTCATTTAGCAAATAGCGGAAAGGATTTGATGGTAGTAAAGAGGCATGGAGGATGGAAGAGTTCAGCAGTTGCTGAAGGATATGTTGATGCGTATCTCTCAAAAAGACTCAATATTTCAAAAACTCTCTCAACACGATTAAACAAAATATTTGAAGACATGAATGAATAAATAAAATCCCGTAAATCTACCTGAGTACCAACGTACGATAACCATATCACACAGCACAGCATACCAGGCATATCAACCCTGACTACTGGTTCAAATTGTACTATATCTGTGAAAATATTCAATAATTGCACAATTGCAAAAATTGAATGACTTACCCGATTTTGTTATACACTTTACTGATATATCATTCTTGTTCAATGTTTAATTTCTACCAGTTCCCACCCTATGAACATGAACACTTCTGAAGTGTTTCTGTAAGGCAACTAATTTGTGTCAAAATATTTAAAACAAATTTTGTCCAAAAAAGATAAAACTCTGGTCAGTATATTGAAGGAAAATAATTATTCCCTGTCAGCCAGAAACTTTCTTACTTAATTCAGTACGTTATCTTCTTCGATTCGTTTCAAAGCTAGTATTATGAACACTTTGTTCAGGGTAGTCAGAACTTACTTAGATAATAGAAATGTTTTTTCGAACTGATGTAAGCGTTCAGAATAATAACTACGGGGAACTGAATAAGAACGATTGCATGAACTGATCTATCTGATTCGCTCACTCTGTCAGTTCCCAAGAACATCCCTATTAGCCCACCACAACAAGCTGAAGTTCATTTCATTCAAGATATTTCCTCCCAAAGTTCTTGCAGTGTTCAAAATCCAAGGACCAGGTGAATGGGATCAGTAAACTCACATTCAATCTATAACCTCCCATACATAGTGTAACAATCTTTTTTATAATTACAATCAAATTATTGCTTGGCTGAGTTCATTCGGTTTTAAATGGGTCGCGAGCCCGATCACACAATTCCCAAAAGTGGAAAAGACGAACTGAAAGTCGAACAAGTCACTCGTTTACTTACACAAGTATTTCCTTTACAAATTACATAAAACTGTCAGTCTGGTACCTGAATTATTCAATATATAATTATTTACAAAATTCAAATTTGATGAGACAAATGGAATCAATATTCAAGAAAAATATTGTATATACAAATAAATCGAAGTTTTTTTTTTACAAAATTTTTACAATAAAGGGTTTTCCAAAAAGAGGTGTTATTTTGATATTCAAAGAGAAATGCCATTTTTTTATAGAAATTATCGGATGTTTATTTCATTATAAAGAGGAAGATATGCCGTTAATAGTGGAAAATAACATCAGGCAAATGACCACCACGACCACGCTGACAGGACAATATCTTTTTCATGAAATTTTCCATAACCAAATCGCAAAGTGTCCTATTGTTACCAAACCCACTGCTCCAGAGAGTGCACAAAGTACTTCCTCGGCTAGCTCTAGAGCTGAGACTACTTATTCTCTTTTATGATAATACAAAGAAAAAAAGAAAAGTACACTAAAGATCTCAGGGTCGTAAAAGAGAGAAAAATAACGAACACACTCTCAGGATGCCAAACGAGCCCGATCACACAAGCGGGAGGTAGTGGCTGGTAGAAAGAATATAGAGCAATTATTTAATAATATAATGAGCCCAGATGAAATACACAAGGTCCCCAGAACAAACCAAACCAACATGATAAGATTTCTCTCAGGGCTTCAGTTAAAATCCTGTTCAGATTGCAAAATTGCGATCAATTACTCCAGATATTCCAACCAAAATGCGGAAAGAACGACGTAATTGACAACCCACGTCACATGCACAGAACAGGATCACGACAACCGTTCATTGAAACGTACGAGATAAGCTGGTAAACTACTGCGACCAACGCCACCAGTTGATTGGCAGGTACTAACTGGAGCGTGAATTTTGAAACCATGACACTCCCCTTTGAGTGAACTCAGTTCGCCGACGACTCACACAAGCCATACCACGTATCCACCACGTAAATCATCAACGCCCCCAAAAGGCAAAACAAAAGTGAAAGATACCCAGTCGCTGAGGGCATCTGGGTACCGGCTTCTCCAGCTAAGCACAACGATAAATCTCCAACAAAAGGAAGCAATTAAACCAACTCAACGGAAAATCCTAAACAAAGGAAAAAAAAGATTCAACCAAAACAAAACAACAACCGAAACAGCAAAGATATCGAATTTCGAAAACAAAAATAAAACTTGACCGGGATCCGAATTTGTAAAAGGAGGAAAATCTGAACAAACCACGCCCTCCAGGCAAACGTAAAAAATGTTTATACTGGCTTGTAACTTAAGTGCCCTAAAATAATTTACCTTATTTTCTAAGAATGTCAGTATGTTTATACTGGCTGTTAACTTAATACCTAAACCGCTTTTATTATGCAATATTATTTGGTTTCATGGTGTATTATGTGGTGTTTGGGCATTTGTCATAATAATTTGTCTACGTTTTGATGTTGATCATCTTGTGAAATTACCGCTATAAAACAGAGATAAAGGATCTGTTCTCTGTATTTACTCTATTAGTTGCGCATGTGTCATGCCCAATATTACATCCCTTAATTTGTTTATAAGATATTATACACTTATAAGATAATCTAATCTAATTATCTAATATATATATGTAATTTGTCGAAATTATTTATGAATATAATTTCTATGAATTTGGCCCTAGAAGTTGAACATTTTACAGGTAAGGGAAAAGGTTAGGGAATGCGTATGAACGAAAGCATTGAATTATGGTTCAACTTTTAAGGTTAAGGTTACGGCATAAGGTATCAGCCAGTATTTCCTAAAGTTGAATTCCAAAACCTACGATAAAAAAATAAAAGCAATCAATCGACACGTATGATGTTCGACGTCATGTTCCCGAGCATTTGACGGTCCCAAAATATCCCCACCGTCACCGGGGTACAAGACCTTCAGTAAAGGCAAAGTAAAGTATGACTGAAGCAAAACAAAACAAACTAGGCACGTCGGATGTTCCACAGCCATGTTCCTGAGCATGACGGTCCCAAAATATCCCCACTGTCACCGGGGTGCAAAAGCACAATAAACTCGAACCACAACGTGACCAACAAATATTTCACCCAACCGACAACTCAGAGCCACCAAGATTAGGTATCTCAAGACAGGTATCAGGATATCTCTTGATTCAGAAAAAATATTTATCTATTCTTCGTTTGACTATCAGACACATCGAAAGAGAATTTCAAAATGTAAAACAACACTAGAATATAGAACTTCATCACAATTCATATAAAAACCTTTTTCAAAAGTTACAAACGAACATCTAACCCACTTATGTAATATAAATAAATAATAAATATAAATATTGTCACCCGTGAAAGTTAAATTCCACTTCTGTAAATTTAAATGATGAGGAAAGCTTCCAAAATTAGCTTGAGTACTAGTGCGAGCAAATGGTGGATGCGCATAGGGAAGCAACCGAGGCCCCATCATCAGAACCAACTCCCCATGGAACAAACGCAGCACACAAAAACACAAATAATTTGAAATTCACAAACACAAAATAAACATCAAAAATCGAAGAGAACTCTGCAAACATTGCTTGAAGACATGGGTTAGGCCCACTCAACAACCTCAACAATTCATCATACTCGACAATACACGCATCAAACTCGATACCGGATCCAACTCAACCATAGGGTATCAAAAGACCTATTCTCTCAACCCTCAACAAAGGACGTAAACAGGTCCGCAGATGCTGTCTGTGTATCCGAACACTTAAAACCCCGCACACGCAACTGTATTGATTCATCTTTCTTAAGTCTATTAGGTTGTTTCTCAGAACCATACCTAGTTACCCTTACAATAAGATGGTATAACAAATCCAATATCAAGGTAAACCGCACAACAAAATTCAAATGAATCTTAAAACTAAAAATAAATTCAATTTCATCCAGTCACCACCTCAACAAAACTTGTAAAAAGAACCAACAAACAATAACAAGTTCACTTAAAATTACTCGAGCCTCACGTTGGTGCCAACCTTATGTCACCAAACCCACTCGGCTCCAGAGAGTGCACAAAGTACTTCCTCGGCTAGCTCTAGAGCTGAGACTACTTATAAAGGGGCGCCAAATACAAAAAAAAAAGAGGAAAGTACACTAAAGATCTCAGGGTCGTAAAAGAGAGAAAAATAACGAACACACTCTCAGGATGCCAAACGAGCCCGATCACACAAGCGGGAGGTAGTGGCTGGTAGAAAGAATATAGAGCAATTATTTAATAATATAATGAGCCCAGATGAAATACACAAGGTCTCTCAAAAGGATATATCTTACAGAAGGTAGATCACTAACTAGTTCTTACTTCACAACCCGAATATTCGATATAATCTAAACAAACAGTAATATCACCCTAAGGTATATACTTAGAGCCTTGATGGTAATCGTTACACATAGCTCTTTACTTATATCTAAGCAACCTTCTCGATAGGTTTTACTACCCTATGGTGCAATAGTTACACATAGCTCTTTACTTATTCTTTGATACTAATCAAACATAACTAAAATCAAACAGACTAACCTTCTATATAACAGTCTAGGTCCTGGCTTGACTGAAGTACAAAAGGATATAGTTTCTTAACCCATAATTATTCTCACAATCTCGTAAATGGAAACTGGGCTCAAATATATTCCTGGGCCACCGTAGTACAATTTCCCACAGTAATGCCCCTGGGTAGACGACAGGTGTGGTATCTTAGATGGCGAAATCTGGTGAAGGTCCCCAAAGACAGCTCCCACGGCAGCTCGACGGTAATTCAAAGACAGCCTAGACAAACAGCTCGAAGACTTCAAAGACAGTTCAGAATCTGCGGTACCTCGCAACGGTACAATAATAATTCCCAATTCGAAGTAGAATGATGCTAAAATACGAACAAAAATCTACAATACCTCGTGACAAACATAGGTTAACTCACCAATCCCACGTCGTTTTTCCAAACAAATACGCCACTCCGCTAAAGCGCAAAAATCTCATCAACGAACAAACCAAACCAACATGATAAGATTTCTCTCAGGGCTTCAGTTAAAATCCTGTTCAGATCCGCAAAATTGCGATTAATTACTCCAGGATATTCCAACCAAAAATGCGGAAAGAACGACGTAATTGACAACCCACGTCACATGCACAGAACAGGATCACGACAACCGTTCATTGAAACGTACGAGATGAGCTGGTAAACTACTGCGACCAACGCCACCAGTTCGATTGGCAGGTACTAACTGGAGCGGGAATTTTGAAACCGTGACACTATGTCCTCGATAGCTTCACGAATTCCATCTTTTTAGGTCTTGAGTCGACGCTGGGCAGTTGGCGTAGACCTTCTCTTTCACGTGACTCCAATGAAAGAAGTCGCAAGGTGTTAAATCACAAGATCTTGGTGGCCAATTGTGATCACCTCTTCGAGAGATAATACGGTCCAGAAACTTTTCCGTTGTCCAGATCAACACCATCCAATTCCGGCCATTCTCTCGGTAGCCCAATCCATTCACCGTAACTGTTGCTCCAGCCCCATTTTCGAAAGAGTAAGGTCCAATGACTCCGCCGGACCATAAACCACACCAAACAGTCAAACGTTGAGGATCGATAGGCTTTTCAACAATAACTCTTGGATTTTCTGAGCCCCAGATGCGACAATTTTGTTTGTTGACGAAGCCACCGATGTGGAAATGGGCCTCATCACTGAAGATGATTTTTCGATGGAATTCCGGATCATTTTCATGCATTTCAATGACCCAATCAGCAAAGACACGACGTTGTTGATGATCGGCCGGCTTAAGTTCTTGTGTTAACTGAACTTTATAAGCCTTAAGACCCATATCTTTATGAATAATACGGTGTAATGACGTTTGTAGAATGCCTTACTCCAAAGAACGACGAGGAATGGACAAACCTGGGTTTTCTTCAACACTTTCGGCTACAGCAGCAATATTCTCGGCTGTTCTTGAGCGACGTGCACGGGTTTTATTCTTCACATCACTAACTTGTCACAACACAATTTCTGTATTGCGGTCTGACAAGGTGCTTCACGACGACCCAAAAATTGTCGAGTTTTACGAACCGTCTCTGCCAAATTTTCACCATTTTTATAGTGAATTTTGATAATTTCAATGCGTTGTTGAAGCGTGTATCGTACCATTTTTATTAATAGCGTAGTTTCTACTTGTCAAATGTCAAAAAATAACAGCTTCAAAAGCGACATCTACCGAAATAGCGGGCTATTCAAAATAACACCTCTTATTGGAAAACCTTGTATTAACTTCCCTATAATAATGAGTATCCGGGTCGATCATGTATGTCAATTAATAGGCAGTTGACTTGTGTGGCGTGTTTCCTCCAAACAGACTAACGGCCGGTTTCTGAAACGATGATCATCATAGAAATCAACTAATCAGCTGTTAAATCTATGGTCAACTGCCATTTGAGTTGCTAAAAGGATAGTCAACTAGGTTAATTTGACCACGCTGTCAGTTGACACAGTGGTCAAATATTTCAGGTAAATTGTATGTCAATCGTCATTTTGAGTTTCCGAAACGCAAATTAAGGCTAAATCAGTGGTCAAACTAGTGTCAAAGAACTTGTCAACTAATCGGTGTTGTTTGGCGAATTAACTTGAAAGAAATCTTGTTTATGAATGAAATCTATGTATTTTCCAAGGAAATCTTAATTTTATCGGTATGTATGAAAATAATTTAATAGTCTTTCATATATAATTTTTATGAAAAGGCATTTATTTTTTTCCAATTTTGCGATGTAATATGTTTTCGTTAATAATTTAGTTTTCTCTGAAAAAACAAGCATTTTTGCAATTTTGCCAATTTGCAATTGGTGAATCTATTTTTTTATTGTAGATAATAATTATGGATATCAGCTTGGATATAAGCATGTCTAGTAATTCTAGCGAAGATGAGAACCCAAGGCCACGAACTCTTAGGAGAAGAAAGAACTCTTTTGATTTCTACAATGATGTGGAATTCAAAAATAGGTATAGACTGTCCAAGGATATTATAACATTACTTCTGAATATGATAGAGGATAAAATAAAGCCCTTAACATCAAGGAACAAATCAGTTACTGCCTTGGAACAAGTACTTCTAACAATAAGCTATTTTGCAACAGGAGCATTCCAAATAACAGTAGCTGACCATATAAGGGTCCATAAAACTACAGCATCTAGAATAATTAAAAAAGTATCTAGAGTCATTGCTGAACTTCGACCCCAGTTCATATCTATGCCAAGAACAGAGGATGAACGGAATAGAATCAAATCAGAATTTTATTCTATAAGTTCATTTCCGAACGTGATTGGATGTGTAGACTGCACACATATAAAAATACAGTCACCTGGAGGTCCACAAGGTGAGCTTTTCAGAAATAGAAAGGGATACTTTTCTCTTAATGTTCAGGTGATTTGTGATCCCGCAGGGATTATTTATTGGAGGACAGTGGCTACCCTTGTCGCTCATATTAATTGACTCCATTTCTGAGGCCATCAACTCCCGGTGAGCAAGCGTACAACAGAGCACAGATCAAAACGAGGAATACTGTTGAAAGAACATTTGGTGTCTTGAAGAGATGTTTTCCTTGTTTGTCAATGGGAATTAGGCTGAAAATGGAGACAACCATGAATATCATAGTGGCATGTTGTGTTCTGCACAATTTGGCATTAGTTCATAATGAAGACGTAGCAGACTTTGATATCGGAGAGAACTTCCCAGATGATCCCCAAATACTTCTACAAATGATGAAAATATATCAGTCAGATCTTTGTTAGTATCAACACATTTCAATGTTCAATAATAATTGTGGAAGAAGACTCGGATCAAAGGTCATACAATCCGTCACAAAAATCCTATGAAGTAAAAAGTAGTGTGTTGAGGAACAGTTGTTACAATAGCTCAAATAAATTTATATTCTAATCTACTCTCATTTATAGACTGAAAACATTATATAAATCCAATTACACCAAATTTCATTTCATTGTTTTTACTTCTGTGTACTGTGATAAAATAATAAAATTGGATGATGTATGAACAAGGTTGTTTGCTCAATTATTTTGAATACTTCAAATTAAAACGATAGTTTTCATTTTATTGACCTATTGATGATAAATTTTTCAGTTGAAAAACAGCATCTGTATTTTAATACACCAGATACGACTTAATACACAGGTACAGTTAAGCCGCTAAACGATTCATAAATGCAATCTATCGTAAGAAACAGTTGTAAGCAAGTTCAACCAGGTATTTTTTTATGGTCACTTGAGGAAAATTATAAGGGTGTTAAAATTTAAACATCAGTTATCGGATAATTTTAAAATCTTAACCACAAAACACTGATATCTTAACCTCTTTAATCACAGAATATTAGTTTTTATCGGAGAATCTTTGGTTGAACAGTCTGGCAACAGGGTCGCCTCATGTCAACTGAAAATGATCAAAGATTAGTTAAATATGCACTGAACATCCTTTCGGAAACTCACATCGATTTGACATCTCTGTCAAGATGATCGTTGTGTTAGTTGACATGAGATTTGATCATCCTTTCAGAAACTGGCCGTTAGTCGTGGTTCCTTCAACTCAACGACAACGTCTCTGGCTCATTTAGACAGAAACAGTTGTAGAATATGGTGTGTTCACAATTTTGAACTGCCAAAATTGAACTTCGTAGAAAAACTCCAATCAAAAATTCCAAAGATAAACTTCAAGGAAAAACACCAAAAAAATCCAGAAAAAACCTTTATTTTAGGGTTTTTATTCACTCAAAGTAAGTAGAAAAAAAATCAAAAATGAAGATTTAAGGAAAAATCAATTCGACACATACAATCGGTTATTTGATAGATATCCAAACTCTAAGAAATTGTCAGTAATTCAATTTTCATTGGTAATGTGAAATTTGATACATTATTATAGCTGCATTCTTTTTCGGAATAAACCATTAAGAAATAACCTGGAACACAAACTTAGAAAATACATGAATAACACAAACAGAAGAAAACATTCACCATCTAAGAATACCAGATATGTTATTAACAATTCTATTTATTTCTTATTACTCATTTAAGTAACGAAAGCTTTATTCGAGGAATGTATATTCTATACATGATAATTTTCTTATAGCACTATTCAATCTTGGTATCAGGATAAAAATTGCATCTCTCTCTGTAGAATTAATTGTACTATGCGTATTCATCTTAAGATTAGAAATATTTTCTTAGATGTGTTTTCATTTTTGGATTAGAAAAATGCCCTTGCATCCTAAAAAAATTTGTTCATACATAAATGTTACTACTTTACCAATAGATCAGACCTTAAAGAATTTTTGATATTCGACATGCAGGATGATTCAAAATTTAAAAAAAGCAAATCTCTAATACCATTTTTCTCAATGAAAATAAGTTTTTCCTTTCAAAATTTTTTTCACTGTCTACATGGTTTAATATTGACAATTGTCATGCAATGGACGCGTGTTGACATTCGAAATGATAGGAAGTCAGTGTTGTCAACCACAAAACGAAAAATACAGTGCTAGTCAAAAGTCCACTCCCCCCCTCGTATCTTTTGAACGGGTATACTTATAATAATGAAATTTGGAGGGTGGAAATAAACGGATGTAGGCTTCTCAACTGGTCATAACCGGTGACGCAATAGTCATAAATGACGTCACAAGACCACTGTGACCAATAATTTTAAATAGGACCCTATTGCAAGTGACAGCTCGTTTGAAAGGTATTGAAAATACCTATTCAGTCATACCAATTTTGTTTGGGTTTCGGCTGATTTTGATTGATAAATTGAAGAAATACGAAAATTGTAGTATCGCATTTAATCAATAAAGATTTTAAAGTACGCCTCTGGTTAATTGTCAAAAAGGTTGACGTGTTTGAATTCTCTACTTGTCAAAAGTGTTTATACCTTGAAAATTTACCTAAGCTATTGTTTAACGAGACGTTTAAGTGTTTACATAGGCAAAATGGTACGTACTGTAGCCGACAAAGTAGCAGCTATCTTAATAATTGGTGAATGTAGAAACATTTTCCATGCAGCGGAACGACTGTTTAATGAGAGGTATCCCGATCGCCCTATATCGAGAGTTTATTTGAGGGAGCTTCTTCAGAAGTTTGAAGCATCAGGTAGTGTTCAAGATGCCAAACGATCTGGTCGACCGACAATTAGTGATGACAAAAAAATTGACATAATTGGAGAAATGGTAGTAAACCCTACTTCTTCCACAGCCCAAGTTGCGTCTATCTGTGAAGTCAGTCAAAGGACAGTACATAGGGTGTTGGCTTAAAACAAATTTCATCCATACAAATTAAAAATGGTGCACCAACTTTCAGATGATGACCCCGACCGAAGACTAGAATTCTGTGAAACTATGTCCAATAAAATGAACCAACAACCAGGCTACATACAGACAATTTGTTCCAGTGACGAAAGTACTTTCTTTCTCAATGGAAATGTTAACACTCAAAATGTAAGGTATTGGAGTGACACACATCCTCACATCTTTCGTGAAAAACATACTCAATTTCCAGAAAAAGGAAATGTTTGGGCAGGTATTTTGGGAAACCACATAGTTGGGCCTCTTTTTCTCAATGCTAACTTAACCGGTGAATTGTATCTGGAGATGTTACAAAATGATATTGAGGCGTTAATTCTTGAAATTCTAGAAGATAATCCAAATGAATTCGACAACTTGGAAATAACGTTTCAACAAGATGGTGCTCCTGCATACTATTACGGTGCAGTAAGACGTTACCTAGATGAAGAATATCGTGGTAGATGGATTGGACGACGAGGTTCGATCGAATGGCCAGCTCGGTCACCGGACCTTACACCATTAGATTTTTTCTATGCTGTTACTTAAAATCTAAGGTTTACGCTACAGCACCTGACAGTATTGCCATTCTGAAACAACGAATTGTTGAAGAATGTAGGGCAATTTCCGCTGACACACTGGGACGAGTACGACAAGAGTTTAGCAATAGGATGCATTACTGCCAGGAAGTAGATGGAGCACATTTTGAACACTCATTATAAGAACTGGTTCTTAAATTTTTATTAATTAAATGCGAAACTATAATTTTCGTATTTCTTCAATTTATCAATCAAAATCAGCCGAAACCCAAACAAAATTGGTATGAATGAATAGGTATTTTCAATACCTTTCAAACGAGCTGTCACTTGCCATAGGGTCCCATTTAAAATTATTGGTCACTTGTGACGTCATTTATGACTATTGCGTCACCTGTTATGACCAGTTGAGAAGCCTACATCCGTTTATTTCCACCCTCCAGATTTCATTATTATAAGTATGCCCGTTCAAAAGATACGAGGGGGGAGGGGACTTTTGACTAGCATTGTATAACTAAAAACAATGCTGCAATGAGTTTCTACAGCACCATTTTCAGTACTGCAATGAACTCATTACGACTCAGAAATAGAGAAACATTTTTGTAAATGAAATTTCCGCATCCTGCATTACTTGAACTGCGCCGAAAGTCAATAAATGCTATTGAAAATAGTGTTTATTTTGATATCATGAATAGACGATTAAAATTCAAAGAGTTCATGGTGGATAATCAAATAATCTTTCAATACATTTCTCGAAAGCATTTGATCACTATGATGATTATGTTAAATAATGGCAAGAGTCCAAAAAATTCTTCGAATGAACTAACCATCAATATAATCTATTACACAAAAAAAAAACGAGATTTACTTATATTGTTGTATGACTGATAATGCGATCACCTATTGTAGTCAGTATCAACAATTAATTTTCTTCTGAGTACATTCTTGAGACCTTCCGGTGGAACGATTAACCTGAACTCTGATTGTGAAATCGAATTGCAACAAGTGGACCATAAAAATGACACTTTAACCACAGTCTCATAAAACTGCGTTGTACATTTGGGATATATCGTTTTTAGTTGTACCTATATAAAGCAGAATCAACCTAGAAATTTGCAGTTTTGTGTTGGTCGTTGAAGTGTTAATGTGGTTAAAGATGAGAATCCAGGTACGAGATCATTAGATTCGATATTTTATATTATCTCAGACAATTGAAATGTGCTAGTGATTAATAATCAAAATAATTATCCGTTTCCTGAGTCATGCATTGTTTCTGAAATTACACCCATCGATTATGCTTCTCGACACCTCAATTATCTCTTATATGCTGTATTTGGTACCTTTTCGTGATGATGAATTCATATTGACAGAAAGAACCGTGCTTTTACGTTCGCTTGAAATTTTTGTAAGATTTCTATAAATTTATTTATAATCAAATGAGCGACTTTTTATACAGGATGTCCTGATTCGTTGCCGACAAACTTAAATGGGTGATAGATCACATCATTTTAAGCAAAAAAGTTCCCATGAACATGGGTCCGGAAATGCTTCGTTTCAGAGATACAGGTCGTTAAAGTTGAAAAAATAATTCGCGTTTTCTTTAATATCATTTGACTGCTTCGAAATAATTTCATGAAATTTCGTATACAAGGGTTTCTTGGGACGATAAATTCAAATTTGTGATCGATATAGTTGTCTTTTCTAGGGGGCGCCACCGGCAACCATTTCAACCCATGTAAACCGCCGCAACTTTTTTGTGCTACCCTGTACACCATTTTGGACTTTAAAATCGATTCTTTCATCTTTTCTACTTAAAAAAGTTGTAACTCATCGAAGTCTCTAGGAGCAACAGTTTCAGAGAAAAATGAATTTAAGGCCAAAGGGTTCCTAAACTGCTCCGAAAATTATTCCCATTCAATTATTCAATTCAAATTCATTTTGAAAATTTCTAAGGTGAAATGCATGCGGATTTTCTATTGCCCACCAATAAGTAGAAGTGGTATGCTTTGTAATTGTTGTTTTTAAGTGAGTATTCTGTTTCCTCAAATATATACAGGGTGGCCATTTGAAAACGAAACAGACGGGATTACAGACGAAATAAGTTTTTTGGATAGAAATGTTCGGACAGGTCGATTTCTGTTTCGAGGGAGACAACTTAAGATGTAGGTTACGGACGCATAGCGCTTCAACCTTTGCTGCTACAACCCCCACCCCAATTTTTGAATAGGGAAGATGGGGTGAGTGATACCTCAATTCAAAGGCATTTTTATACTGATTTCAGCACAGTAATTGTTTTTTCATTTTATGCATGAGTTCTCGGAATATTCTTACTAAGTATTTGAGAATGAAGTGGTGTTTTCATGGCACTTGTAGTGTTTTTTTGTGAAAAATCGACATTTTGAGCTTCAAAACAACCATGACTGTGGCTTCCTTCCTCCAATCCACTGACATAGAAATCTTTAATCAAGATGTCGAACAAACAAAGAGTATTGCGAAGGAGCTCAATCTTGCTGAAACTCAATCTAAATTATCTTCGATATAATTTGCAGTATTTCCAATAACATGCGGTAACACTTGATCGATAGAAACTAAGCATTTACGGACCCATGTTCATAGGAACTTTGTTGCTCAAAATGATTTGATCTATCACCAATTTCAGTTTGCCGGAAACAAATCAGAACACCTTGTATATAAATCAGATAAAATTGGAGACAGAGACGAATGTCTGCGAATTGGAAGTATGTCGTGTCGATGCAAATAAGATACCGTGCGAATGCGGAAAATCTTATATCGGAGAAATAAAACGCCCCATGAAAGTGAGAATGAAAAAACATCAGAAGAAGCTTTCTCAAGTGTTAGACACCGAAAGATCCAAGTTGGTCCAACATGCTGTGTCCTTAATAAAATGAAACGGTACATCTATCATATCCAAAGAAGAGAAGCGTACAAGAAGAAGAATCAATGAGGCAGCATTAATGAATATCGCTCTCGAAATAACTTGAAGAAGATTTCCAAACCACAGAGGAGTACCAACTTTATCTAGTTTTCATATGTTTGTCAATTTGACTCTTTTTAATGAAAATTGAATAATTTACTGATCTTTTCAGCTTCTTCAAATGCTATTTTGCCTTAAAAACGACATATGTTTCCTTTTGAAACGTTGGAAAGAAGAACAATTAGAGATTATGGTTACTGACCAAATATAAGTTCCAACCTGTAAAATACTTTATTCAGTACGATTTTTATGGCGGTGTCAGCAATATTTTATCGGAAATTATGAATCTTTACACATTTCAATATCAAAAAATGCTGATATTCACGAATTTTGAAATGCCTGACATGTTTTTCATGTATGATCCTGCAAATGGAAATTCAAGAGAAGCTAAGCGATTTCGCAGGAACACTGCCTTAATTGAATGATACCAATCATCAAATGTTCTCTGATAATCTTCGTATGTGTGAATGGCACATCTCAAAAAGACAACTATGAACCAATTAGTACAACATCCAAGAGCCAGTACAAGAAAAAAATTAGTGTACATTTGAATGTAAGTCATCAGGGTTATTGGCGGATCTTGCGGGATTTTCACTAGAAAATATACTAATATCCATGTCACATTCAGAGTGTGCAAGCTCTTCTGCCTCGACATCTGAGGTTTAATATTTGGCAGTGGTAACTTAATAAACTATAAAACAATCCTCATTTCATAATGAACACATATGGGCTGAGGAGAATCCGCATGGACATGTAGAGACCCATTTTCAAGAGCAGTTGTCTTGAATGTTTGGGGTGGTAATAGTAGCGATCATTTGATTTTTCTTTCCTTCTTAACATATGGACTGACATGTCAATCATACAGACATTGTTCAGAAAATGTTCTGCCCTTCATATTGAGAGATACACTTTTTATGCATGACGGTGCTCCGGCTAATTTTTCAGTTTTGGCAAGGGAGTATAATTATAAAAACTGGAATAAACATGGTCATCAGTCATGATCCCCAGACTTAAATAATTTAGATTTCTTGTTATGGGTCCTTCCTAAATTTTTAGTAAACTCGACGCCAGTGAACATCGTAGAAGAACTAAAATATCGTATAACACAGTTTGATACAGTGAAGAATCCAGGAATATTTGAAAGAGTTAGACATTTTCAACCTTTGCTGTAGTTTAGTTCTTTGTGGTTATCTAGTTTTCTTGTTATGACTTTTTTCTTAAATTTTTGTTTTATTTAATTAAACATTTTTTGGTATCATTAAGTTTATCGAATCTTCATGAAACACTACAGATCAGGAAAATTTCTACGAAAACCAGTAATGAATTCATTCATCACAGCTCATAAACTAGTTTTCTCATCATGATTTGTATTTTTCTCGGAATCGTTTGAACAAAGCTTCTTTTTACATTTTTTCAAATCAACAGTTCCTCCAAAAAATTCCGGAGGAAAGCAGGTGATGGGTTGCCAGAAAAAAATATCACCTTGTAGATTTGCTATCAAAATTGCCATTTCAGGTGCAATTTTCAGTCGAATATTTCTTAAATTGTTGATACTATGAAAAAAAACTGCGCGATCGCATCTTACTTTAAGTTCACTACAAAACTTACAGGTCATAATAGTATATTCTAAATATATATATAAAGTTGCAGAATGGGCACCTATTCCAACACGAATGCGAAATTTAAATTGAACGCATGAATGTTGGAATTGCCTTCTGCCACGAGTATTAGACGATATATTCTCTATTACAGTCAAGAATTGTGAGAAATTTATTGGAATTCAATGAAAAATTCAGTTTTTAGTATTATAATGAGCACATTACGACACTGAAATAGAGAAAATAATAATAATTTGTTAAGGTGTTCACGTGTTTCTTAGATGGTAAGTTTAGGGTTGGTAGTATTAAATTGCTGTTACTTGATAGGGTTTTCGATAGAGAATAAGTTTTACATATTTTCATATCAGGATTAAAAATTTCTTGATGAGATTTCTGTTTCAAGATTCTCTATGTCAATCCTAGTCGTAAAACTAATTTGCAACCAGTTTATATGCATTTGTGATGAAATTCATAGACGTACCAGGTGTTATTTAAGTTCGACTAATTCCACGATACATTGGACCATTCGATTCAATTTCTGATAAATACCTATATTTCAGGTAAATAAAAAATGCCAATATATTCAGAATACCAACTTCATTACGTAACTGTATAATTTTTATTGTTAGTCATGTGCCAGACGCCATTACTAATTTTTTTTTCAATAAAAATCAAAAGTGTTTTTCAGTGTTTGTAGCTTCCATATTATATTCTTGAAAATATTGAATTCGATAATTGATTCGCTAAACGTGAATTTGTTTATTCAAAAAAAAAAAACAAAAATCAAAAAATTAAACACTTATGAAAATTATTACTGAATGATGCTGGTATTGAAAGGATTGTTGCAGAATATTATCGAAAATGATAATGAAAGTGCATAACTGAATCATCCTAGTAGGGACAAATTCAAACAGCGATGTAATATGATAAAAGTAAACTAGTAAGCCAGTAGATCTGTGGGCCCGTTGATCTATAGGCCAGTAGATCCATATGCCAGTAGTTCAATAAACCCATAGATCGATATAGACCATAGAACAATGAAGCGCACAGAAACACGAAACACAGCAAACAAACCCGTTGAAAGCAAAGAGAGTCGAAAGAACGCGAAGAAACACGAAAGATAACGAAAGAACGCGAAAAACCACGAAAGAACGCGAGAAAACATGAAAAGACCTGAAGAAACACGAAAGAACGCATAAAGCCCAAAGGAATCCAAGAAAACCCGAAGGAACGCAAAAACTCCCGTTGAGAGCGAAAAAACATGGAAGAACTGGAAGAAACACGAAGAAACGCGAATTAACATGAAAAAACGTGAAAAAACACGAATGAACGCGAAAGAACGCGAAAAAACACAACAGGACCCGAAGAAGGAACGCAAAAAAACCCGTTGAAAGAGAAAAAACATGAAAGTACTGGAAGAAATACAAGATACGCAAAAAAACACGAAAGAACCCGAAGAAACACTAAAGAACGCGAAAAAACACAAAAGAACGCGAACAAACACGAAAGGACCCAAAGAAACACGAAAGAACGCGAAGAAACACGAAAGATCGCAAAGAGCCCAAACGAACCCGAAAAATCCTAAGAAACACAAAAAAACGGTCGAAAGCGAAAAAAATATGAAAGAACTGGAAGAAACACGAAAGAACCCGATGAAACACGAAAGAACCAGAGGTAACACGAAAGAACGCAAAAAATCCAAAGGAGCCCAAAAAACCCCGAAGGAGCACAAAAAACCAAAAGCGCGCAAAAAATCCCGAAAGAACTTGTAAATTCCACACCCTGTATATCAATCGATCGCAAATTCATTGTAAATTGCACACCTTGTATGAAATTTTATTGAAAGTAGCTCCCGTACGCGGAAAAACACGAAAACTTGAGAAAACTCTGGTGAAAGTCAGCGCTAGGAATGCCCAACTCAAATGTGACATCCTGTATATGAATCGAAAATATTTTATCGAATTCAGAAGCCTTAAGCAGAAACAGCCGAAATAACTCGATCGAAGGTAGCTGTTAGAAAAAGGCAACTCATATGAGACATCTGTATATAATTAATTAACAGTAGGTGCTGTTTCCACTAGAATAAAACCAAAAGAATATCGTTTCAACTCCATCGATTCGCGCTTGGTGAATTTTACAAAGGTAAAATAAAGATTATTCGATAAAGGTCTAAAAGTGTAACCATGAACAGCGTGCCTCGCCGATTACTTCGAATTTCATTCCATTCGTTCACACATAAACTAAGCGGGTCCGATTTACGTCTAGAATATGACATATAAATCTACATAAGATTAGAATATCAACGACAATTGTCATTTCAGAGTAGGAATCGGCAGGGGTGAAATGAGTTGGCTAGGGATTGCCAAACTGGTTCTATGCTGGGTAAATTTTTGAAATTCATAAATACGTATCGTAGACTGTTAAACTATAAGAGAATACCTCACCGTAGCTCTTAGGAATCCTATGAATTGAAGAAATCTCATTTGTTCTAAAACTCGCTCCTTCGTCGATCGTTTTCGAATATCGCATTCGTTTTGGAATAGGTGCCCATTCCGCAACTTGTTTCAGAATATACTATTAACGGTGTTGGACATTCAGCTCCCCAAGTGGGTAAGATCCAATCTGAAAGCTCTTTTCATCTGAGTTAAATATTGTCTTGATTCCATTATGTTATTCATGAATATTGAAATGCGTTATCAAAATTAATACTCAAAATCCCACTTTGTTCCCATTACTTCCCATGAAGATTTCAAAAACACATCATTAATTCGTACGAACAAAACAGCACAAGACCGTGGAGTCTTGCCAAAGAGGAGTTCGGATGGAGTTCTTGTAGAACTATCGAAGTTTTTAGTTTGAAGAAGTTTATCAAGGAACTGATGGAAAACACAGTGCCTCAAGGGTTCCTCCATTATTTAATATGTCAACTCGAATTCGAACAATGCTTCGATTCTCTTCTGCACATGAAGTACACACCTTCAATTTAATTAATCAAACCGCTACGTTATTTGGTGAGTTTGGCTTTCATTTTGATGTTCCTTTTCATCCGCTTCACATTTATCCTCACTCAGTCTTGGACTGCAAAGAATGCGCGAAAAAGCATTATGGTTTCATGATAGATTGGATATAAAACGGATTTGAAGCAAATGGTCTTTCATTGAGAGCTTCCTTCTATGGATAATGCGGTTCATCCATTATTCACTTATAACACCGAATGAATATACATGGTTAGTCTTTCACTATATTGATTCAATATATACCTACCTGAAATCATGTGAAATATACTTTGCGCACTTGTTCCTGAGGGATCATTAAGTTATCATTCGACCAAATATCTGTAATTACATTAGGAGGAGCCTGAAATTGTTTTATGAAAAACCTGTGGCTAAAGTCGAGTACGTCCGGCCTCCCATTTGAGCGATAACTTTGGAAGGAAATGGGTTTGAGAGATCTCCGCGAATAATATGCTCACGGGCATAGTGTATGAAACTTGGTAAATCAAATTTTCTGTTATTACCTTGTATACAGGGAGTACGAGAAAATGTGAGAAATATCTCGGATTCAGATGATTAAAAAAATTAGATGACAAGTTACCATCATTATTTTCCTAGTGGCCCTCCGTATGGAGATACGGCTTCCTAAATGCCATGACTAGCATGAATTTCAAATTACTCTATACAGGGTGTAACTAAGTACGTGTAAAATATTTAAGGAGGTGATTCCTCATCGAAAAAAAGATAGGATCTTTCATATAAAGAAACTTAATTGGAGCATCCCTTGTTAAGATACAGCCCCTCAAAGTGAGTACATAAAATTTGTATAACAATTTTTTTCACAAGCACCAAAAAAGGTACAATATTGAAATTAACCACACGTTTCCTACTAGCAAAAAGACATCTATCCAGCTATTTATTTGGTTTACCCCATGGTTGTAAGGGTGGGAAACGCAACCCCTAAAGTTTATTTCCAATGTTACTTTTTGTCTTATTAATTGTTTACCATTTAAAAATTTATTTCCAATAGCCTGTTTCAGTCTAAACAAAAAATGTCTCAAGAGTTTTCTGCCCAAAATAAACCAGTTCACAGCAAAAATTATTTTACGAACAACTACAGAGATAGGTATATCGTCATAAATGGGACCTGGATTTATTATTATTCTGTAGTTAGTACCTGCATTAAACGACTAAATGGTAAAAAACAAAACTAAATTATTAATAACAAAACACACAACACGTAGAAATCATATTAAATGTTCAATACATATGTCTACTTTCAGACATCACGCATGCGTGACGCCGGCGCATTGAGCCACCTATTCGCTCAAATATTCCTGGAGTCTCTCTGATTACCCTGCACGCATCGATGATGCGGTTTCTCAAGTCCTCTACATTGCGAACAAGAGTAGGTACAATAAATCAAATGCTGTAAATGGCTCCAAATAGAGAAATCAAGAAGATTGAGATTCGAGCGAGCCAGTTCTGTGGTCCTCCTCGACCTATCCAGTGATTCGGATATGTTTCAGTTAAATGCTGACGCGCTAATTGACTAAATGGGTGCACTCTTAAAAATTGAACGTTTGCCTTGCCTTTTAATCAGAGAGGTAGAAAATGAGGTCCAATTAAAAAACCCCAAAAGCTCCGACCCATACGTTAAGAGAAAACTGTCCATGATGGTTGGTTTCGACAATAACGTGAGGGTTTTCATCAGTCCATATGTGGTAATTATGAAAATCAATAATTTTGTCCCGAGAAAAACAACATTCGTCTGTGAATTCTATCGTTTTCAGAAAGCCACAATTTCTCCTAATCATTTCCAGCATCCAATTGAAAAATTCAAGACGGTTCGGGAAGTCTCGCTGTAACAGTACCTGTACTCGGTGCAAATGGTAAGGGTATAAGAGTTCCTTTAAAATTCGAAATACCGTCATATGATCCACATTTAGCTGGAAAGCAATCTTTCTATTACTATTAGGCGGTTGTTCTTCAGTTGAATTAAGTACTGCTTCCTCAAGCTGTGGTGTTCGTACTTCTCGATGACGACCACAATCCTGCGTTCTTTTGTCGAATGAACTATATTCTCGTAATCGTTGATGAAGTCGAGCAAATATTCTATGTGAAGGATGCTGCCGTTGAGGAAACATTTCAGCATATCTTTTAGAAGCTTCTAACCCTTCCCCTGCGACAGACCGTAAACGTAATGCATATCAGCTATTTGTGTATGTCATTTTAATAACGAGTGAATTAAAGAACAGAACAACAACACAAAATAAGTATTGAGTCTATTTCAAAAATTTAGTGTTGCGACTTGACTAGTAGTGGTTAGGCTTGGGTAAACCGATACCGAACTAGAAGTTAAGCCTGAGGCTTAACGTGCTGGCGTGGACATTTCCGGCCCAATGCCGTCATGTATGGGTACGTGTGGCGAAAAGAACGACCATGAGTCAACTTCAGGCCGCACGATAAACTGCATGCTTGGACAACCAAGTAGGCACCAGAGCTCTCTCTTACAACCATGGAGTAAACCAAATAAATAACTGGATAAGTGTCTTTTTGCTAGTAAGAAACGTTAGGTTAATTTAAATATTGTGACTTTTTGCGGCTTGTGAAAAAAATTGTTCTACAAATTTTATGTAGGTACTCCCTTTGAGGGGCTGTATCTTAACAAGGGATGCTCCCATGAAGTTTCTTTATATAAAAGATCCTATCTTTTGTTCGATGAGGAATCACTTCCTTAAATATTTTACACTCATTTAGTTACACCCTGTATGATTTGAAGAATATTCCAAAGGATAAACAGTATTAAGGATCTTTAGAAATACTGTCCTCAAATTTAAATAAGCTGATTCAGCTAACCAGAGGAGAACTAGATTTTATAATTCAATGCTTACGTTTTCAACATCCTTTATGATAAGGAGTCAAAAAGAAAAACAACTGCCCCTTAACATTAATCTGAAAAATGATGATCTTGTTTATCGGCGATAAAAAGAACCATTTTTGAAAAACATAATGAAAATGGAATTTATTTTTTTAAACTATTGTAGGCTTTTTCATCAATTGTCTAGGGGATATGATAGATTTCGCCTACAGATAACGTCTAACGTCGAAATAAACACGGCTTTCGTATTAACAAGTTTATTTACTCTAATAAGAAATTATCGTCTAATATATAAATACAAAGGCCGAAACTGAGTTCTTCGTCTAAATTCTACAACGATCGATAAGTTCTCAATATCGGCTAAAAGTTCTAAACTCGCGAAACGTCTATTCGTCTTTCGTCTAACGTCTTTTCTCCAAGGTTACCGTTCTTATTAGCGTCTAAACTTAGAGTTTTTCGTCTAACGTCTTTTCTCCAAGATTATCGTTTTTATGAGCGTCTGAACTTAAAGTGTCTTTCGATGGAAACCTTCGGTCTCCAGGAACTTTCGTAATTTTTAAGGTACATCCTTAAACACTCTCATTGGTTCACTTTAAACGAATAGGGTTTACCATAGTTTCCACTTCTGTACTCAGGGTCCTTTTCCCACTATTTATCACAACTTTTGAGAGGCAGGTCAACCTTTTAACATAACACATCCGAGTCTCACTTGGTACTCCATAAATATTCAAAAATGTCAACTCGAACATATCCTTTCGAGTGCCTCCTATACGTCCATAAAAATAAGGAGCACCTCACAAAGAACTCCGATGTACACAATTATTTAACCAGATCCAAGAATGAATTTGTGACTCCCAGACACAGGTTACCAAAGTCCCGGAACACACATACAGGGTGAGTCTTTGACCACTGCGTTAAATTTAACCAGAGATTCTTGACGTCAAAAGAAACATTTTTTTTCCCATAACATTTTTCCAAATTTGGCCCCCTTCAAAAGATATAGGGTGTTGAAATTTCATAAAAAAATTGCATTTTCACCTGTAATATTCAAACGACAATATCAATTGAAATGATCTCTTGTAGAAGGTTTTTGATAACAGTCATGCATATTTTGGCATCATTAGATTTATTCCATGTCTTGTGGGTTTCTCACTACTACCGTGCAGATTGGTTAAATTGCATGAAAAACAAATATCGCTTGAACTAAAGGTCCTTATCTTGTAATTCCTGGAATCATTAGTCATTTTTGCAGATAAAATCATTCTTCATGTTTCCTCCTAAATTGCACCATTCTCGAGATATTTGAAGTTGAAAGGAATTAAATCAATATAATTTTGTCCAAATTTTCTGATTTTGCCAAATCCAACTCTGTGCTGAAATGATTCAATAATCAGATTTGTTCAATGTTGCCATATTTTATGTCTTTATTAAATATTTCTACAAAAAGTTGGGGAAATCTCTCCAGTCTATGGTTCCACCACTAAACACTATAGATGAAATTAACCACTGAACAATTTTTATCTAATATCACGTTTCAACTGAGATAATTACTAGAAAATTTATTTAGTATTTAGGAAGGCCGCTAGCTCTACGTTCGGTGAGGGTCGGGGTTAGATTTTGATTTATATATTTTCTTTATTTGGGGCGCCACGTGATTTATAAAAAAACTTCCTAAAACTAGATGGACACTCAGAAAAAGTGAAAGAAAATCACGAAAATTGGGTAAATTTTCTATAATCATCCAAATAACAAATGTTAACTCAAATTCGTAAGAGATCTTATAAATACGTAAGATTGAAAATAGAAAGAGTTTTCCTATATAAAATATATCAAATTAAAGGAGCCTTTTATAACGTTATAAATGGTTTAGAGCGTTCATAAAATATAATGGGATGTTCAACAAAATTTACCATATACGTTAGTACTTGTTCAACTATATAGATATAACAAAATAACACTTATCGAACAAATTGTGTTCGAATTAACAATAATTTTAAGGTATAGACTCGATTCAAACTAATTTAGATGGATGGTAATAATTTTCCGATACAATTATTATGGAAGGGCAGTGAGCAGCATCAAAATTTCAGTCATTAAAAACAATAAATGTTTAGATCTGACCTGAATGTTTCGAAGGTAGATAATTTCGAACAGGACGACCATCAACTTGGATGTTGCCAAGATCACGAACTCCAGTACAACGCAAAAAGAAAGAATAAGGTTTTATTCCTGATCCTCAGGAACAGCTCTCGGAACGGTAGTAAAAAGAAAGAAGAAGAAGAAGAAGAAGGCCTTATGATGAAATGCAGGCCTAATGTATGGTTTTCCACTAAGTATGGTTTCGATCCGACAGAATGTCGATAAAATTACAGGCAGGTACGGTAATAAAACACTGTAATTTCCTTTTTCCAAAACTTAGATGATATCAACTTTGAAAACTTGATCCGTTAAAACGAAGATTCAAAAGATAAGGTACACATATATCTCTTTCAAAGTTGAAAAACCATTTCTGAATGACACACGAAAGAATAATATTCCGATGTCCCACACATATGTTAGCCCATCGCAGGCGCGAAAGAAAAAAAAAGTTAAAGAATCGAACTAAAACCGCTATAATATTTCGCCTCGATAAACATCCAGTGGCGTCGCATTGAAACCGAACCGGTCCTCCTATTCACGAGTTAGAACCGTGACACTAACATTCACCACAAAATCTAAATTGCAATTTGCTGTATTCATTATTGATGATCTCTTGCACTTTCTTTAATATTTTACCTAGAGTAATATTCCATAATAAATAGAAAAAGATTTTCATCACTCACATAGGTACTTCGGTATGTTTTCATGATCCCGTTGAATTAGGTAATGTATTTTCTGTCAGGACCTATTGAATTGAAAACTTTTTTTTTTTATGAAGAGCTGGTTCTTCATAGCTCCTGACTTTCCGGGTTCATCAAATTATATCTATTCTAACGTAGGAATGCTTCAAATTAAGCTTATATGAGTTTTGAAAACTTGAACCCAGTCTCCTAGAATTGTTTTTAAATTTATAGAAGATTTTTCACATCTTTATTTCATACACTGATTCAACCTGGTTCACAAACTTAGGAGATAACAGAATTTGAGTTTGTTATAATATTTCTGAATGTTTGTTATGATGTAATTAAAATTCCCTCAATATTGAAACTGAAAGCTATAAGCTCATAAACAAGAAAGATTAGAATGCTATTTCTGAACATAATCATTTCATATTGAATTGAATAATTTCGAATTTTCGAAATTATCCTCGCAATATTTGCCACATTTTTTTTAAAAGGCTACAAATAACTGCTGAAAGTTTTAAGACGTGAAATTCAAGTAGAATCAAAACAACAAGGAACCACAGAACACCATTTTTTGGAACTACTCACCACAGAGACGTTATAAAAACATTTTAATGTGTTAATAATTCACTCTGGTTCTTCTGAGAACAATCATCATAACTGAATATCAATAATGGTTAGAGATATTATCTTTCATGAAAAAAAGTTTGCAATTATTAATTTTTTTCTCTCCTGGGGTTCGGTAATAAATTAATATTCTATGGTAAGGTATTAAAATTTGACATAATCTATGAATAACCGTTATTCAATATTTACGTTTTTGTTTACATAATTAAAACTAATACTCTGATTATAAAAACCAAAAATTTACGCACGTTCAGTAATTAATTATAAGCTAAACACAACAGCTTCATTTTAATGATCTAACTTTATTTTTTCATTAAGGGAAACCTAGTTAGTGTTTCAGATGCAAATTTAGGTGATCAAACTTAATTTATTCATGCAACGATAATTGCACACCTAAATCTGGGAGTACTTGTAATCTCCCTAAGTAAATTGTTATTGGGATTCAGTACAGAAAATAATCATCCAGCAAAGTAATATCACTTTAAAAAAGTTAACTTTATATTTCATATTCTTGTTTCGAACTGCTCGTTTACTACATAAAGAGCACTATCAGTGTGAATATTATGATGACTGTCCATTATCAATAAATATTTTCTGTGATTATGTGAATAATTAAAAACAAAATTAGCATAAACAGTATTATTTATTTATAAAACGGAGAATTTCAAGTTTTCAGATATTTATGAGTTGACATGATGTGAGAAAACTTATTTGCTAATAGTAATTCCAGAAGTAGAGCATATAACATGCGGATATAATGCCAGAAAGCAATAGTGCTCTACTATGAATGATATCCAAACAGGAGCCTTCCGAACAAGAGGACTTTCATTCAAAATTTGCAGAGAATATTGGTGTATGGTTCACTATCTCTGAATTGGATGAATATTGGACAGGTGAGAACCAGAAGAATGGATAATACTGTTGGTGATGCATTGGAAGAAATTAGAGAATATCCTGAGAGTAGTACTAGATGGTTAGAATTGCGATATAATATTTCGCAATCTACAGTATATCCCAGCTTGAAAGATCAAGGACTATATCCTTATCATGAAGGGAAGTATAAACATTTTATGCTAACAGATTGGCTTCTGTTAGTGTCATTTTATTCACCGATGATGCTGAATTCACAAGGGACGGGATTTTCAATTCCCACAACTCTCATATATGGACAATAGGAAATCCTCATGCAACAAGGAAATGGGTCATCAACATCAATTTGGTGTGAATATATGGACAGGCGTTGTAAATTGCTAACTACTATCAAGAAGACTGACAGGAGATATATACCTGGATGTTCTACAGAACGTTTTGGATGATTTATTAGATGAAGTGCCACTGCATATTTTGTGCATATATTCAGCAATTAGGCAGCAAACCAAATCTAGGAACATTTAGTTGAGAATGTCCAGAATTTCCTCTTGAGGAGACAAAATGCTTCAAGATTAACCTTAGATTCTGTCTTTCTTGAAATCAATATCTGACAACTGAAAGTTAATGTAAGTTAGTTGGTGTCATTTAAAATAAATTGTGTAACTCACGAATAGAAAGTCATTTTATTCAGAGCAAATAGTTCCGCACCGCTCTTGAGCTGTGCGGTGGGGCACCATCATGCTGCAGCCAATAATTGCGCAAAATATGGAGTGGCACATCATCTAATAAATCATTCCAATTGTTCTGTAGAAAATCCAGGTATATATCTCCTGTCGGTCTTCATGATAGTTACTGAGGTCCAATCAGTTGGCAGTTCACCATACGTGCCCATATATTCACACCTAATTGATGTTGATGTCACCTTTTCTGTGTTACATGACAATTTTCAGTTGACCATATTTGAGTGTTGTGGGAATTGAAAATACCCTCCCTTGTAAATCCTGTTTCATCGGTGAATAAAATGGTATTTATAAAGTTATTGTCTTCTTCATGTTTTGTTTATATCCATTGACAGGATGCAATTCTTTTCGCAGGATCTGTTGGTAACAGAGCCTGTGCCTTCTGTACATTATAAGGATGAAGTCTTGGTATTTCAAGCTTCGATATACTGTAGACTGCGAAATATTATATGGCGTCTGATACTACTTTCAGGATGTTCCCTAATTTCTTCCAATACATCATCGACAGTATTATCTATTCTTCTGGTTCTCATCTGTCCATTAACCACTTAATTGAGAGATGGTAATCCATAATCCAACATCCTCTGTAAATTTTGAACGAATGTCCTCTTGTTTAGAAGCCTCCTATTTGAATATCGTTCATGGTAGAGCACTCTTGCTCTTCTAGCATTATCTCCGCATATAAAATATGCTCTCAACATATCCACCCTTTCTATATTTGAAAGCATAATTGAAATTCTCAAGTACATATTCGAATTCAAATTTTGATTTCAATTGTTAATTTCTTCTTCTATATTCCGGTAGTGCCAATAGACCCATCGATATGGATAAATATATAATTCTAGACAATATATTTTATTCATTGCAATTTCGTCAATCTTATCAATAATCTTCATTATTTCCTATTTGAATTGAATCATTATTGTAGTTTATTATTACCATCATTAAGGTAGGAAAATCTCAATTTTTTCATAACATTGTGTATCTCTATGAACGTAACAAAAAGGTTATAATAGTTTATGATATGAAATAGTTTTAATCTGTTTTGTTTCTAGTTCAGCTGATTATCCAATAACAGAAAAATTTGCAGAATTTGCTGTTTTTTATCTATGATATGTTTACCAGAAGAATATTTGGAAAAATATAAATAAACTTTTGTTAAATTAGAGATGTTGGATGTCAATAGAAATTATGCGAATGAAATTAAATTTACATATTATAATATCTGTAAATAGAATAATGCATCAAGTTTTGTGAAAATCTGTGGAAAAGAATTTCATATTGTTATGCTAACACTTGCTTGAACAACCATAAATGGACATCATTCAATGCTTTTGAGGATTTCGAAAAAGATTTTGATATTTTTAACAGTATGATATCAAGAAAGTCTGTCAAGGAGAAGAAAGTTCAGAAATATCAGTGTTTGGAAATTCATAGATGACTTTTTCTGGCTTTGAGTGAAAAAAAAAAGCAATATGACAACCTCTTGCCTTCGAAGTTTTCATAGAAATGATGGTTTCCATGATATGGAAATCTTAAGAAGAAAATTACAAATGTGTAATGATAACATCCGATAATACTGAGGTTTTTTTGGAATTTCTCACTAGAAAGGGATAGTTTATAATCTTGAAGTAGAAAGAAATTATAGTAGAACAGCAAAAATATGTTTATGTGTTGAATTGTTTTTACCAGAAAATTAGTATTTTGTATCTTCCTTCTGGATATGGACCTCCTCGGATGAAACATGAGTGAGTGAATCATTTCTTAGAGGCAAAATAATGTTTTTTAAACAATTCAGATTCAATAGTGGATGCTGTTGAAGGTATATTTCATTCAAACTAAACTAAACTACAGAGGGGTATTTATCCAATGTGAAAACTCGAAATGCTTATAACTTTTTAACGCATCTGAATTTGGAAAAACCGTAATGGAAAAAGTGTTTCTCTTGATCTCAAGAACCTATGGTTAAAATTAATGCAGTGGTCAAATACTCACCCTGTATATTCAACGGTGTGAAAATTTACAACGTACTACACCAGTCAATCGCGACCCTGGGCATTCGAGCTTTCCAAATTCAGATCAAGGCATTACTAATTGATAATGCTTTTTACTCCATGGATGAATTTGTGGCCAGTTTGAACGAATAGTCGTGATGATTTTGTATATATATGATATTGTATTGTGTATAATTTTCTTCTTTAATTATGATGTTGATATTCGCCTTTTACAGGTAATATGTATTTTATTTACAAGTTTATTTTAAAGATAGAAGAGATTATTATTGAAATTTATGACGCACCCTGTAATTTTTGGAGGGAACTAAAATTGAATTGAATTGAATGCTAATCGACGAAATTTCGCAGCGATTCAACAACTTTAACAACATACTGTTTAGTGACGAAGATTTCACCTGAATGGTCATGTTAATAAGCAGAATTGTCGGTACTGTGCAGTGGAGAATCCGAGACGAAAGCATGAACGACCTCTGCATAGCCCAAAGATCGTGGTTTGGGCCGCTTTGTCTGCTGAAGCTATAATTGGTCCTTAATTTCTTGAAGATCAACGAGACCGAGCAAATAATGTGAATAGTGACCACTTGCCCTACCTCAAATGATTTAATGGAAGTTATTAACGAATTATTCTCTAATAAAGTCATTTCGCGAAGGGGTAACATTAACTGGCCTCCCAGAAGCCTCGACCTTAGCCCTCTTGACAATTTGCATGGAGATACCTTAAAAGTAAGGTTTATCAAAATAATCCGATGAATCTAACCCAGTTGGAGCAAAACATCAAGTCAGAAATGGCCAATCTTCGTTCCCGTTTAGAAGATAGCCAGCAACCCAACGGTCATCCTTTGGATAACATCTTCTTTTCCGAATAATTCTCTAATTCATATGTTAACAATAAACAATAAACTTTTTTGTTGCTCACAAATAGCTGTTGTTTTATTGAACTTACAAATACCCGATACTTTTTCTGGACATCTTGTATTAGGTCTCATGATATATTCGTCAGAACTCAACAAAAAATTGTGAATTCATGGGAGGTATTTATATAATATTTAGTATTTTCACGAGGCCGAAAAGAAATTTTTTTCGCGCGGTTGTTCTAGTTTTGGCTTCGGCCAAATGTCTTCAATTTAGGAACCTCAAGCTGAAGATGGTCTGAATTGATTTTGCTCTACTTCTTGATGAAGAATTCGTGGTCAAACTTAAGTATGCCCGGGTGGCCTTATACTCTCTGATTTCCGAAGAAGTTTGCTTTCAAATTTTCAGAATAGGTTAATTGTCCAAATATCTCCGTCAAGTTTGTTATTGGGCAGAATCTGTCAAATAGTTCAGCAGTTATAAGTGCTCAAAAGCTTCTGCAATTAAACCAGTTGTTTCACTACATTTTGTGTTCCCTTTCTCAATTCACAAGTTTTCCACTCGTATCATAACACCCTATATGTGAAGTAATCTTGCGGATAAAGAGAAATTCATAAAATACTCCTAATGGGGCAGAACTCCAAGGAAATATCGGTTATAACAATGTATGAATTGAGCTTCAGCCAAACCATTTATCGTCTGACATCCACTTTGTTCCATATCTCAACTCGAATGGGCCGTTTGCATAGTTATTCCAACAATTAATCATAAAAGAAATTGTGATGCAGAATATATGGAAAAATGGGTACATCATAACCTCTGGGCTTTTCCAAGATTTATGGCTCAGAATATTCCTTCGGGAAAGACTATAACTTACATCCAGTTAGGATGCGGCTCTTTTCATCATGCAAAGGCAATTGTGAATTAGTGAGCTTCCAGGAATATTGTATTATCCAATAGTAATTCTTTGTCTGGGGACAAATTTCGAATAATATTAAAATTTAGAAACCTCTGACCTGAGATAAGATGGCTTTGACGCTCTTGTTGGCCACTTGCGATTAAGTATTGAAACAATAACAAATCTAAAAGCACTATGTTCAGGTGAAAAAAGTCGATGTGATACAAATACAAACCACACGATGAATGAACGAACCTATATCTCAAATTAAAAATAACTAGGTACTTATAGTTTTCCCCAAGTTTTGCTAGAATCATAAATTCCTTTCTTCTAGAAACATACGTCAGTGCTATTTTAAATTTTGACAACGTACAGTATTTCACTCTAATGAACCATTTCGATTGATACTCAACTGATACTGATTAATAAGTCCGACCGGTGCTGGTGTCGAATACGTATCTGCGAAAGCATCGAGTAATATTAGTTTTGACGGACTTTTTCTCATTTCTGTTTTCTTTTAAGTAAATGTAAAAATAATAATATCTCTAGGTGATTAGAAGCTAGAACAATGAAATTTGAGAATATGTTAGATAGCATATAGGCATACATTTCTGTTTAAATACGTCCGATATCTGGAAATTAATTTTATTCATATGCACTGGTGTCTACTATAATAGGTGTCAAACTTCAGTAGGTGATAGTACAAGTCATTCGCAACAAAAAATATCCAATAACATTTTTTCGAAAACTTGATAGTTCGAGTTATTTATCACTTCTTGGTTTTTAGAAATTCTCTGCTTTCCCCTTTAAAAACAAGAATATCTCTGTTATTCTTACAGCTACATCGAATCTGATCACATTATCGGAAAGGGCAATAGGATTGCTATAAAATAGGTAGTTACTAATGTTAAAAAATGCTTTATACCGGGTGTTGTGAAAGGGTAAATGTAAAAATTGAAAAGAGTGCAAAATTAGTGGTATTTTCTTGTTAGCTGTACCATTGAAAATTGGTCAATAAGTATTTTTTTCTAGGAAAAAACTACTACATGTAGTAGGCTTTTTAACGGTATACCAACTTTCCACTTAACTTTTTGTTTTTCCAACAATATCATGATTTTATGTCAGAAAAATATAAATATCAGAAACGCAAATGTTATTATAATTCATTTTAAAATATTGTAGGTTCATATATTAACAGTTATAAATATTATTTATAGTAACATAAAAACAGCAAAGTTGTAAACAAAGGTTTGAGGAGCAAGTGGGTTGGAGGGTGTGTTGGTGCGTATCTGGTGGCCCCGTAGAGGCCGACGGAAATGAATACCACGAATGAAAACGAACAATATGGCAGAATTTAATCAAGAGCTAAGCAAACTTGACATTTCCATGGGTTCGAGGATATGCAAAATAAATTAAATTTGACAAGATCTGTCATTAAGTGAACCTAAGAAAAAGATCATTTACTTTAACGAATTAATTCGACTTATACGCATCTACAAAAAAAAGATTATGCGAGTTTCCTCAAATATCGAATATAGGGATATCCTGTTTATTTACGGGTTTGCTATCGAAAATTCGTGAGCAGTAGTGCAGGAGTACGCGTCACGTTTTTCCAATTGACAACGGCATAGCAAAAAGGCATTTGTAAATGTTTTAGGGCGCTCTGGTGAAACTGGATCGAGGTTTACGAAATAGAGAAGGTGGTCGAAATGCTCAGCACTGGAGGCGAGCACCAGCAATACTTTGCGCTGTTAGAGAAGATCCCACTACAAGTACTCGGCGTGTTGGTGACACATTAGGGCTTCACCATTCCACAGTACACTGAGTTTTGAAAAAAGATAATTAATAATAAAAATAGTTTTTGTTGAAGAGCATTCGAAGTAGAGGGAACATTGGGCCTTAGTGTTGCTGGCGTGCTTGATTGACGTTTTCGTAGGTAGCTAAAAATATATAATACAATACTTATGTTAATGACGAGATATTGTTGATGATGGAGCTCGTGTTGAATGATTGTTTGAGCTATTACCATCATCTATTGTGGATGTAATGTTTTCCGACGTTTCGATAGACATCTTCTATCTTTATCAAGGAGGAAAAGTAAAAAACCTTTTAAAAATTATCAATCAATTTTAAAAAAAGTCAATATTGACAGAAGTCATGAAAGAAAATGAACGATGTTATACACTCATCTGTGATATGATGATCTTTTTAAGTTGGATCGAACTATCGGCTTTCAAACTTCTGGCAGATCTATAGATGGAGCACTTATGGAATCAGGTGTTATTTTCATAAATGCTGCTTCTTTGATTTTTCTTCTTGCAAGTTTTTCTTCTTTGGATATTATTGATGCTTCATTCCACTTTATACGATGATTCTCATCTAGAGCATGTTGGACTAACCTGGATTTGTCGCTGTCTAGTGCTCGTAGAAGCTTCTGATGTTCTTTTATTCGTACATTCAGAGGGCGTTTAGTTTCTCCGATGCAAGATCTTCCGCACTCGCAAGGTAATTCAAATATGCAGTTCTTTGTCCTTTGTGTCTCATTATTACGCTTAACTTTTGTAAGTTTAGCTCTGATAGTGTCTTGAGTTTTGAATGCAGTCGTTATGTTGTATCTATTTCCAATTCTTCTCATTTTCTCCGACAAACCTTTTACATAAGGAATTACGGTTTTAATGGTCTGTTTTATATCTGTTGGTTCAGGTTGACTTTCTCTTGTTCGTCCAGCTTTTTTTAATATCTTTTTGGGGTAGCCATTGCTTCTAAGAAACTAAACGCCCTCTGAATGTACGAATAAAAGAACATCAGAAGCTTCTACGAGTACTAGACAGCGACAAATCCAGGTTGGTCCAACATGCTGTAGATGAGAATCATCGTATAAAGTGGGATGAAGCATCAATAATATCCAAAGTAGAAAAACTTGCTAGAAGAAAAATCAAAGAAGCAGCATTTATGAAAATAACACCTGATTCCATAAGTGCTCCATCTATAGATCTGCCAGAAGTTTGGACGCCGATAGTTCGATCCAACTTAAAAAGATCATCATAGCACAGATGAGTATATAACATCGTTCATTTTCTTACATGACTTCTGTCAATATTGACTTTTTCGAAAATTGATAATTTTCGAAAGGTTTTTTAATTTTCCTCCTTGATAAAGATAGAAGATGTCTATCGAAACGTCGGAAAACATTACATCCACAATAGATGATGGTAATAGCCCAAACAATCATTCAACACAATACTTATGACCAGTTCTTTTATAAAAAATCATGGTTTGAATCACATAATATAATACTTATGTCATTATTACATTTTAGCAGTAAACTTACCTGTGTAAAATAACTAAGCATTGTTACTTTCTTCTTGGTGACCTTCACCTTCAACTCTTTTCCTTACTTTTTAGTTTCTCTTTAGCAGTTTTCCAAATTTCATTGGCATTTTTTTGACACAGTTGAGCTGGCAAGTCAGCATGAGAGCTGTTATAGGCCAATAACAGCTGATGATACAAGTCTCTCTCTTTTGAGGACCTTACAGTATGAACACTATGAACTCACTTTAATAACACCGACTACAGCAATGTGCTTCTGCATAAACACTAACGAATACCGACAACGAAAACAACAGTAAATGACGTACAATACAATCTAGGCATTCCCCGTGAAGTATGAACCAAAAAGTTTGCCAACTTGCGGGAACGAATTAAAATTGACGACCAGACTAATACAATCGAGGGATTACCCGTAAATCGTAAACTGAAATGGTTGCCAATTTGGGAGTTTTAATTCCCTTATATTTTATTCAAAGGAAGAAAGAATGTTACGTAATACTTGTTAGAAAGACCCACTCCTGCCCCTGTAACGTATCGTAACGTTATACGAGATCCCCCTCCCCCCAAAATTGCTTATCGTAATACTTGAACGGTCCCTATTACAATATCTTCGATGTTTGCAAATATTGTTTTAGGGTTGTATCTCTTAGAAAACGGGCATAGAAAAGCTCAAGACTCTTGTACATTTATAATTTGGTAATTGGAAAATATATCATGGGATATAACTTTATTAATACAATTAATTTATTTTCATATCCATTATCTAATGTAGAAGAGTTTCATAGATTTTATTTGATTTTTATAGGTATCAATTCTGACTGTTTGCGCTCTGAGCTGTGTAGTATCTTCTGATTTGATACAGCATAACAGGCAGATATCACAAGATACAAACAGAGAGGTGGAGCCTGTAGCTTCCGAAACAGGATTCCAACAAGCTGCTGTACAAGCTGGAAGCAAATATTTTCAGTAAGTTGATAAAAATAAATGGTTTTGGTTATATCAGTATATCGAATTATACAATAATCTGCCTCCTCATCAGGAATTTTTAAACAAACAGAAAAAAAAAACTTAAAAAATCTTTATCCAAAGCGTCTTCTGTTCTGTTGAGAAATTTATATCTAAACCTTTTATTGGATACATACATCTTTTGTTCAAGAAAACACAGTTACGTGATAAATAAAAAAGAGAATGTTATCATTTTCATCATGATATCAAACAATTCAACCATATTATGATAATAATGAAAATATTCTCTCTTGCATTCAACATGAAACTGTGTTTTCACTTCAATCGAAAGTATACTTACATTTTTTTTGTACTTTTCCAGAATTTCAATTCAACTATTAACAGGTTGCCAAATATCTCCCTTCCGCCTTTTTGTCTTTTGAATTTTGCCGCTATGTACAAAGCGCTACAGAGCTCGTAACTGGCAATACTATACATAATTTGAAAGGTCTTGACATAACCTACAAAACGACGCTATGCATGATTAGTTTGGATATCGCGTTCAACAGTTATAGACGAGTAAACACGGAGTTCACTAACGCCGAAATTCGCCGTATTTTAAAGATTTCCTTCTTTAAAGGAGAATCCGCTAGAGAAACGTTCCGTGAAATTAATGGTGTTTTGGGGATGGCACTCTATCAGTTCGAACCGCGGAGGAATGGTTTCGACGATTAAGAGCAGGTGAAAACGACACCATGGATAAGCTAGATGGCGGAAGACCTGTGACGATTAATACTGATCAAATCATGGAATACATCGAGTTAGACCAGCATGTGACATCTCGTGATATCGCCCAAAAGATGGGATTTAGTCACCAAACCATTTTAAACCTTCTGCAGAAGGCTTGATACAAAAAAGCTTGATGTTTGGGTGCCGCATGAATTGACGCAAAAAACCTTCTGGACCAAATCAACGCATATGATATGCTGCTGAAACGGAACGAACTCGGCCCATTCTTGAAGCGGATGGTAACAGGTAACGGTAACGCGACGAAAAATGGATCACATACGAAAATATCAAGCGATAAGGGTCGTGTCGAAGGCAGGTGAATCGTCTCAAACAGTGGCCAAGCCGGGATTGACGGCCAGGAAGGTTTTGCTGTGTGTATGGTGGGATTGGAAGGGAATCATCCTCTATGAGCTGCTCCCATATGGCGAGATGCTTAATTCTACCACTTTTTGCGAACAACTGGACCGCTTGAAGCAGGTGATCGACCAGAAGCGTCCAGAATTGGCCAACAGCAAGGGTGTAGTATTCCACCAGGACCACACACTTCGTTGATGACTCGTCAGAAGCTACGGGAGCTCGGATGGGAGGTTTTATCGCATCCACCATATAGCGCGGACATAGCGCCAAGTGATTACCACCTGTTACTGTCGCCGAACGTGAACGCCCTTGGTTGTGTAAAGTTTAACTCAAAAGAGGCTTGTAAAAAGTGGCAGTTCGAGTTCTTTGAAAATAAGGAGGGGGATATTATGAAGTTGCCGTCTAGATGGAAACAGATTATCGAACAAAACGGCGCATATAAATGAACTAAATCCGACCACATTAACACTTTTTATAAAGCATTGAATAAAGAGCAAAAAAGTGGAAGGGAGATATGTGACAACCTATTATTATAATTATTATCAATATATCCATATAACGTTTATACTCAGAAAATATTGGCTGTTGTTCCATTTTGAAAATGAATCTTTTTGTGAAAAGGGGTCACTGTTGAATATATCAAATTATATCTTGTTTTCGTCCTTCTTTTAAGGCCCACTATCATTGATTGAAATTCATACTTTTCCCCATCCGAAAAATTGTATCGATTTCAACATTTCACAATAAATGACACTGGCCTGAATATTTGGTCGATATTTTTAATTCAAGATATTTGTGATCTGGACTTGTTTTCGATGGAGTTGATATGCCTTCCATTGACTACTTATAGATAGGCAACTCTGGCTTGAATTTTGGTCCCGATTCCGAGAGCTCAACTTACAGCGCCATCTTTAGTTATTCCCTAGTTGATTACAGATTCAATTCGCACAACGTTCCGTCTTGTGGCGCCCTCTAATGCATTTTATATGAGTTATCATAGGATTCCACGCAAGCGCAGGTTAAATCCCATATTTTTATTGGATTTCAGAACAACTTCATTTGAATTGACCATTATTTTAATCTGTTGAAGATTGTAACAATTTCAATGAAAAAATATCATTTTATCAGAAAATTGTGACCATTTGCAGCAGATTAAAAGAATTATGGACATTTCGAATATATATGCCCTTCAAATAGAAGAACATACTAATCTTTAGAGGATTAAAAAAAATAAACAAAAAATAAACTCTTGAAATATTTATATAATGCAGTGAATAATCAATTTACAAAAATTTCAATATCGAGGTAAAGAATAAACGAACCAACTATAATTATGCAACAATTACTCATCAAATTATGAAAAATACATTGAAAAAAGAAATTAGAATATTAGTGACAAATATATCAATTTAAGCATGAAATGCATTTGATTTATACTTTTATGACATAAACAATTTCTTAAAGTCTATTTTCTTTTAGATACTTTTCCGAATGCCATAAGATCTTATTGGTTTTTTTCCCGATGAAATTTTATTAGTAGTTCTGCCATAAAAGTACAGAATGAATTTCATGGCAAAATCAATAAACTTATCACTACTTTTCTGAAATTCCATGAATTTGGCATTCCAACGGTAAATCTCACATATCCGTTGAAGAATTCTAGGAATCTTCTAATAAACGATTTTTATGAAACCCACTATTAGTGGAATACCCAAAATTATAATCAATGACCATGAGCAGT
This sequence comes from Micraspis discolor, assembly GCA_030674115.1. Taxonomy (NCBI): domain Eukaryota; kingdom Metazoa; phylum Arthropoda; class Insecta; order Coleoptera; family Coccinellidae; genus Micraspis; species Micraspis discolor. The sequence goes on from JARTUT010000905.1 coordinate 107,253, forward strand.
TCACTTATATATAAATACCTTGTTGCCTCAAAGTTTCTTCAGGAGTTCTGGATGGTAGAAAAAATATGTCATCACTTTGAGTGCGGCTTCTTCTTCTTCTTCTTCTAATGTATATTCACTAATGAATGTTTGCGACCACACGATTCATTCCTATCCCGTCTCTAGCTGTATGTATTAGGCTTTCCATTGTTCGCAAGCCCGTCCACTGTCTTATGTTACGTAGCCATGACATCCTCTTTCTTTCACTATGAGCGCGGCTTACATAATCTGAAAGATTAATGAAATTAGAAAAATGGTAATCATAAGGAGTATAATGAATTACTTGGCAAATGAAGTGTTGGAAGAGCAAATCTTTTCAGCTTTCCATGTGGGTCTATTCAATCCATATGAAAATGCTTTATGCAAATAACGCTCTTGGATGAATGAAGACATGGATTTCCGATTCTTTCCAACCAAACATTTCTAACACCCTCAACTTGTGTAATGAAAAAACTAGAGAGAAAACAGTATTTGAAACTGTCCCAAATTTTTACTAATCAGAAATTACTACACGAATATAAAATTGTTACAGAAAATATTAATTCACAGAACATTTTTAGTGAGTTATAAATCAATCCAAAACCACTACTTAAATTCACATACCTTTTGACATTACTATCACTGTAGCCATAGACATCAAGACCTAGATCCGATAAAATCCGTTTTTACCGATCACTAAGAATTCTTAATTTATCGATCCGAGCTTTGGGAATAACTAAAGATATCTCTGCCGTTCGTTGAAGAAAAACTTGACCACCTTTGTGGTAGGCCAGTTCCCACCCCCTGATGCCTTCTTTTGATTGGTTTTTAGATGGGAATTTGAGCGTCGAACAAAACTTAGAGAAATTTTTTGGAAGTTATTTTCTGAGTAATATACAGGTGAGTCTTTGACCACAGCGTTAATTTCATCCATAGTTTCTTGAGATAAAAAAAAAACACTGTTTTCCCATACCATTTTTTCATATTCAGCAGCGTTAGAAAGTTATAAGCATTTTGAGTTTTCACATTTGGCAAATACCCCTCTGTAGTCCAGTTTAGTTTGAATGAAAATTACCTTCCACAGCATCCACTATTGAATCTGAAGTGTTTAAAAACAATATTTTTCCTCTAAGAAATGATTCACTCACTTATGTTTCATCAGATACTCAAATCGATCAAATTCCATTCCCCCTCAAATCAAGTCCTCAAGTGCAATTGTGGACCGGTTTCGAGGTACTGCCCCTCGTCAGCACAATTTGGCACTTAAATCTCAAAGAAGGCCGCCAGTCTTATTGAATATCGAGGCAACCCTTCAGATCTAGCCCGAAACTGCACCATCAGTGTCTCAAAGACTGAACTTTTCACTTTTCCTGAAGATTCCTACGACCAAACATGACTTCTAATGCAACGACTTCCTGTGGTAATTGACTGTATTCATCAATGAACCTGACGTGAGATAGATGACTACTGATGACTCGTCGTTGCGATAGTAATCCTGCTCAGTACGAGAGGAACAGCAGGTTAAGACATTTGGTTCACGCACTCTCTAGGTCGGGCGGTGGTGCGAAGGTACCATGTGCCCCTAAGGTATATCCTCCATAGTCAAAGATGGCAACTATATATTTTTGAGTTTCTAGAGTCGATGGGCTCGAAAATATGTGACTTCATTAGGCGCCAGATCACTATATGATGCTGCACAGGCCATTTGAGGGTAGGCATCGGGATGCATTTAGTTGCGTTCGAATCGACTTCTTTGCAGTTCATGGTTCAATCATTTGCTAGAGCATTTTCTACTCCACAATTTGTTAATGCTTAGCCCTTAGACTGAGGATTATTCTTATCGATTAGATGAAAGCTAGTGATAAACTTGTCTCCTTAACGAAAATCGTTGTCGAGGGGCCGATTCGATCTTCTTCTCGAAGGCCAATAGTTAATCGCGCTCGTACGACCGCGATCACTAAAGCAAAGATCAATGAGGTTGCAAGCTGCAAAGGAAAAACCGTTCAACGGATTGATATTATACATAATTTAATTCTTGATGCATAAGTCTGTAACAAGACGAAGTGCCACTTTGAATAATGAGCATGAGACTCTTCTCTTAATTCTCTCAGGGTGGGCTCAATTATCCCAGCAACAAAACTCCTCTCAGTTTTTGACAAATATAATGAGATAACAATTTTAAGGAATGTACAATTTTCCAAGTAAGACAGAACACTAGGGACTTATCTTAAGGTTATTTGAGGCGATAGATTCCTCCCAGCTCCCAGATACAAAATAAAAGTCCCAAAGGGTATGGCCTGCCAGTTAACCAGAAATGGGTTGTATAGTTTCCAGACGGATGTTCCAGAAAATGACTCGATGACTCCAATTTTCATCCCAGTTGAAGAATGTGCTCCATGGCAAGGTGGTTATACCACAAGCTACAATTATGTTGTTTTCGAACCAGGAACTGGATATGATTTAATCTCTCATCGTGGAATGCATGTCAATCTTGAACTAGCATATGTTCTTGGCCTCGTAATAGGATATAATTTGGCCCCCAGGGAGGAGCTATATCAGGATGAACGAAAGAACATTAGAAAGTTCAAGTGCTCCTCGATTATTTTTAAACAAATATAGAATAAATCATAGTGAAATAACATTATCTTAACAAATTAAACAGAGAAGAAGTCCTGTTGTGGGAATCATTGGAAGCAGTCAATGCAAAAACGTGCTCTCATGTTAAAGAAGTGCCGAAAAGAACTAAAATGTCAGTTCCTGGGAGGAAATAAACACTTACCGAGAATGGTTATGTATTTCTCGCAAATCTCTGACCCAAAAAAGTAACTTTTAGATATTGATTGCAATAATTACATAGAGATGACCGGCATCTGATCTCGATAGAGAGAAAAAAATTTAAAAAGCACTGACGTGAGGTCAGATTGCTTTGGCGCTCTTGTTTAGCTACTTGCGAGTAAATATTCAAACTATAACAAATCTATAAGCACTCTGATCACGTGAACAATAGTCTTTTTCCGTACTATGGGACAATGTGATGCAAATATGAACGCCTAATGAATGAACAAACCTATATCTCAAATTAAAAATAACTACTCATAATAATAAAAACATCGGGATGTATGTCATTTCTTTTTTCTCTTGAGTAAATTAAAAAAATTATCATATCTTTTGATGGAAAAAAGCTACGACAATGAAATTTGAGGATAAGTAAGATATCGATCATCTCAATATAACCAAGAATTTTGATTGAAATCCAAAAAATATCTTATCAGATAGTGAGGATTACAAATTTTTTTTTGGGAATTTTTTAAAAATTTTCTAGCGTGACGATTTCTGCGAAATTTTGCGAGCTGTTTTGTTGCAATATTCCTCAATAATATTTCAAGTATCAATTTGATCGGATGGATATTCTAGTAGTTATTGAGGAAACAAAATTTCAGATGCTCATAACTACTGAACCATCCGACGGATTTGGCCCAATAACGAACTTGACCGAGATATTTGGACAATCAACCTATTCTGAAAATATGAAAACTCTAGCTGATCTCTTTTGCATGCTAGAGAGGATACGGCCGGCCGTACGGCCGGACAGACTCAACTATCGCCACGAATTCTTCATCAGGAGTCGAGCCCAATCGATTGAGACCATTTTCAGCTCGATATAACTACGGACGGTCGTTTGTTGTAGTGAAATCATTCGGGATTTCAGTGCAACATAGTGCTATTGAGGAGAAATACCCCGAAACCAGTCCAGAGTAGCACTTGAGATCTTGATTATCTGGGACATCCTACGTCAATCATGACTTGCTCTCATTACTGAAACGATAATTCTTCGGAATTGTCGTTTCCGTTCAATGTTCATACTGCCGTATGCTGGATTTTAAGTATATTATTTTTCTTTATGTTTATGTTGTTCTGAAGAACATCTATTTCAAATGGAAAAAATTAAGCAAAACATCTTTTAACACGAGTTCGATCTCCAAGAATATCTGGTGATTAACCTAGAGAATTATTTTTTCACAGAGACATCTATATGGCACAGCACAAGCCAGATGAAATAGAGTTTGGCCACGTGTGTGAAACTCCGAACGATTGGGAACAGAGGTTCGAGAAAATTAATTTCGAGCAGAATCAACGCCAGGGAAAGGTCTCGAGTTTATACTTTAATATTTCATGTTGGTTTAGGTCCACTTTAAAGGGTAATTGGGTTAACCTGGTGCTTCTACAAGGGTGTTCTATCATACATCATTTTATTAACAGTCTACCATTTGCTTTAAGTGAAATAAAATTAATGGATATTCACCACTAGCCATTTTTTGGACAAGGGCTCATAATTTATATACCTAATGATCCAAAGAAAACTCAACAACCTTTGAAAGGAAAATGTGGAAAATCACTTGGACCTGTCAATTTCTGATTCCGCCTTCTGCATCTTCGTAATATACAGACACGTCAATTTCAGTTGGCTGGTGGATAAAGAATAATTTGATAAATCGAAATGAACTTTTTTACTGTGTTCTACTTTGAGGATATGAAATGGCGTTGTTATGTCAAGCACATACACAAGATTATTTTTACTGAATATTTCGATGAGATGGGCACTTCTCAATGAATAAAAGGAATATGATGATGGATAATTCGAAATTTATCTCCGGAAGTGATGGACGAGGTCTACCCTGTATCGGACATATTTCGATTTAGCGAATCTATATTCCATTCTTCATCATCTAACGATTGGCATCCTTCAATGTAAAAGGTTTCCATTTCGTTTCACGACGCTCAAATCGATGTTTCCGCTTGGTCTTAAAGTTCAATACTTTCTGTGCCTGCAAGCTTTTTATTTTATTTGTCTCTATATCAATAAGTGTATAATGAAATTCGAATTAATTCACCTTCACGTGAAAAAAAAACTCAATTCGAATCAAGTTTAACGAATGGATCTTCATGAATAAGAAATTCCATCGCTTGAAGCTTTGGGAAATTCGAGATCAATCGGAGAACGATCCAGTTTGTTGTTTTTGTACGGATGCAATCCGGTAAATGCATTTGAGTTCGCTCAAAGGATATCAGACAGTTGCGCTGGAAAATGAATCCGTTAGGTTTGCTTCCGATGGGCTGATAGAATTCACAGATGATTGCGTTATCCACTGCATTCATTCTCTAAACTATATGTTGATAATTCAAACAAATAAACTTCAGAAGAATTGATTTTATGCTTTTATATTTTTGATCTTGAGCCTAACAATATATTAGTTGTCGAACCATATTGCCTGTGTGAGAGGAAGGTTTGAGCAGGTTGATGTAACGGGGTGCCATACAAATCAGCCTATGATACGACTTAGGCAAAAACTTTTGGAAAAAGAACTTTCCTCGTGTATAAGTTAAGTGATTTTTTGATGGCGAAATTGTTTACAACAAAATATCATCTGGCAACTCCAAACAAATTTTTCTCGAAGTTTTTGAATAGAAATGGACAGAAATAATTAATTGATGCATATCTTTGACATATTGTTGTTGGGGTAGCTTTGCATGTTGGGAGAGCTCATTCAGGCCAGGTATAGCGATTCGAGTGATGGTTTTTTCGGAATCGGGTTTGGTGAAACCCCCACGAGACCCCAACAAGGGTGAATTACACCCATTGATAAATCAGGAAAATTGCTAAAACACATTTTCTACGGATAACTATATTCAGAGCAATGAAACATCACTATACTTTCATTAAGTAAATTGAAAGTATATGCTGAATTCTCAGCGCTCAGGAAATTGTACTGAAAAATTTTTTTTTCAAACCTCAATAAGGTACTCGTAAAATATTCGTCGGTTTTAAATGTAAAATTTTGCATTTATGGTGGATATTTTATTATATTATTGACATTTCATTGAATTCATCATAGATATGTTCAGAAACTCTGCAATTTTTTTCTGAAAAGAGCGAATGCGTGATGCTTGAGTCAATAAAGATTTACAAATCATCAACCTTCGATATGTACCACTTATTATTTGTAGAAATTGCGTTTAGGTATAGTATAGATCCTGCCGGCAAGCTCGACAACTCCAATTTTTTTTCTCTTCAATAACACCATTTATTATATTTTGAGTCTGAACGTGAAGATTCGCCATCAAAACGTTGCTGTCGAATTAATTGCATATTTCTTCTATCAATAACTGTATACAGCAACATGATCACCCACTGCATATCCATTATTGCATATTTCTTGTCTTATTTCTTTAGTACGTATATCAATTATATTGGATAATAATACAAGGTATGCTTCTTGAATGCCTATATTATTACAACTGGTTTATTCTACAAAACGAAATATCATAATATGTACATATGCCCAGGTTGAACATCGGCACATAACTACTACCTATACTAGACAACTTATTTCTTCAGTACGTTCTTAATACAATAGTCGACAAAATACATAACATTCTCATAATCCTCAACTGAGAATTTCTTTTCCTTTATGACTTCTGTGAATGGATTTTATATCACAGCTTGAGAAAAATTGAACTTTTCATTTTATTTCGATAATTGAAGATATTAATCGTTGCTTTCTTAACTAATTTTCCTCTTTTCTACTAACAGATATATACATGCACCTAGCAAGGATCAAGTAGAACACGGCCATAGAAGAGGAGAAGATCATCACTTCATTGAGAAACATGAAAAAGCAAAGCCACATGACGGAGAGTTCAAAACCAAAGTAAATACCATATTTTTCGGAATTCCTAATTACTCTTGTGTAATGAATCTGCAGAATTGTGTAGGCTGATTTTTACGTGATATTTGAAATGAGATGTAACAATTATCCATCATTATCCTTCAGAAAGGCTAATGGTAACGATTAATGAGGCTATTTCCACCATCTCTTACTCATGTTCTCTTGATAGATCTTCTTCTAAACTGTTCTTTTTTCTTCATATCTACCGTTTTCAGGGTGATTTATTGCCTCAAAAAAGCCTAAAATTATTCATTTTCCATGAGTTAGATTGGTATCACTCTTGAAATTAAATATGATTTTTCATTTCTTTTTGGTATATAATTTGAAAATTTCAACAAATTAGATTGAAAAAATTGGCCTCCACACTTTCTGCCACTTTATTCATGGAGCACTTATGGGATAGATGGTATCTGAAATAGGTTTTCAATTCAAAACAAAATTACTCTCAACTTTTGCATAATATTTGAAAAAACCTTCAATTTGTTCTAAAAACAAGAATTATTCTCAACATTTACATTATATTTGAAACAACCTCCAATTTCTTCAGAAAATAATAATGATAACAATAATAATATTTAATTACAGAAGTATTATTCCAAGACATTCAGATGAAAACAAGTTCTATACAATACATATTGATGATCATTGCAGTTAAAAAGTTCAATATCCATATATAAGGTACTTTACTCAGTTAAAGTGAATTTATGGGTGGGAAAAAATTTATACAGGGTGTTCGGCATATGGACCGTCAAATTTTTCTGGGGCTTTGGTAGGGTCATTTGCTACCTTTTCAGTCTTGGAACCTGGGTCCTTAGTATTACGGTTACGGAGGTATGATTTTTTTTTATGAGGTTTTTCTAAATTACCCAAAATGTACCCTTCGAAGCCCCATAACTTTTTTTGCGTGGGCTTTTACATGTATTTTTTTTATTGTATTAAGTCTACATTAGTGTGTGTTTAAAAAAACGTATTTATTGTTACAGATAACACCACAAAATTAACACGTGGGCCTTTTATTGAAAAAAAATTATGAAAGTATGAAAAAATCTCCACTCCTATTGAAATTTAAAAAAAAGTAACAGCTATTACAAACTTAGATTTATTTTGAAATGTTCTTTGGTTTATAACGTTGCTAACCATATGCTATTTACGTAAGTCAATAAAAAAAAATAATACTGCAAATAAGGTTTTAGTCAGAAGAGTGAAGAAAGTCGCACCTAAATAAAAGTACGGATTTCGACACAACACAGAGAGCAAGGAAATTTTACCTGCCCGTTTTAGACGCGTGTGAATTATTATTACTATTTCTGTCCTTAGGTTGGATTGGGTTAGTCGCCGCTGACTTGACCCTACCGTCATTCGAGATTTAACTGTCTCTGCTGTTGGAAGTGTCTGTGCCGCGTTGTTCAGATTTTCAAATTTGTATTTTTTTGTTTTTGTTACTTTTATCGACTTTTTGCTACTGTTGTTTTAACATATGGCCATATGCCATCAACATATCAGCATACTCAGCGTTGGTGAAATTAGGCATATCAACAACCAAAATGTTTTAATTTGATTTAAAAACTGAACAACGCGGCATAGACACTTCCAACAGCAGAGACAGTTAAATCTCGAATGACGGTAGGGTCAAGTCAGCGGTGACTAACCCAATCCAACCTAAGGACAGAAATAGTAATAATAATTCACACGTGTCTAAAACGGGCTGGTAAAATTTCCTTGCTCGCTGTGTTGTGTCGAAATCCGTACTTTTATTTAGGTGCGACCCAAAAAAATTTGACTGTCCATGTGCCGAACACCCTGTATAGTTTATTTCACTATATCTTTCGGTTAGGCATATCCCCTGAACTAATTGACATAATTTCTTTAAATTGTGGAAATAGGAGTTTAAAACATTTTCAAGTGAGGAAAAGTATTTTCAGTAATACCGGAAGTAAAATTTTTTCAAATGAATATTTCTATATTCTTCCAATGTTCAACAGCATTTGCTGTGCAGTGGAGTAGATGTTGGGAAAGTTCTAAATATCTGCTCTGTCATTAATGGAATTCTTATTTTGTTTTTATGGATCATGACCAGAAAATGTTTGCATTTTTATTCGGTTATCGGTCCAACGTTACTGTCTCGTCAAAATTGAATGTCGGTGTTTTGGAGTACTTATGTCCTTCAATTTTTGTTCCATCTGGCCTATGTATACACTGTCACAATTATTACAATTGATCTTATATTCCACATGTGATGTTCCTTTTACTGGTGATTTTAATTTACTTTATAGGTGTTTAATTCGAATGTCTGGTTCGTGAGCTATTTTTATATAGCTGTAAGGTTTTAAGGTATTTTCTATTATTTCAGATAGAGAGGGTATGTATGGTATCGGTATGAATATAATCGGTTCTTCATTTTTATATGATGAATTTTCGGTGTTTTATAATTTTCATGTCCGCTGTTTAATTATCTATTTTATTTGTGATAGAGGATAGTTGTTTCTTATTAAAAGTGGGGTTGAGTTCTTTATAATGGTGAGCCTGTGAATAGGTGATGTCAGTTTCATGGCTCTGTCAATGTACCCAAACACAACAGTTTTTTTTCTGTTTGAAAATATGTGCTGAATTGAAATCCATTATTCTGTCGGTGTTTGTATTTTTTTCTGTGTAGTTTCGTTTGTACTGAGTTATTTACTCTTATTAGTGTTATGTCTAGATAATTTATGGAGTAATTAATTTCCGTTTCTAGCGCGAATTTAATTTTATGATGAAAAATGTTCAAAAATTAACTATTTTCTTTGAAATTCTTCATCAGATATTTCACCTCAAATTATCTTGAATATAATATTCATTTCCAGTGGCTAACTGTAGAAAAATCACAATGTATACTCTATTATATGAATATAAAATACCTATTAACCTGATGAGCTCTTACCTCAAAACAAATAGAGAGAATCAAAAATCGTAATTTATTTTTTCATCCAGAGTTCTCCTAAGTACAATGAGTATAAATAAACCACATGAAATATCTATGAGGAATATTATTTCTGATTATTGATATTATTATGTGATAATCTCGAACATTATTTGAAAAAGACTATCTACTAAAGAGTAATTTTAGCGAATATGAACTTTTTAATAAATATTTGAATAAACAACATACATATTGGAATTTATTCGACTATTCAAGGTGCATCATACAGCATTGAAAATTATTCTCATAGAAAACAGATGATCAGACATGTTTTGAATGTTATTATCTATACTCATTTGTGTTGAACAAGCTTCTACGATATTATTATTATCCAGCCCTAGACTTCAAATAATGAGTAAATGGTTAACTATCGTAACTTTGATATCTTTATTCCATAAATTATTAAAACACTTTGGAATTGACAGGTTCATAATTGTTAATAGATGTCAACACAAATCTTTGATACTAATGGAAAATAAAAAAAATGGCATTGTGTTGATTCGGTGCTTTGAGGAACTGAAAACAATAATGGAATTTAGGATATTGTAATGTTTATTTTAGAAAAAAGTATTTTCTTATGAAATATTCATGTTGAATTGGAAACAGTGGTAGAGGTAAAAATTGATTTGGCTTCAAGAATATGTAGTTGAAACTAACGCAGTGGTCAAAGACTCACATAGTATAATGATGAAATTGAATTCAATCAATTTCCAGAATCAGAATTGGGTTGTGCTTCTATTTAAGGCGAATAAATTATTCTAGTAGAAAACAGATGATCAGACATCATTATCTATACTCACTTGTGTAGAAGTTAATTCAAAAATTATTCAATATTAATAATTTCCAGACCTAGACTTCAAAACATAAGTGAATGGTTGAGTATCATAACTTTGACATTAGTATTTAATGAATTATAAAAATGTTTTGGAATTGACAGGTTCAAAATAGGAAATAGATAATTACACAAATCTTGGATGTTAATAGAAAATAAAAAAAATAATGGCATTGTGTTGATTCGATGCCTTGAAGAACTGAAAACAATCATAGAATTCAGGGTATTAGAAAAGTTGATTTTTGATAAAAATATTTTGTAATGAAATGATCATGTTGAATTGGAAACAGTGTTAGACGTAAAAATTTATTCTTTTGGCTTCAAGAATCTTTAGTTGAAACTAATGCAGTGGTCGAAGACTCGCCTTGTATAGTGATGAAATTCGATTAGATCAATTTTCAGATTCAGAATATGTGTGTTCTTTAAAATCAATCGTTCTCAAAGTACCCTGTTCTAGCCATTGATAATACATTTAAAAGAATTTTAGCTGAAATATTTTGTACTGCATATAAAAGAATTATAACTGATGAAATAGTACGTATTCATTAATTTTGTGAATTGATTCTGAAATGTCGTTTACGAAATGTGGTAGATCTAAGTTCGCAAATGCAAAAATTGCAGAAACACTTTGTATCTTTCGAACAAGTGAAGATAGAAATACGGTTTTCAGCATCAATTTTCTCACGAAAATCGACCTCATAGCATGAAGGTCAATTTTTTTCTAATTCCTCCAGACATTGGTGTTTCTTATCAAAAGCGTTCAATTTGGACCACTCTGTACATTCGTTGTGGATATCTGCAAAACCTACTGTATATATTCTGTAAAATAATATTAAGTACCTACAAAAACAGTTTCCACTATTCCCGAAATGGAAGTTAACGCTCTAATGCTCCGAACAGAATGATTTATTTAAATCCGATAATTTGAATTGACGGAATCCACATTTTTCACACAGTTCCATCAATTAATTCCGTGAACTAGTGGAAATTTATGTAGCTACTGCACAATGTACGTCAGTCCATAATTCCATTTTTTCCACTCCACTCCACTGCAGCGTAACGTGAGCCGATGCAGTCCATTATGGTCCATCAGGCATGAAGATTTTTTTCGACTAGAGTGTTCTACATTACTTTGATACATCGTGACACGAGGCCTTAGTAGAGATTCAGGCTTGGTCGATGAAATATCTCGTTTTTTTCCTTTTTGAACGCATATAAAAGAATGTCAGTTCGAACATGGAAATCCTTAGGGATGATGTTAGGTTCGTTTGATGCGCATATAAAGACATATCGACTTTTCGGAGGTCAATTATTCTTTTGTGAGGAGAGTTTTTTGTATATGTGAATTTTGAATTATCCGTATACGCATCATGAAAATATTGATGATAACACTGGCCTACAAAAAAAAAATGCCCAGAATTTTTGAGCTGATTCTAACTATATTTTTATTGCTGAATCGAAATATGATAGCAGTTTTTCTGTATCAACTCTAGATTTTTAGATAAATACACTTATCTATCAATGCTTTTTCCTATGTAATACTTTCAAGTATGAGTGTTGAAAAATTTAGACAAGAGATAGATTCTTGTATATTTTCCTTATTGTCAGTCTTCATTTGTAACAAATTGAATTTAAAATAATAATATTTATTATAATTATTATTTTAATTCATTTATTACAAATAGAAGACTAACAATATGGGATATATGACTGATTGGTTGACAAACTGTTATCAAGTGGGATTCAATCCAAGTTAGTGTCATCCAGTTAGTTCCATAGAAATCCGATATATGGAGCTGTCCAGTCTGAAGTGAACTTCAACTGAAGTTGAGAGTTGAGGTTAGTTTGTGAATTCCCGCGGTGGAGGTAGATAGAACTTAGCGTCATATGAAATTTCCTAAAATTTTGTAGAAACTTATGGTGAATGTTGTATTAGTGAAAGAACGTGTCGGGAATGGTTTCATAAGTTCAAAAATGGCGAATATGACGTGGAAGACAAGGAACGTCCTAAACCCGTGAAAAAGTTCGAGGATGCAGATTTGGAAACTTTGCTGGATGAAGATTCTTGTAGAATGCGACAGAAACTTGCAAATTAATTAGGCGTGACTAAGCAAGCGGTTTCTCATCGCTTAAAATGCTTAGGAATGATACAGAAACTGGGATATTAGGTGCCGTACGAGTTGAAGCCGAGGGACATCGAACGGCGCCTTTTCACGTGCGAACAACTCCGCATCTACTTCGACAGCGAAACCAAACGTTCATGGCTCGCAGTTGATGCTGTGTATTTGGTGGGACCTGCATGGCGTAGCGTACTTTGAACTCTTGCAACCAGGTGAAACCATCACAGGAGCCCTCTATCGGACGCAACTAATACGTTTGAGTCGAGCGTTGAAGGAAAAACGGCCGCAATACGCGGAAAGACTCGGCAAGATAATACTTGCACTGCATGACAACGCTCGGCCACATGTTGCCAAGGTCGTGAAAACATACCTGGAAACATTGAAATGGGACATCCTACACCGCCGTATTCTCCTGAAATCGCCCCTTCTGATTTCTACCTATTCCGATCAATGACGCATGACCTCGCCGACCAGCACTTTAATTCCTACGAAAAAGCCAAAAATTGGATCGATTCGTGGATCGCGTCAAAAGACGATCAAAGATGCCACAAAGATGGGAGAAAGTTGTGGCTAGCGATGGGAAATAATTTGAAGAATGAGTAACGAGTTCTTCATAATAAAATCTCAAATTATGAAGTAAAACGGCGGTTTTCTATTTGTACGCCTATGTACAAGACTATGTAAGTATTCCATTCTTAATGAGTAGAGGTATGCAGGACGAGCAAGGTGGTATATTGAATATCAATCGTAAAATCCGTTTCGGGTCAATGAAAGCCCTTTGAGCATCAGAGGAGTTTCCCCACAGTAAGATATTGTACGACGATCGACTGTAAACTAAACTGTATTAGATGTTCATCAAAGACTCTTTGGGGAGCAGATTTCTGACCTAATTTATGGCGTAATATGTACTATTGAATCTACCACATAATAATTCAACATGCTTGGCCCAGTTCAAGTTGCCATCCAGGCAGATACCAAGAGATCTAGTGGTATCCTTTGATAATATTACATTATCGAGATAACGAGTGACCAACTTATCATCACGCAGCCTCACTGTAAAAAAATGCACTCAGTTTCATCAATGTCAATCATCAGGTTATTATTATGACACCAATTCACGAAACTCAGTACGAGAAGCTCACACAACATCTGAAGCTCCCCGATAGATGACGCTGTATTGCCACAGAGGCATCATCAGCGAATAAGCTCATTATGAAGTTCTTATGATAAATTAGATAAGTTCGTAAGATACAAGGTGTTTTTGCAATTTTTGCATTTGCGAACTTATATCTACCACATTTCGTAAACGATATTTCAGCATCAATTCACAAAATTAATGAATACGTACTATTTGTTATGTCATTTCATCAGTTCTTATTCTTCAATGTGCAGTACAAAATATTCCACTTAAAATTCTCTTAAATGTATCATCCATGGCTAGCTCAGGTCGCTTTGAGAATGATGAAGAATGAACCAAATCTGAATCTGAAAATTGATCGAATTCAATTCCGTCATTATACTAGGTGAGTCTTCGACCACTGCGTTAGTTTCAACTACAGAATCTTGAAGCCAAATCAATTTTTACCTCTACCAATGTTTCCAATTCCACATGAACATTTCATGCTTTTTTCTAAAATAAACATTACAATATCCTAAATTCCATGATTGTTTTCAATTCCTCAAAGCACCAAATCAACACAATGTCAATTTTTTTAGTTTCCATTAGTATCAAAGATTTGTGTTGACGTCTCTTGACAATTATGAACCTGTCAATTCCAAAGTGTTTTCATAATTTATGGAATAAAAATATCGAAGTTATGATGGTCAATCATTTACTCATGATTTGAAGTCTAGGGTTGGATAATAATAATATTGTAAGAGCATGTTCGGAAAGAAATTTTGAATTACGAGTTCTGTCAATTTAATTCCCGGAAAGTGGCAACACTGCGGCTCTCGTTATGCTACGGTACGTTCGCGTTGGTGTCATTCGAAAGAAGATTCATTTCTGCGTCAGTCTGTGCAAGTTTCGTCTCGATCGGTTGTTCAGTTCGTGTTTTATAGTACTTTGATCATCGGCGTATTTGGACGCCTTGTCGCGAAAATGTGTGATGAAAATACTGAGCAGAGTGTAGTGGTCAAATTTTTGGTCAAACGTGGTATAAGTTCCGCGGAAATTATGAAACAGTTAACCGACGTGTACAAGGATGATTGCCTGAAAAAAACAGCTGTCTACGAGTGGGCTAAGCGGTTCAGGGAAGGCAGGGAGTCGGTGGAAGACGATCCACGTAAGGGAGCTCCCTCCACCTCTCGAACGGCACAAAACGTCGACAGCCGTTCAATGAGAATTTCTACATTGAAGTTTTGAAACGTATGAAGAACGGAATTGGCCGAACGTGGATGGGTGCTGCATCACGACAACGCTCCAGCCCACTCCTCATTCGCAATTTTTGACCAAAAACGGCATTACAACGCTTCCGAATGTAATGTAATAGAGTATACATTGTGATTTTTAAGATATTTTGAGGTGATATATCTGATGAAGGATTCCAAAGAATAATCAATGATTTGAACAATTTCTATCAAAAAATTAAATTCACACTAAAAACGGAAATTAATTACTTAATAAATTACCAAGACATAACACTAATAAGAGTAAATAGCTCAGTACAAACGAAATGCCACAGAAGAGATACAAACACCGACAGAGTAAAAGATTTCAATTCGGCACATATCTCCTAACAGAAAAAGAGATGTTATGATTGGGTACATTGACCGAGCCCTAAAAATAACATCGCCTATTCACAGATTTACAATTGTAAAAGACTGAACCCCATTTTTAATGAAAAATAACTATCCCATATCACAAATAAAAAAGATAATAAAACAGTGGACGTGCAAATTATAAACCATCGAAAATTCATAAAATAGAATCGCAGAACCGATTATATTTATACCGATACCATACAGTGACTTGTATGGAAAATTATGTGACATTTTTTGGAAATCAGTTAAAATGTGTTTTTATCATAAATGTTAGAGTTTGCAGTCTCAATCAGGAATAGGGTGCATAAACAAGTATGTCTTATAATTTTATGGAATATCATGAAGCAAAAGCTGAATTTTTTTGAGTAATCTTGATAATAATCCAGTGGTGGCTTTGTTCAACTTGAAATCTTAAATCGCTGTGCGAAAGGGCAGAATTGGAAAAAGTGGTAAGGGAATAAATGTTTCAATTGACTTCAAAAAACAATAGTTGAAATTAACACCTTCTATATACAGGGTGAGTCTTTAACCACTACGTTAATTTTAACTATAGATTCTGGAAGTCAAAAGAACCATAATTTTCCGAATTTTGCACCGTTCGAAAGATATAGATTGGGAGATGAGATTTCATAACAAAATTGCAATATCCCTGGTGTTGTTCGGCGAAAAGAACGCTCGATGTTTCACTGGAAACGATGTCCCTGAAATGATAAATTCGCCTAAAAGCATCGGAAGAATATGAAGTGCAAAATTCGTTCAATTTTGATTTTTTTTTGTACTTAGAGTGTCAAAAAACGAGGTGTTTGATCTTGTCTTCTAATTAGCTTCTACTTTGGGAATGGATTCTTTACCTTCATCATTTGCTTGTTATCACATTTTATGTTGAATATCAAATAATGAGTCTTTTCTCTAGGTGAGATGGGGGGACAAGCATGGAGGATACGGTGAGCATTATTGGGACTATAACCATGCCGGTCATGGCAGCCACGATGGCGAAGAAAGTAGTAACAACGAACAGTACGCTCCCTACGAAGAAGAAGCTGAATCAGAAGCTGTCCCATCATATGCTGACAACTCGAGGGGAAAAAGAGAACAAGTTAATGAAGAGGTTGAATTTATCAATCCCAGTGCGAGATTACTAGCATTGAGTGGAAAACCTGGCAAACATGGCGGAAATTACATGACGGAAAAAGATTTCAATAGGAGAAAAAGAGAACAGAAAAAGAGAAAGATAAAGGCCTTGAATGGAGACTATTTACTATATCAGCCAGACAGTGGTCGTGTTGTCGATCATAAGACGGGTATAACCTATGAGCTCAAACCAGTAAATTTTTAACAATATTGGTTTCTGGGTTTGAATCATTAGTTTTTTGATGATGCATTTCATTAATTTATTTTTTACGTTTTTATAATTTTGTTACTTACTTTTCGAATAAATGGATTACCAAAAAGAGTTGTTTTTTGAGAGTTCATACTTTTTGCTTTTAAATAAATAATCGAATATATAAAGAGCACTGGATTATTTCATTAGGTAGGCAGTCTTTTGAATAATAAATAAGAAAATATTTGGAAGGAAATTCATTGTGGAAGCTCTTCCAATGAGGACTGTAGGTGGTAGTGTATCAATCAGTGGCGACTTGTGGTCAGAGAAGGAGAAGATTCACAAAAAAAGCTCAGAAAAATAAAACACTAATCCATTATACTTTTAACTATAGCATGCAGTGCCTTTAAGCGAAGTCCATTCTGCTGTGTTCGTTGGCTGAAAATTCTTTTATAACTTCATTGAAATCGACTTTATTGACTAAATATTTTCTTTCCGATAGATAACGTCACTAATGCACTTACATTTTTTGAGTTATTGAACTCAGCCAAAAGGCCTTTATTCGTTTTTAGGAGGAAGAGGATTCGTTCTGCTTCAGCCTTTCTTATGAGTATGGTAATAATTATTTGAAGAAGTGGCAGATAATATGGTTTGAATTTTTTTACATTAGTAATTTCATTAAATTAGAAGCTCCACTCAGATTTTTGAAATCCGACCTTCTTCGAAATAATTTTAATGAGGTATGTAAGAATTCGTATGTTTCTACTATAGATTCCAAATGTTGCGATGGACATTTTTTTCAAACTGTAAAAATTTGTCGGAAGAAAATCGAAAAGCGGCAAGTAAATGTTTTGTAGAAGAAAATGGTTCTTTTACCTCTAAAATTACATTTCACAAACTTTATTATCTGTTACATTTCATTGTATTCGAGACATGTCGCAACAGAAGATCTGAAGAATTCGGTAAAATGATTGTCACCGTGAATAAGACTGTCACGTCAATGACATCACTTCAGAATATGTGGAAAATAACGAATTCTGTGGACAATGAGATACTCGTACTTACAACGCCTGATGTTGAACCTCGCAAAGGAAAAACACTTGCCAGAAGGGTAATCTCTTATGCTGAGTACATTTAAAGGAGCTAGGACAGGTGATGAAAAAGATCAAGACTAAGTTGAACTAATGCCGACGTTTCGTCCGTATATTCGAACTTTTTCAAGGCTTTACACAAGAAAGATACAATCAGAATTACAGCAAACAACAACGATAAATTACATACATTTAAAATGATAGAACAAATATCAATCAACAAATATGATAAATTGACAACAACAAGAAGATAATAAACCAAATTGGGTAAAACTGTGGTATACAAACTTACCAAGTTCATTCAGTCTGACCTAAAAGCTGTTATTTCTGTTGATAGTCGGAAAGATTGCAACCAAGCCGAGACTTTGTCAATTTTCAATTCAAAATTTAAAAACGTCACCACCATTGAAACTTGATTTTTCAATCGAGAGCAGCTGTTATCACATGTAAACAATGAAGACATGAATGATATTTATGCCGGAATACGGGAATCGCGATGCAAGAAAAACAAATTTGTATACATTCGACTCAGATCTTGGACGTTTACAGTATCGTTTAATTTTATATAAATCATTTCACTGATGTCCTTTTTTCCAATTACTTTCATAGTCGAGTATATCGACATTGTCAAAATCGAAATTTATGGGCCGCTAAAGCTGTGGAAATATCCCTATCCCGGAACCTATCTTCACAGTCATATTTGTGCTGTTTGATTCTTGACTTCAGCAGTTGTTTAGTTTGTCCCACGTAACATTTATTACATCCCGAACATGGTATCTTATTATACACAACACTTGAACGGTTATTTGTGGGTGTTAGATCTTTAAGTCTTGAGAATAAAACCTGCGTCGTCAAAAGGTTATAAAAACAAGCTCTGTAGTTTTGGATTTCTGTTTGATTGAATGAGCAATACTGTGACTCAGGCCTGATATGTAGAGGAACCTGAAATATCTCTTGTTCTGATCATCTGAACTAAGGGTTTACTATTCTTAGAGGTGAATGGATTGTATCCATGGTGAATTTGATACGTGGATGGTAAAGATTGAATACTGATAGAAGTTCATCAGCTTTATCTGAAGGTATTGCTATGATTGTGTCATCTACATAAAGTTTGATGAAAGCGACGACAAATAAGAGTTTTTTTAGGCATTTTTCGATTGAATGTGTCATAATAAAATCAGCCAAGGACGGACTAGCTGGATTTCCCATCGCTGAACCGTCTATTTGTTGGTAAAATTCACCCTCAAATAGGAAATAACTAGACTAATAGATCTATGCTATTATTTCTAAAAATAATTTTTAGGCTTATCAGTGTATGATGAAATAAAATGTCATTTTTCTTTTATAAGTTCCAGCACCAGATCCCTAGGGATGTTGGTGAATAGGGAGACAACATCTAATGAGCATAGCATGAAGCCTTTCGGAAGGACAATACCCTCACTGAATGACACAAATTCATATAAGTTGTTAATTGTATAGGGTGATGTTGAGTTTACCATAGATAGGACGTAGTGAACAAATTGTGATATGTTGTATGGGGGAGCGCCCAAGCAACTGACTATAGGTCTAATGCAGAGGAGATGAATTTAAAAGAGAGGGGAGCAGATAATATTAAACGAACATCAGATTACGGCGAAACTGCATTACATATAAATGCTATCTGTTAGGTGTTCAGTGGACTGTTCGGTTTTCTTAAGGAGAAGCTGATTTCTAATTTGATTGTAGTACTGTGGTGATTTACGAAAACTGTCGCAGAACAATATTTAATGTCCTATAATAATAAAATACAAGATATCCCGACTTACCCTTGGTAAACGAGGAGATTGTAAAATGGAGGGTCTTCTTGGAACGAAAGGGGTCCAGGACGGTTGTATCTTGCCTTGTGGACACTCTCAATCTTCCTTTGATGCACTTTCTCTTCAGTCGTAGTATCAGTGAATTCGTAATTTATGAACAATCAATCATTATGCTTTGTATAGCATTGGTAATATATGAAAATCGTAAAATTTGTCAGAGCGTAGCTAGTCGCTTCGTAGCGTAACGTCTCATTCCGCCCTCTCGCCTCCCCTCTCCTGCTTCCTCCCATATGATGGCAAGAATGTTTCCTTCTTTGTTTTGTGAACAGGAATCGATGGTAAAAGAGGACAGAGTAATTGCAGTATATCTTGTATGCGCATATATTTGAAAAAAAAAAGAAAAGAAGCGACAATGTGCGCAAAAAAACATTTCCTCCAATTTGTTAATGTAAAATAACAATCCCTGAGAAATGTGGACTTCAAATGCATGAAATGAACAATGAATTGTACTAGAATAAAATACCTAAATAACTAAAGGAAACTATATGAAATTTAACCCAAGACGAAACATACCCGCCGCGCTGGAAATGCCCAGCATTTCCTGAACAAAATAGTAAAAAAAAAAAAATATTTGCAAGTTATCAAAAATATAATATTCCTGTATACAAGAACATATATAGTTTTTTATTGATAAGGTAGAGGGCAAAGTTTTACTAAGGGTCTTTTCAGTTGACCCTTTGCAGTCTTCACTAGAGCGACTCGAGCAATGCCATCCTTTCAGGGTATAACTCGATAATGCGACCCAATGGCCAATTCAATGGCGACGAGAGTTCATTTTTATTAGAACTATGGAACCTATTTTAGCATTCCCACCTTGAGTAGTCCATTTAGATTTTTTGTTGTAAAGTATGTAAATATTCCCGACTCCACCTGTTCCAAAAATCGCGATGTAGTCTCAATATTAACTGCCATCTAGTCAAGCGATTGACACTTATGTCAGTGTAATCTTGGTCGGGCAAGGCAACTAGAGGTTCCAATGTCAAGAAATGTCCTGGCGTGAGAGCAGTTATGTCATTAGGATCGCTACTTATGGGGCAAAGCGGACGTGAATTCAAGATCGCCTCTATTCTAATTATTAAAGTATTTAATTCTTCATATGTAAGAACTTGTGCTCCAATAAGTCTTATCAAGTGTGATTTTACACTTTTGATATTAGCTTCCCAGATGCCACCCATATGGGGTGCAGAGGGTGGGTTGAAATGCCAAGAGATATTTTCTTTCCTGGATGTATAATCCATAATCTGTTTCAAGTACTTAGAACTAGCTATGAAATTTGTACCACAATCTGAATATACATTTGAACATCGACCTCTTCTAGCAATAAATCGGCGAAATCCCATCAAGAAACACTCTGCCGTGAGATCTGAGAGTAACTCAAGGTGGACGGCTTTAGTAGCACAACATATAAATAATGCAAAATATGATTTAGTAGTTTTAGCACCGCGTATCTGACATGTTTTAATCATAATTGGACCTGCCAAATCAATTCCTGCGTTACCGAAGGGTTTATCCCGGTAACGCGGAATTTCAGATAAAATACCCATCATAGGTTCAAACGATCTCGGATTCACTTTGAAACAGTTGTGGCATTTAGAAATGACTGAACGTATCATCCTTTTAGCCGAACATATCCAAAACATCTGAATCAAATGGAACAACGTAGTATTCACACCTGCGTGTAGAAAATTACTATGGATGTACGAAATGAGCAATTCAGTAAAAATATGCTTGCTAGGTAATAATATAGGATGTTTTCCGTCGTAATGTAAATTCGAATAAGACAGACGTCCTCCGACTCGTATAATACCATTATTGTCAATGAAGGGACTTAGTTTTCTTAAAAATTTCGGAACTTTTCCTGATGATGATAACAACTTTATTTCATTTTCAATTCCGTCTGCTGAATCTGTTTAGCAATAATCAAAAGAGCATTATGGATTTCAGAAGAGGTGATGGCTTTATCACTAAAATTCTACGATCATTGGATTTCAGGTTATTTAGAAATCGAACCATATAACAAATTATTCTGAGAATTTTACTCAGAGACGTAAATTTTAAAAGTAATGCAACTATAAAGCTAGTTTCAGGTACAGACGCAATAAAACAAGTTGGAGAATTCGTTTTTGAATCTTCAGTAATATCATTATGATGAAATTCAACTTCCCTTCCCGAGTAAAATGTATCTATCTGATCAGTTTGAAAAGTTGGGCCCTCAAACCACAACTGGCATGATAAAAGCGTTAAAGGTGATATTCCACGAGTGCCAACATCAGCAGGGTTATCCTTGGAAGGTACATAAAACCAACGTTCCGGTGGTATAATATCCTGAATATAAAAGTGCGATTAGAAACGAAAGACTTCCATTTGTGAGGTGAGGATTTGATCCAAGTTAAAGCTACAGCAGAATCAGAAAACGCAAATGTACGAGAAAATTGAACAAAGCCTCCATATGAAGATTTTACAAAATGAATCAACTTTGTAAGCAAAACAGCAGCGCAAAGCTCTAAACGAGGTATAGAAAGACTTTTCAGAGGAGCAACTTTCGATTTTGCACATACGAAGAAAGTTTTAGAATATGCTTCATAGGAAACACGTACATAGACCACTGCACAGTAGGCCAACTCAGATGAATCACAGTATCCCAATACATCGCACCTATGAGTCAAAATGGATTCGTAATAACGTGGAATCCTCAATGAAGACAGAAAACCAATCTCCTCTCGGAACCGAGAAAATGCAGCAGAAACCTCATCCCCAGGAACACTATCCCATGATTTACCTTGACACCAAAGAGATTGAATGAGGATCTTTAAGCGTATTGTACATGGAGTTAAGTATCCCAATGGATCAAAAATACGAGCTACACACGACAGAATACTCCTTTTCGTGCATAACGTTGGAATATCCAGCGTAGAGAAAGAGAAGCAATCAAACGAGGGACTCCAATTTAAACCTAAAACTTTACGAAATGGATTTTCAATATCTAATTCCAGATGTCGCACAGAATCTAAAACATGTGCAAGCGGTATATTTTCATAAGATCATTATTATTACTCTGCCACTTTCTCAACTCAAATCCGCCCCTTTCAAGCAATGAGATGAGTTGTTCAATCTTCAGAGATGCCCCTTCCAAGGTATCATCTCCACAAGAAACATCGTCGACGTATGTATTCTGCATTAGTATCTCTACAGCCAAACTAAACTCCGGAAAATCCCTACTCAACTTTTGCAGAGTGCGAATAGCCAAATAAGGACTACAATTCAATCCAAATGGAAGTGTTTTCAATCGATATTCGTGCAATGGATCTTTTGGTGAAAATCGCCATAAAAGTCGAAGAAAATCTCTGTGTTCATTGGAAATCTCAATCATCCTGTACATCTGACGAATATCAGCACAAAAAACATACCTATACAAACGGAACCGAAGTATTATTGAAAGTAAATTATTTTGTAGTTTTGGTCCAGTAAATAGGGCGTCGTTTAATGACAACTTGTCTGGATAACGGCTACTCCCATCAAAAACAATCCTAACAGGAGTGGAACAAGAGTCCTTCCGTAAAACATACGAATGAGGTAAATAGAAGACATTATAATTATTGTTGATTTCGAGTTCGGAAATTGGAATGATTTCCATATGGTCACTTTCCAAATATTCTTGTATAAGAGAAGAATACTTCAAATAAAGATTTGCATCCTTGAGAATTTTGGATTCAAAGCAAGAAAACGTTTTAATGCTAAAGACCTGGTATCACCAAAGTCAGGACAAGTAATTTTAAAAGGTAATGAAACGGTGTAACGTCCTGTAGCATTTCTGAATGTAGTTTGCGTGTAATACTCTTCGCAAAATACATCTTCAGGAGAGCGACATATAATTGAAGGCACTTCTTCAACTTCCCAAAATCTTCGTAGATTATCGGTTAGATGTGAGTCATCTTCATTAGAAGAGGTAACTAGAAAAGAACTAACATTTTGAGATCTAGGTATATTTACTTTGCCCATAATTATCCACCCCAATATGGTATTAACTGCGACTGGTTCACCGGGAGAAGTAACGATTCGACCACTCTGTAGTATATATGGAAAAATATCAGCCCCAAGTAGTAAATCAACATTTCCAGATTCAAAATATTCTGGGTCGGCAAGTAATAGATTCGAAAACTGTCTTCTACAAACAGGGGGTAATGAAACAGTAGGCATGGTATCACAAATTTTATCGACGATCACTGCACTTAATTTTATCAATTGACCAGTATTATGAATAGAAGTAACTTGACATTCAACAGCTAAATTAGCTTTTGTACTCATACGGTCCAAACCTTGGACGTTTATTGAAGCGTTAAAAGGTTTCAAATTTAACTTTCTGGCGAGACCTTTCGAAATGAAAGTCACTTGAGAACCAGAATCTACAATACCCCTTACCACATAAAAGTTTCCAAAACTATCTTTTACTTTCAATTTAACAGTAGAGAGAAGGACATGGGATATTGCCGATTCAGGATGTGAAATGAAACTACTGAATGACTGAATCTCTTGTGAAGGGTCGGAAGATGTGGAAGGTATGCTTTGTATATCAGTAAAAGTAGATTGCTCTGGAGAAAAATGAAGTAGAGAATGATGAAACCCTTTGCAAGTACGACATCTTTTAGGAGATGAACAATTCATGGCTGTATGAGAATCAGCCAGGCAATTAATGCATGCTTTCAAACTTTTAATGATTTCATACCGTTTATTAGGATCTATTGATAAGAAATCAGAACATTTAAAAATTATATGATCTCGTTTACAATGTATGCAACTTACTCGATCACAGGGTTTATATTTTGTATTGGCTTTAGAATTGGTGCTAGACAAAAATGAACTTTTATGAAACGAAACTCTTGATTTATGTTCGTGAGATGGGCGCTCTTTATTTTTGAATTCAACGAAATCGATTCAACCACTACACAATGTTTGAGTAAAATATCACGTACTGTATTATAAGATGGAAGTTCTGAAGAGGCATACTCTCCCTCAAAAACCTTCAAAGTATTCGAATCTAATCTATCAATTAACATTTGCACTAGTATAAAATTCCAATCGTTTACCGGAAATCCCAACAACTCCAAAGCCGATAAATTTTCATGAAATACATCCAGCAAAGATCTTAAAGATTTATCATTCGAAATAGGACGAAAATTATCAATTTCTTTCCAATATGCAGTGGCAAGTAGTCGTTTATTCTGATAACGAGATATGAGGGAATTATAAGCTATAATATAGTTCTCATCCAACAACGGTAAATTTTTTACAATATTTAACGGCTGGCCTTTCAGAACAGAAATAAGATAATTAAATTTTTCAACATTGGATAATTTCTGGTTTCCATGTACTAAAGAATTAAAATTGGAAATGAAAGTAGGAAATTTTTTAATGTCCCCCTCGTACATAAGTAAATTTATTTTCGGCAATTTGACATTTGAAGAATTATCTATATTTTTATTGAACGATTATACAGCTCTTCTTCAGGTAATTCAAATAATTCATAGTAAACAGTTTCTATAAATTGACATCTGTTTTCAAAATCTCTATATACCTCCAATTCAGCTGCCAACGCGTTTTCAGCCCCTTCCTGTACGGACACGAGAGAAATTATACTAACATGATGTTTGTCAAATACATTTTCCACTTTTCGATACCTCGATATCGTATTTTAAATGTTGAATATAATTCAGGATTATCTTTCACTATTTTCGCCTGATGGTACAAAGAATTGACACTGAAATGACAGTATCACGAAGTGCTCGCAATCGTAAAACTTTTTCATCATCTGCCGGCATTGTGTTTCTTGTGAATAATCTAAATTCAAAACTCCCAGTAACTATGAAAATCGATCTACTTAGAAACAATTCAACTCAAATTCTCGAAATATTCCACCTTTCCTAACGTTATACAAAACCCAAATTCATCCAGCACAACTCAATATTTCTTTCATACAATAAAGGAAAATAAACAAACCGAAACTAAACAAAACTTCGAGTTCATAGATAAGACAACAGATGGTCAATTATCTGATTGAAATTGATCGATGAATATGTTCCTCAAGTACGTAATAAATGACTGAAATAAAATAAATTGGAGGAAATAATTCGTTCAAAACCTCAGTACCACACTCAAATGTTTCGTAATGAAACTATACAAAAAATTCGGCTCACTAAGGACCATTAATTATGTTAGGTGTTCAGTGGACTGTTCGGTTTTCTTAAGGAGAAGCTGATTTCTAATTTGATTGTAGTACTGTGGTGATTTACGAAAACTGTCGCAGAACAATATTTAATGTCCTATAATAATAAAATACAAGATATCCCGACTTACCCTTGGTAAACGAGGAGATTGTAAAATGGAGGGTCTTCTTGGAACGAAAGGGGTCCAGGACGGTTGTATCTTGCCTTGTGGACACTCTCAATCTTCCTTTGATGCACTTTCTCTTCAGTCGTAGTATCAGTGAATTCGTAATTTATGAACAATCAATCATTATGCTTTGTATAGCATTGGTAATATATGAAAATCGTAAAATTTGTCAGAGCCTAGCTAGTCGCTTCGTAGCGTAACGTCTCATTCCGCCCTCTCGCCCTCCCTCTCCTGCTTCCTCCCATATGATGGCAAGAATGTTTCCTTCTTTGTTTTGTGAACAGGAATCGATGGTAAAAGAGGACAGAGTAATTGCAGTATATCTTGTATGCGCATATATTTGAAAAGAAAAAAAATAAAAGAAGCGACAATGTGCGCAAAAGAAACATTTCCTCCAATTTGTTAATGTAAAATAACAATCCCTGAGAAATGTGGACTTCAAATGCATGAAATGAACAATGAATTGTACTAGAATAAAATACCTAAATAACTAAAGGAAACTATATGAAATTTAACCCAAGACGAAACACTATCTGTTCAAATAACTTAGATATATGTGAAATTCTCTTAAAACGAGGTGCAAATATAGAAGCGAAGGACACCGACGGCTTAACTCCAATTTTAGCGGCTATAAAGTTTCAAAGAATGGACCTTGTGAAATTCTTGTCTGAAAATGGCGCAAACCTTTTAGCATTGGCCGAAGACGGAAGAACAGCAATTCATGTTCTTTTACAAACACATAAGCTGTTTGTAAATTTGAAGCTGTTGAAATTCATATTGGTATCAAATTGTAATCCAAATCAGACATTTTATGAAGAAGCTGTAACTCCAATACACCTTCTGGCTTACAGTGATTCTCTGACGAATAGAATAGAAACAGCAAAAGTTTTAATAAAGTATGGAGCATCTGTAAATACATTATACAATAAAAGCGACACAATTCTCCACGTCTCCGCGGTTAATACTCCAAATGATGTCGAGTTCATTAAATTTTTGATAGATCTGGGTGTTGACACAAGCTTCTCGAGATTGACAGCTGGCGGCACTTTTAAGATTACTTGAAGAGGGAAAATCGAGACAATATGATTGAAGTGGTAAAATATTTATTACTAAAGGAAAGATTGAAGATACCATGAGTAGCGATATCGAATTAGATGAGATAAAGGTGAACTGCAGAGAAGAAGTACAAATTCTGGGTGAAGAAGTTATCCCATTTAAGCCCATTTATGCGAAGGTGTGGACGCGTCAATTGCTCTTATCCGTAGTGGTTGAATTTTCATAATATTCAAAGAATGAAAAGAAGATTTGTTGTGAAAGTGAAAAGTTGGTGTTCCTAAGGTGACACTTGACAATTGTCGGTAAGAAATTTTCGATTTTTCTCGAAAATTCAGGCAAGTTTTTTTGGAATATACAATTATTGCATTACACGAATCTTCCGTTGTGCGCATTCAAAGTGAGATCGAGTACCCCACTACTTTACGTGGGGAGCGACATATCACCGTCCAGTCGGCTGCGCCTCAGTGCTCAGCGTTATCTGGCGCTGTTGGATATAGGACGCGGTTTTTGTTATTTTTGAGATTTTGGATATCGTGTATCCTAAGAAAAAGTTAATTTCCTCATTGCACCTTTGTTGATTACCTCATTCGATCCTGGCCTACCTGTCTTGTCAAAGTATAAGCCTCCCAGATCGGCCACTGTGGAGTGAAATGCGTATCCTTGTGCTTTTATCCTTGGTGAATGTTGCATTTTGATCGTTTTCGGATTTAGTTTTATTCATTTTCTCGTTTCTAATAACACAACAAGAAAAAAAAACAATAATCTAAAATTTATTTCGGGAGAGAAAGATAAATTATGGTTCAGAGGATATCACCCTGAATAAACTTTTGGAAGAAATCTGTCACATATCATTGTTTATTAGATATATTGTCTTGTTGACGAGCCGCCACTGGAGGTCGTCTATGGTATTGACTTTGTACTTGATTGTGAATAGACAGTTCCCATCCAGATCTTGTTTGATTCACATCCTTACATATTAAATATGTAACATGGCGTAGTCGTAAAAACATAGATATATAAAAACTAGTTATATTATAAAAACCAGATAAAAGTGAGAATATTAGAAAAATTAATAGTAAAAAAGTGCTAGAACCAAAATATAAATGGGGGACTCTAGAAGAATATCACTCATGAATTTCACCGGCAATTTGTCAGAAAATTGGAGGTTATGGCGTCAAAAATTTGAAAATTATTCGATTGCTTCAGAGGTCAGTAAAAAGGACCCGAAAGTTCAAATTGCTCAATTATTGCATTACATCGGTGAAGAAGGTATGTCAATATATAATACATTCACCTTTGCGAATGAAGAAGAAAGCGAAAAATTATCCACGGTAATTAATCAGTTCGAGGCTCACTTCATGCCGAAAATTGTCCTATGAAAGATTTAAATTTTTTACTCGAAAACAATTAGAACGACAGACCATTGAACAGTTTGCCACTGATCTTAAAAATAAAGCTGAGTCTTGTGAATTCGGCGACTTGAAGGAAAGTCTTACAAAAGACATATTAATATGTGGCATACAAAGTCAAAATCTAAAAGAGAGATTACTGCAGGATGATCAGAAACCATTAGCAGAAGCTATCCAGTTATGCTTATCCGTTGAAAGTTCAAGAAAGCAGTCAAGTTTGATCTCGAAGGCAGGAAGGAGCTACTGTTCCGATAAATTCTCTCTACAAAAGTCAAAATGGTGTCCATCCACAGAATGGAAAATCCTTACGTTTTTTTTTCGAAGAAAGAAATGGCCTATCAACAGAGTCACGCGCAGTCACAAAAAAGGACGAGTAATCAACAACAGGGAACTACTTCGACACACTTCAATTCAAAATCGAACCGTCGAACAAATTTTCAAGGTCAAGATTGTTGTTACAAGTGCGGAAGTAAGGCTAGTTACACACACATCGATTTTGGACGTACGATAAAAATTCGTACGACCAAATTCCAATAGTGGCGCAAAGAAATGATTGTGGCTTTACACACACATCGATTCTCAAAAGTTTCTCAAAAGTTATCGTACGGACGCCGTGTTGCGGTCGTCCATTGTCTCGACTATACACGACCGCCGTCTAGTGGTCGTGAAAACAGTGGCGCATGTGATCAAAACGGCGTCTTCACACACATCGAATTTCGTTCGTACGACCGAAGTTCGCTTGGCTTTACTAGTTGCGATTTAACCGCCATCAGAGAAGGAAGTAATGCAGTGTGTTTGGTGAAATTATTTAGTTTTTTCTCATACAATTCATCAAAGCTTGCTGTTGACATTCTAAAATAATTAAAAAACTTTTCTTCGTCACTACGAAATTGTTCATAAAGCGTGTGAAAAATCCCTGCATCTAGTCTTCTCTGATTAATAGGATGAACCCACTGACTCCTGGTTTTACCGCCGACGGTACAACAACCACATAGCAAGAACACGAGTCTTGAAAGGGTTCATGCTGATAAGCAACTGAAGCGAATCATCAAAAATGTACTTCCACGATACAAAATCGACAGGTCTGAAAGTTACTGTAAATTTTGGACGTACGATGAATGTTCGTACGAACTTTTATCGAACGTCCAAAATGGATGTGTGTGTAGCTAGCCTAAACATGAGAAGTATTGCTGTCCGGCATATAGACGAAAATGTGAAGTGTGTGGGTTATACAATCATTTTGCGAAAATGTGTAATAAAAGAAAAGTGAATAGTGGTAATATGGAAAGAATTGCGATGAAATTGACAACAAGCCTGTTTATGTGTACAGTGTTGATCAAACATACTCAAGAAATAATTTATGGTATACGTCTTTACTCGTGAATAACAACTGTCTGTTTTAAATTGGACACAGGAGCTCAAGCGAATTTAATATCAATGGCTAAAATAAAAATTTAAAGGAGAATAATTTAATAATTCAAACTGACATAAAATTGAAGTCATATACTAATGATTTTCTTCCTGTTATTGGCAAATGTTTTTTGCATTGTAGATATAAAAATGTTACTGTCTTATTGGAATTTTTTGTAGTAGATTCCAGTTTAGAGTGTATACTTGGTTTAGAAGCTTGTCAAAAGTTAAATTTAATAAAACTAATTGATTCAAATGATAAAATTGATCAAAATGAAATAGGTATGATAGAATACCCATTCAAAGAAAGCAGTGTTGCTATTATGGATAGATTTCGCGATAGATTTTCAGGCTTAGGATGTTTAAATGTAGAATACCACATAGAACTGGATGACAATGTTCGGCCAGTGGTTCGCCCTACTCGTATTATTAAAAAAATCAATGAGCTAACAGATTGGGTCAATTCATTGGTTATTTTACGAAAAAATGATGGATCCCTTCGTGTTTGCTTGGACCCACGTGACTTAAATTTAGCCATAAAAAGAGAACATTTTCAATTACCTACTCTTGATCAAATTGTATCAAAATTAACAGGAGCTAAATATTTTAGTAAATTAGATGCCAGAAGTGGTTTTGGCAAATTAAACTTGATGATGATAGTGCTAAATTATGCACATTTGGTACGCCATATGGGCGATATTGTTTTTTGAGAATGCCTTTTGGTATAAAATCGGCTCCGGAGGTTTTTCATAAACATTTCAAAAATATTTTTGACATGGATGGAGTTGAGATATATTTAGATGATATTATTGTATGGGGTGAGACACTGGATGAACATAATACACGATTGAGAAAAGTTTTAGAAATAGCTAGAGAAAATAATGTCACTTTCAATGAAAATAAATGTAAGATTTTAATGTCTGAAATCTCTTTCATGGGTCACAAAATAACATCTAAAGGATATTATCCAGGGTTAGATAAGATTGAAGCTATAAAAAATATGACAATACCTACAAGCAAAAAAGAAGTACAACGGTTTTTGGGGATGATTACGTATGTCGGTCGTTTTATACCAAATTTGTCAAATTTGAATTCACCATTAAGGGATCTCATAAAAAAGAATAATTTATTTGTTTGGATTGATCAGCATACGGAATCCTTCCAATATTTAAAAAGAAAATTAACTGAAGCCCCGGTTTTGCAATATTATGACTTAAACAAGCCAGTTGTTATTTCTGTTGATGCCTCCAAAGATGGAATTGGTGCTTGTTTACTACAGAATGGTCTACCTTGTGCTTATGCTTCGCAAGCTTTGACTGAAACTCAGAAAAGTTGGGCACAGATTGAAAAAGAACTGGCAGCAGTTCTTTTTGGCTGTCAAAAATTTTATGAATTTGTATATGGGCGCTTCTTTTCTGTGGAAACTGATCACCGTCCTCTGATAGGAATTTTTAGAAAACCTTTATTAAAATGTCCTGCACGATTACAGCGTATGGTACTTCAGTTACAAAAATTTGATTTTGAATTGATTTATAAGCCAGGAAAAGATTTATTCTTGTCCAGAGCATACATTAAGAATAATGAAAATTCAGTACCACTTGATGATGGTTTAGAAGTATGTGTGATAGAAAATAACAGTAAATTTAGCGATGATTTAGCGATTAGAGAATAAGTTTATTATGATCTCTCTTTGCGCTTAGATAACGCTGCTTCAGTTCAGGAAATTTATACTTTAACGAATGAAGGCTTTTAAGCTGTGAACTTGAACTTCGGACCTCCTGATTCACCCAACCTTTCCGATCTTTACCAATGAAATGCCTTTTCAGGGGAAAATTCGCATGGAAATGGTTAATAAATATATCATAAAATATTTCAAAAGCCGCATTGAGGTCATGAATCGAATACACTTCAAACCAATTCTGCGAAGAAAGATCTTTTTGGAAATTCTCAATATTCTCCCTAGAGAACAATCTTCTACAGCCCGATGTACACGAAACCATTGACTCAGAAATATTTATCTCATAAAACACTGTTCGGTGATCTGAAACATTATTATCCAAAACACAAACAATACCGCTTTGCTTAAAATTATCAAAAATGAGATCCAAAGTAGAGATACTGGCGTCAGTCACCCGGGTTGGCCACCTCACTCTAGAAATCAAACCAAAAGCAGACATCAGCTCGCAAAGATCCCTAAATTCTGTGCTCTCTTTACGTGAATCAAAATTAAAGTCACCACATACTAAAATGTTATCCGGTCTATACAGAAAATCCAATACATCTAAAATTCTGTTGAAAAATAATTCAATGTTACCCGAAGGTGAACGATAAACAGCAAGAATAAAAATTTCGTCATATTTTTCACCGCCTTAAAGGGGCTTATAACTTAATCCACAAACCTCCACATCTTTCTCGACACAAAACTCCTCAAGATTGACAACTGAATAAGACAGTCCATTTCTCAGATAAATACTTATTCCACCCCGCCTATAGTCAGATCTACAATAAAAATGTGCTAAATCATAGCCGTCAATAATATAACTATTTACAGATTCTCTGGTACACCACGTTTCTAGAAAACATAAAACATTTAAATTCTCAAAATAAGAAGTATCAATACAGAGTTCATCTATCTTTGGGAAGTCCAAACCCTGAATGTTCAGAGACACCAACCTTGGATCGAATACTAAGTCTGTTGGTTTTCCTTCATCCTCGATTGAAAAAAACTTCTAATACAAGCATTCTCCGACCATACAGAAGGAGCCATTGCAACTTTGAAATTAGATTGATGAATACACACCTTGAAGGAAGAGTACAAATCTGGGTGTTTAGAAGATAGCTTTCGGCATGTAACCTCTGGAAAATTAGGTTCAACATTTCCATCAGTTCCTCCTCCTTTGTTTGTGGCTCTATTCGATAAACATGTAATTCCATTAATTTCGGAACACCTTTTATTGTTTGTGAAGTGTTATTTTTCACACCTGTTCCTACTAATACACTGGAATTATATTTCGGTTTTTTCAATTTATCAGAATAGTTTGTTTCATGAGAGCCCAATAATTTGTTATATTTTGAACCATTTAAACTGTTAAAAAGCTTCCGTTCTTTAG
This sequence comes from Micraspis discolor, assembly GCA_030674115.1. Classification (NCBI taxonomy): domain Eukaryota; kingdom Metazoa; phylum Arthropoda; class Insecta; order Coleoptera; family Coccinellidae; genus Micraspis; species Micraspis discolor. The sequence goes on from JARTUT010000905.1 coordinate 140,310, forward strand.
AATTCCTACGTTCGGGCTCAGCAGAATTCATGCATTCACTGCTTAATTGTTTGTTTCCAGTCTGCATTACAGATTTCGTAATAGTCGAATATGAAACATCTTTCTTAAACACTTCCCTCGCAGCATTCATAGTCCTTTCGTTGGTTCGTTTTCCTATTGTAGCTGAAAAATTTGTCACATCGGCAACAGCACATTCATCTGGTTCACCATTGTTTATGTTTTGAAATTTACCGATTAATCTAATAATGAGTTCTTTGTCCAAAATCGTCCTTTCAAGTTCACGATTCAGCTTCTTAAGGTATTGAATTTCAGTACTTGCACATTTCAACTCATATTTCTAGTCTGCTGGAACTTCTAACCCAATGTCCTCAGAATCCACATCACAGGCAGTGTCGGAAAATTTTGAAACTTTCCAATTGTCTATATATTTGCGAACTACTTCACTCACTTTTGTGTCAGTTGGCACTTTTTTTCAATTACTATATCGATTAATTCCTGCTTTTTCAGCCGATCGAGCTCTTTAGCAACGTTCTCAACACCTGCCATGTTGCATGTTATTCGCTTATCACAATCTATTACTTAATTTCTCAATGTTTCAACTCTTATTCTCCAATTCGTTAGGTATACTCATCAAGTTTTATATATACAACTGGTCTTACTTTTACCTACAAATTATGCGGTAGCACTCTAGGCAATTCCAATGACTTCGAAAATTTCATGGTGTAGTTGACTAAGTCATCCTAGTTTGTTTCCATGTCAACTGATTTTCAAATGAACAACGCTTGTGAAAAAAAATTAGAATTTTTCACAGTTAGATCATAGACCATCTCTGTGTTTTGTCATCAATATCGCTCATTTACTTAACGCCCAGAAAATACATAGACTTACTAAACGTTTGTAAATTGTGTCAGAAATTCATTCACCGTTATAAGTTGAATTTTTAAATGTTTCCTCCGGAACCTAAATTTAACCAAACGTTGACTTTACGTATAAGAAACGTACCCACAATACGGTTGCTTTATCCAAATATTAAGAAACATACGAGTATCCTCATTGGATTTTCAAGATGTTGATTCATCAAAGTTAATATTAAGATTAAATAAACATTCAAGAGTCACAGTCCTTTTGGAAATATGTTAACCATCGGAAGAAAAGTTCCTAACTTCCTAATATTATGTCTTACAATGGTGCAAATAGCTCTAATGGTACTGATACTGTGAATTTTTTCGCCGATTTTTTTTCCAGCGTTTATAATAGGGATAATGTGGTACCTCCGAATATTAAGTATCCTCATACAGTGACTAGCGACTAAAGCCTGGCCTGTCGGTCGGAACTGACGGTGTACCTGCATTTGCACTCTTTCCACTACAATCAGTAGTCTGTTCAATGTCTCATTGAAGCAGGGTAGATTTCCCGAATGTTGGAAAAGCAGCTTCATCATACCGATCTTTGAATCAGGAACGAAATCTGAGGTATCTAACTACAGGGGGATTTCCATTCAATCGGTTTTGCCCAAGATGTTGGACAGATTGGTGTGTAGTTACATGACCTGGCACTGTGATCCCCTTTTGTCTGATGAACAGCATGGATTCAGGCGTGGGAGGTCTACCTTATCCAATCTTTTAGTGTACCTCGAGGATATAGTTGCCTGCTTGGAGGAGGGTCTCCAGGTCGACGCTGTGTACACCGATTTTTCCAAGGCGTTTGACACAGTGAACCATAATAATATGCTAGCCAAGCTGGGAGCCTTTGGAATATCTGGTTCTTTACTGAGTTGGTTAAGAAGTTTTTTATGTGGCCGAACGCAAATTGTCCGATATAAGAATTATTTCTCTAGGTTCATCGGGGTTACTTCGGGTGTTTCCCAGGGTATCCATTTGGGACCTATACTTTTCAATTTGTTTATCAATGATGTTAAGGGCTGCCTCAATTCTAACTTTTTGATTTTTGCGGATGACTTGAAATTATACCAACCAGTGAATTCTGTGACTGATTGCCTCTATCTTCAGGAACAGCTTGATAGCTTTCACGAGTGGTCAACTTCTAATTATCTTAGTGTTAACATCAATAAGTGTAGCCTAATATCATTCCACAAGCGCATTACACCTGTCCAGCACAGGTACCGATTGAACGAAATCGAATTGACCAGGCATTTTACTTGATTGTAATTTGAATTTTAAGGAACAGGTTCAAAGCGTATGTAGGAGGGCTTATCGGTCGCTCGGCTTTATAATTCGTAACTCGTCTGTCTTCGGTCCTGACACAGTGAGGCTTTTGTACAGCTCTTTATGTAGGCCTATTCTGGAGTATGCATCTAGTGCACGGGCTCCGTTTTACCATTGCGATATTGACAGCCTGGAGAAGGTTCAGCGCAGATTCGTGCGGCATCTGGCCTTCAGATTGGGTTTTCCCAGAGGGAGTGTTGGGGCCGCCAATATATCATCTAGTCTGGACACTCTCCGTGGTAGACGCCACCGGATGGACTTGTCCAACCTCTACAAAATTTTGAATGGCATCATAAGCTGTCCGAAACTACTATCTGCTGTAAACTTTAATTTGCCTTCGAGGATAACGAGGCAGACTCCAGTCTTTTACATCCACACACATAGGACGAATTATGGTACCAACTCATTCCTCAATAGAAGCATGTCTGCGGCGAATGCTCAGGGTTCAAGTTTGGATTTTTTCTCGGGTTCACTTTCTTTCTAATTTCTAAAATGTGGTGATAGACTTTATTACTATAGTGTTTGATTGGCTTGTTTTGTTTATTTTAACCTGTAAGACTCGTGCTATGATGACATACAGTCACGTAGTATGAGTCCATCTTTTCATTTGATTTTATTGTTCAAAAGGGTGCTATCCCGTACATTCTTTTTTCTATTATTATTATAATATGCAACATGTAATAAATAAATAAATAAATTGATCGAATTGAAAACAGCATTATTCGAATTCTTATCAAATATGCATAACGTATCAAACATTCAACATGATTTTCCATCCATCTAGAAAAAGCCACACGTCATTGCTGTGCTCTCTATATTTTGATGAAGTTACGTCAGAATTTTTTTTTTAAAACGCTTTCAATATTTCCTTATGAAGTATATCAATACATATTATATATATATATATATATATATATATATATATTTACAGCCCACCTGTAAACTTGCGTCCGTACATTACGATTTTTACATGTAATTCTGCGTCCACCGCATTGCTGCGTCCGTATACGGACGCAGAAATACAAGTCAATGCTAAACGCTCTGTTATGGCGTCATCGTTTGTTTCGTTATAATACGGCGAGGACGTCCCAATGATGAAATCGTGGACTTTTTCTGAATATTGTAGTTCGAACAATTTCCATTTGCGGCGCTGCAGTCGCTCGGTGTATATTCGAAATGCATATTACTGTCACACCATTCCGACATTGGTGCTTCAAAAAACCGGCAACACTGCATTGGGTATCGCCTACGATCAAACCGATATTTCTGCGTCCTTTAATGATTTCCAGATGCGGGTTGTTTACGCTTTTTATATCGAATGATTCAAGGTCATTGAACAACTGCAGTAAAGAAGTTTTGCTCTTATGAACTCGAGTCTCGAGAATAGAATAATTGAGATCTATGATGAATCCCACTTTGCACATCGCGTCGCTTCAGGACACTTGGAGATCGAATGAGATATTCCTTGTATGATCAAGATCAAACTGATGTTACAATTATCTTGAAAGAAATGGTGGAATTTTTAAATAAGATTCGGCATCATTAGCATAGAATTACTTTGGTTAACTGAAATGACCGATTCAATGAAAATTGATTGATCATTTTATTCATTCAATACAGATTCGTCAACTAACTTGCTTTATGGTCTACATTATATTATGTTGAGTTATTTTCCGAAGAATGAATTGAATATATGAAGACACTTTTTTTGATGAATGAATGAATTTCGTCATTGACAGTTGATCATTTCTTATGTAGGTATTTTTTTGTGATTTGAATATTTTCTAACAACACCGCAGATTTCGCTAGCCCTCAGTTCTTGAAATTATTCAATTAAATTTCTTGATATTGTAAAATATTTGATTGTCACGAAAACCACCCATGACTCAAAAGGTCGAGTCGCCCTCGCAGTAAGGAGATAAACTGTAAAAATGTCATTAGTTTTGTGAGCAATTCATCATACTGATTAATTTCGAATAGGATCAGTTAGAACTTTCAATAATTCATTGTTTCACAATATCTAATAAATTGGGAAATATAACTTGTTTTCCTGAAATATTTTTTCGATTGCTATCTCCAAGAGAATATCAATGCACAAAGCATACTGAGACTGAATCTAAAAATTTCCTCAAAACCAATGTGACATTTCCATATCTCAGCCCGGTCGCAGCAGGAGCCAGAGATAGTTTTTGTTGGCCAATTTTAACCTTAGCCATAATTTTTGTGAATAGACACATTTGGCTGGATTGTAAAGCATATTGATTGTCAGCTAGGACACTAGGCAGCGGAGGGTATATCGACCTGATCATCAAAAACACGTAAAAGAAATTAGTTTAAGAAAATTTAACTCTGCTGAAATTTATAGAGATGATGGTTTATACAGGGTGTCTACTATAAAAGGTACCAAACTTCAGTAGGTGATAGTACAAGTTATTTGCAATAAAAATGTCCTAAACACTTTTTCGAAAAGTTTATAGTTATCGAGTTATTTAACACTTCTTGGTTTTTCGAAACTTCTTGCTTCACCCTTTAAAAACAAGAATATTTCTGTTATTCTTACAGCTACATCAAATCTGACCATAACATCGCAGAGGGCAGTAAAGGCGCTATAAAATAGGTAGTTACTAATGTTAAAAAAATGTTTTATACCGGGTGTAGTAAAAGGGTATATGTAAAAATTGAAAACAGTGCAAACTTAGTGGTATTTTCTTGTAAGCTGTACCATAGAAAATTGGTGAATAAGTAGAGGTTTTTCCTCAACGAAAAATTAGTACATGTAATAGACTTTTAAACGGTATATCAACTTTTCACTTAACTTTTGTTTTTCCAACAATATCTCTGTTTTAATTCAGAAAAACATAAAATTCAGACACGCAAATTTTATAACAATTCATCTTTTTCGTACAGAATCCACAACCTTTCGAAGTTCATTACGTTTTCGATGCATTGTATCACAACATTCCTGAATTCTGTTGATTAGTTCTTCTCGAACATTAATGCGATTTTTATTCACATTTTCTATCAAAGTGCCCCAAACATAAAAGTCTAATGGGGTATGATCGGGGCTTCTAGGTGGCCATCTCGAGGACCATATCTTCCTATCCATTTCTCCCCAAAGCGTTGATTCATCCAGTCCTCATAATTCGACTATTAAGGGCAGGGCCTCCGTCCAGTTGAAAATAAAGTTGATATCTATCCGCTATGGAAATATCTTCAAGAATGTCAACCACGTTATTATTCAGTTAATTTGTGAATTCATTGAAATTGAGGCGATTGGGAAGTATTACGGGCTTGAATAGCCGCCAATCAGACGTTGACTCTTAATTCATGCTGATAATGAGATATAACAGTCGCATGTGGATTTTCCGTTTCCCACATATGGAAATTTCGTAAATATATTATTCCAATTTTACTGAATGTTACCACATCTGTCCATAATATTTGATCACATCCCTACTCTTCCAACTTATTTAGGTACCACCTATAGAATTCTAATGAGACCTCATCATCCACAGGTAACAAATTCTGGACTTTATTTAAATGATATGGGTGTAAATTATTTTGCTTAAAAACTCTGTGTACTGTGGAATGGTGAAGCCCTAATGTGACACCAACACTCCGAGTGGGATCTTCTCTAATAGCGCGAAGTATTGCTGGTGCTTGCCTCCAGTGCTGAGCATTTCGACCACCTTCTCTATTTCGTAAACCTCGAAACTAACACTAACATTATCATACTATTAATAATATTTATAACTGTTTTGAACCTACAATGTATTGAAATAAATTATCATAAAATTTGCGCTTTTGATTTTTATGTCTTCCTGACTTGAAACCGTAATATTGTTGGAAAAATAAAAAGTTGAGTGAAAAGTTGATATACTGTTTAAAAGTCTATTACATGTACTAGTTTTTCCTAGAAAAAAAAACAATAACTTATTCACCAATTTTCAATGGTACAGCTAACAAGAAAATAACACAAAGTTTGTACTCTTTTCAATTTTTACATTTACCCTTTCACAACACCCGGTATGAAACATTTTTTTAACATTAGTAACTACCTATTTTATAGCACCTTCACTGCCCTTTGCGATGATATGGTCAGATTTGATGTAGCTGTAAGAAAAACAGAGATATTCTTGTTTTTAAAGGGGAAAGCAAAAAATTCCGAAAAACCAAGAAGTGTTGAGTAACTCGATAACTATCAAGTTTTCGAAAAAGTGTTATAGGACATTTTTGTTGCAAATGACTTGTACTATCACCTGCTGAAGTTTGGCACCTATTTTAGTAGACACCCTGTATAATTATTCAAATAAAAAGTCGTCAGCTAGCTGTATGTCGGTGGAATAACCGTCAGCTAGTCATAAAAATGTATAAAAAGATAGACACCCTCGTTCTATAGTCAAGTATGTACCATTCGTTTGGTCCTTTATACAGGGTGTCAACGGAATAAGGAAACATGCTCGCGTTTAGATACCCTTGAAGTTATCGACTTCGATTTTTTTAATGTGAAATACGTTTTGATGAGTGATGAGCATAATTCGACGAAATAAAATGTCAGAAATACTTCCAGGGAGACCATAAATGAAAATAATTTCTGATTCTTAGATGGCACACTAGGTATATTTTTTCGTATTTTCATCATACACGTCATTACGAGTACAACTATATGTCACTTGTCAATTTTTGACAATTAATGTGAATTAATTTTGAAATTTCATTTTTATATCTAGATGGGTGAAAATGAGTTCGATCGTTCAATTTTCAGTCCAGCATGAGAGTGAATTACATCTCTCCACTAAATATCCCAAATTTCGTAATTTATTCGACTTTTTATACTTCCGGAAAAAACTTTCCACAAAAAAATTATGTTTTCAAATGCAAGTATGTTGGGAACAGAGTATAATCTAAAAGGTTATTTCTTTCTGCTCAATTCGACCCAATTAGCTGGACTGAAAATTGAACGATTGGATCCATTTTCAGCCATCTAGTAATTAGAATGGAATGTTCGAAATAATTCACATGATATGTCAAAAATCAACAAGTGACATACCTAGAGTGCCATTTGAATTTTTTTTCATTTCCGTTCTTCCCGGAAATACTTCTGCCATTTTTTCTCAGTTGAAATATGCTAATCGGAACGTATTTCACTATAAAAAAAAATCGAAGTCGATGACTCTAACGATATTCAAACGCGAGCATGTTTCCATATTCCGTTGACACCCTGTATAGGAACTCAAACAAGTAATAGAAAAAGTTCCAAATAAAAGTTGTTCGTCATAATGTGATCTTTTAATGTAAAAAATGTTGAAATGGCGTCGATTTTAGGTATTTACTATATTTTTTGAGAGGAGCTCAAAACACGATTTCATTCATATACAACATTAATAGTCTATTATGTTCCGTTCCGGAATTATGAAAAAGACCAAAAAATTTCCGAACTTTTCAGATTTTTTGCTGATAAACTAAGCGGTTACGATTATTTATTCAAATTTTCTGTACTTATACTCGGGCCTCGCGCTTTACGTTTAGCTGTACCAGCTGACGGGTTTTCCACCGATTTACATTCAGACGACAATTTGTTTTATTTGAATAAATACGAGTATATGAGCTGTCATCTCTATATGCTTCAGCAGGGTTGAAATAAGATTTTTTTTTAATTTTGTATCTCATATTTCCCACCTGGCACATAAATTGAAAATTTTGAATACAAGCCTGCAAGTTTTTTCAATTTTTGCCAATTTGATGGAGAATATGTATTGTAACAAGCTTCATATTTGTCAACCATCAAGCAGAAAATTTGCCATTTTTACGAAGATTTGAGAGTTTATAGTTTCAGCATTTTTTCAGAGAACACCATGTGAATCTGGAACATTTAAACCCGCAATCCTCACTCAGGTTTAGGTCCTTTATCTCTATTTAGCCGTTGTCTTTCACGAGACCACTCACCCTGTATATGTTTTTATTCATTCAATTGTTTCGTCTTCAGTTGAGGAATTTACTCTTCAATTCTTTTACTTGATTTTTGGCGCTCTTGTTCACCCTAACAAAGTGCCTATCATTTTGCCCGAATGTCTGTAATTTTGGAATATCGAGCCGAAAATGGTCTCAATCGATTGGGTTCGACTCCCTGATGAAGAATTCGTGGCGAAAGTTGAGTCTGTCCGACCGGCCGGCAGTATCCTCTCTAGCATCAAAAAGAATCAGCTAGAGTTTTCATATTTTCAGAATAGGTTAATTGTCCAAATATCTCGGTCAATTTTATTATTGGGCCCAACCCGTCGGATGGTTCAGTAGTTATGAGCATCTGAAATTTTGTTTCCTCAATAACTACTAGAATATCCATCCGATCAAATTGATACTTGAAATATTGTTGAGGGAGGCTGCAAAAAGACAGCTCAAAAAATTCCGCAGAAATTGTCACGCTAGAAAATTTTTCAAAAATTCCCAAAAAAAAAATTTTTAATCCTCACTACCTCATAAGATATTTTTCGGATTTCAATAAAAATTCGTGAATAAATTGACGTGATCGATATCTTACTTACCCTCAAATTTCATTGTCGCAGCTCTTTTCCATCTAAAGATATGATCATTTTTTTAATTTACTCAAGAGGAAAGAGAAATGACATACGTCCCGATGATTTTCTTTGAACGATGGCCATCACAGATCGATATTCGATTGACAAATGCTGGGCTCATTAATCAGTGTCAGTTGGCGTAATGTTTATCAAAATTTTTCCTAACGGGAAATCATAGAGATAGAATTCCATCTCGGTGGCTGAAATAATATACGTTGTCAAAATTCAGAAAAGCACAGACGTAAGTTTTTAGGGGAAGGGAATTATAGCTTCGCACAAAACTTGGGGAAAATTATGAGTAGTTATTTTTAATTTGAGATATAGGTTTGTTCATTCATTAGGCGTTCATATTTGCATCACATTGTCCCATAGTACGGGAAAAGACTATTGTTCACGTGATCAGAGTGCTTATAGATTTGTTATGGTTTGAATATTTACTCGCAAGTAACTCAACCAAAGCGCCAAAGCAATCTGACCTCACGTCAGTGCTTTCTAAATTTTTATATGTCCAATTTAATTCAAAATCAATATGATTCAACCCGGTACGACAAGCATTTCTTACAAACAACATGTAACTTGTGCTTTCGCTTAAAAATTGTCATTCCTTCATATGCTAACTGCTCCCTATATCCAAAGTGGCGAAAAAGGAAAAAGCTACAAATTAAACAGCAATATTGGTTAGCGTTCCTTCGAATGGAATGTCACGGACAGTGAGTAGGTAGATTCAACAATGAAAATTCAATCATCAATTTGGCAACACCGCCTGTGCAGAATTGTCGGAATAGTTGACATGTATATTAGCGTATGGACGCAGAAATAACTAGATAATGTTCAAATAAATATACGGATGCAGAAACGATGGTGTTCTGTAAGGACGCAAGGTTGCTGGTAGAATTGAGAAAAATTTGTCTCCTTCATTTTTCAAGTATACTGAGAACTGAAACTCGCAAAATGATTATGTGGTGTTGCCAACATCATTCGGCTGAACAGATGTCGATATACACGAAGCTTTCTAGTGGACGCAATGATGATAGTATCATTGAATGACGCAGAAATGATGTCTGGATGATATATATATATATTTATCTAACAGACGTGTTCAGTCCCGGTACATGCGACAGGCTACCTAAGACCCGTATGATCCAGATGGTTTTTGCGTGTATATATGTGGAAAATCTGCTTTAAGGAAATATAACTCCTCAGGCAACTTTAGAGGGGAAAAAATTTTTTTCATTCAAAAAAGTGATATACTTGATTCACGTTTTGAAGCCCGATATCCTGAACCGACTTTTCATTCCTACATATACGCCGACGGGATGTTCTCCAAACCTATTCAGTCCCTGCGGTGTTGTCAGATCGTTGGGACTGATCGCGTCGGTTAGTTATACCGCAAATAACTCTAATTGCATATCTTATGTTGAGAAGTGACTGACGAGGATCTTTCACTTTTTGCAGTAGAAGGTCACATGAAATGTATCCACTAAGTTGTCCCAAAATCTATCGCTTCTTACAACTTATACAATCCCAATAGACAGAACCGTCGTATGGAAGATTGCTTTATTTAATTCTTCGAACCGGACCGATAATGAAATAACTCATGTTCACTGGTATTTAAATCTTCAACCGAATTATCATTGAAGTTCATAAAAATCAGGTACAATTGCTCATCGTCAGACAGTATGTAAGAAATTTTCCGCATAATAAAGTTTTTTTCGATAACAACTGACATATGAATCATATTTGAAAAACTATTATAATAGAAATTTAAATCTATCTCTAAAGGTTTTTGTTAAGAAAAATTTTCAATATTTTACGACATAATAATAATATAAAACTTTTTTCATTATTGAAAAACAAAAATTATGAGTAATATTTTTTACAATTTTGGGTTCAATATTTGGAACACACTGTGATGTGTTTGAAAATTTCAGTAATTGAGAAATTTTTGCAGTTTTTCAGTTTGTTTTCGATATTTTGTAAAAAAATTTGACGAATGCCGATATGAAACTAGATCTTTAAGATATCATTTACGAAGAGAAAACATCAGAGAGATAACTTCTTCAAATTACTCATTTTTTCACCTGGATAACTAGAAGTATTCGGGCTTCAAGAAAATTCATTATGTGTTAAAGTTTTTTAATGTTTAATGTTTCAAATAATTTAAGTTCTTCAGAAGTGCTTTATAGGCACTCGGAATGCCCTATTCCTAAGCTGTATCGAAAAAAATTGTTTTATTGGGATAAAATTAAATGACCTTATTTATATCTTCATAAACCCAATCGATTGGAAATATTTTTGACTCGCTAGTCGAAAAGTTTATCTGTTTTGGTAGAACAATAGCTTGCTGTTCTACTTTTCCTATGGGGATATTTCACTCTACCGAGTCCAAGAAATGTCAAAGTCCAGGAATGTAAAATTGTATTGAAAAAAACAGAAATGGTTTAACATCTCATAGTGATACCGTTGGTTTTGTGACCAGCATGTTGGGATATATTGAATTTCAAAACTCCGCGTTACAGGCCAGAGCGCTGACCCTTGGACCCTGAGTAGGTAGATGATTAACAAGGGATAAATAGAGTTCAGTTTCACCCGTATTTATTCAAAATTTGAAAAATCATATCTCGGAAACTATTGGTTTGTCAAAGTCGAAAACGGTATTGGTGTATACGCCTGATAAAAGTGCACCATAAAAAATTTTTTATTTGGAAAATTTTATTTTGTTACTTCGAAACTATTCTACCGATTTATGCGAATAACGAACTCCGCCGAGATATTCATAACTCAAATCTACTCTGAAAATTTCAACTCAAGCTCTATCGTATTCACGGAAGTAGCAGTTATTCTTAATAGTAACATTAAGTAATAGTAACTAAGAAAAAGGTGATAAGAATCAGTATTTACTGAAAAAATTGTAGTTGAGATTTGAAGATGACGAATGAGGAAAGCATTCAATTTCTAAAATCAATTCACCTTCGTATCTTAAATTCAGTAAACAAGCGAGGCAGGAATTTTCACGCGCTTGTTCCTAGTTGAACAGCGAGCTATCGTTTGTTCAAATGCCTGTAACTTTCGAATCTCGATTGATTGTCTATTGTCCAAATATATGGGCTAAAACCGTCGGATAGTTCTGCATTAATTATGCAATTGGAATTTCGTTTCCTCAACATTTCCTAGCATACTAACATATCCACCAGATAAACTTGTAACTAGGAAGATGTTCGGATAACGTTTAAACAAAGAAGTTTGTCAAATTTCATAGAAACCGATCCTAAATACTTGATATCTCGTAAGATATTCATCAGCATTAAGAATAAGCACACTGATGCTCATGGTCTCACGTCAGTGCTTTTCTAAAATTTTTAAGATCCATCCATATTCTTGTACATTTCTCAAATAAAATTTTGTCCAGATTCATTTCATTTCAGTGAACATAAAAAAAATTCGCAAAAGTCAAATTCAGAAAAATATCGAAAATTTTCCGTAACGATTCCCTATAAAAGGTGAATGAAATTTCGTAAGTCAGTTGTTGTCCAAAGAATGATAATGAAATTTTTATGCGAAAAATTTTTCAGGTAGTTTTCTTCTAACGACGAGCTATTGTACCCCATTTTTATGACTTTCAACTATACTCGTTTGAAGAATGAAATATCAGTGAGATGAGATCATATTTTCGGTCCGCTTGGAAGAAATGAATAAACTATCTTCTATCGGGTTTGTATAAGTTGTAGAAAAATGAGAATTTCGGGTTTATACACAAGGCACAGCGTTGCCAGATTTAGGGATTGGAGACGTTGATCGAGTATACCGTTTACATACAGCAAGACTAGGTCGCCGGAAGCGCCCTCGCACTGGTCGTTCCCCGAAGTATTTCTGTATAAAATATGATGTTTCACCGACTTTTCGGACCCGGCTCAAAATTCATATCTAACACCCCCTGACCCCCCTGATTATGATTCCATTGAAAAACGTTGTCAGACCCGGAGCCGGGTCTGACAACGTCACTTTTGGACCGAAAAGTCGGTAGAGTATACCGATTTGGGTCTGTGTAGGCGGTCTAACAAATCTATATATATATTCATCTAACAGACGTGTTCAGTCCCGATACATGCGACAGGCTACCTGAGACCCGTATGATCCAGATGGTTTTTGCGTGTATATATGTGGAAAACGTGCTTTAAGGAAATATAACTCCTCAGGCAACTTTGGAGGGGAAAAATTTTTTTTCATTCAAAAAAGTGATATACTTGATTCACGTTTTGAAGCCCGATATCCTAAACCGACTTTTCATTCCCACATATACGCCGACGGAATGTTCTCCAAACCTTTTCAGTCCCTGCGGTGTTGTCAGATCGTTGGGACTGACCGCGTCGGTTAGTTATACCGCAAATAACTCTAATTGCATATCTTATGTTGAGAATTGACTGACGAGGATCTTTTAGTTTTTTCATTAGAAGGTCACATGAAATGTATAGACTGAATTCTCCCAAAATCTATCGCTTCTAACTACTTATACAATCCCAATAGAGAGAACCGTAGTATAGAAGATTGCTTTATTTAATTCTTCGAAGCGGACCGATAATCAAATAACTCATCTTCACTGCTATTTAAATCTTCAACAGAATCATCATTGAAGTTCATAAAAATCGGGTAAAATTGCTCATCGTCAGACAGTATGTAAGAAATTTTCCGCATAAAAAAGTTTTTTTCGTTAACAACTGACATATGAATCATATTTGAAAAACTAATATTATAGAAATTTCAATCTATCTCTAAAGGTTTTCGTTAAGGAAAATTTTCAATATTTCACGACATAATAATAATATAAAACTTTTTTCATTATTGAAAAACAAAAATTATGAGTAATATTTTTTACAATTTTGGGCTCAATATTTGGAACACACTGTGATGTGTTTGAAAATTTCAGTAATTAAGAAATATTTGCAGTTTTTCAGATTGTTTCCGATATTTTGTAAACAAATTTGACGAATGCCGATATTAAACTAGATCTTTAAGATATCATTTACGAAGAGAAAACTTCAGAGAGATAACTTCTTCTAATTACTCATTTTTTTACCTGGATAACTAGAAGTATTCGGGCTTCAAGAAAATTCAACAGGTGTTAAAGTTTTTTAATGTTCAATGTTTCAAATAATTTAAGTACTTCAGAAGTGCTTTATAGGCACTCGGAATGCCCTATTCCAAAGCTGTATCGAAAAAAATTGTTTCATTGGGATAAAATTAAATGACCTTATTTATATCTTCATGAACCCAATCGATTGGAAATATTTTTGACTCGCTAGTCGAAAAGTTTATCTATTTTGGTTGAACAATAGCTTGCTGTTCTACTTGGAACAACCAAGTAAAAGTAATAAGCCAAAATCTCATTAATATCCTGAAACCAAATGCAATAACCCTCGTAATTCCTTTAGGACTTATCAGGAAGATCGCATCAAACCGTTTGAAATTTGCATTTCTATAGGGATATCTCACTCTACTGAGACCAAAGAAAGTTGTCATAAATGTGAAATTGTATTAAAAAAACAGAAATGGTTTAACATCTCATAATGATACGTTGGTTTTTGTGACCAGCTTGTTGGGATATATTGAATTTTAAAACTCCGCGTTACAGGCTAGAGCGCTGACCCTTGGACCCTGAGTAGGTAGATGATTAACAAGGGATAAATAGAGTTCAGTTTTACCCGTATTTATTCAAAATTTGAAAAATCATATTTCGGAAACTATTGGTTTGTCGAAGTCGAGAACGCTATTGGTGTAAACGCCTGATAAAATTGCACCATAAAAAATTTTTTATTTGGAAAATTTTATTTTGTTACTTCGAAACTATTCTACCGATTTATCCGAATAACGAACTCAGCCGAGATATTTATAACTCAAATCTACTCTGAAAATTTCAACTCTAGCTCTATCGTTTTCACGGAAGTATTTGATATTCAAGATTGACGGAGTATATCCTCCTAGAGGATGTGATAATAATTATCTTTATCAGCGACTGAATTATCCAAGCTTAAGTCTAAGAATAACTTTAGGATCAGTTATGGTTCTGTACAAAATCTTAAATAATAAAATTGACTGTGCCGAAATCCTCAGCAAATTAAATTTCCACCTACCATGTTTCAATTCGAGAAATGCTTCAGTTTTTAAATGTGAAAGAGCTAGAACGAATATCCTGCGTAAGGTTCTAATAAATTTAATGTGTAATAATCAAATTATAGTAGCTGTACCTGATGTGATATTTTTTCGTGCTCTCAAAAACTTTTATGAAAATTGCACTTGAACATCTGTCCAATTCTAGTAAAATTTTGATTTTGTGTAATATATGTATGTAGGTGGTTATGGAGAAGTTATTCTTAATTGAGTAACATTTATATCCCTGTATAGTGACTTAAATGGATTTTCTGTTGAACAATAAAGCTATTATTATCATTATTATTAAAAATTTAGTTTTCAATATTAAAACCAGATTAAATTATGTGGGAAAAAAGTGATAAGAATCAGTATTTACTGAAAAAAAAATTGTAGTTAAGATTTGAAGATGACGAATGAGGAAAGCATTCAATTTCTGAAATCAATTCACCTTTAAATCTTAAATTCAGTAAATACGCGAGGCAGGAATTTTTGCGAGCTTATTCCTAGTTGAACAGCGAGCTATCGTTTGTTCAAATGCCAGTAACTTTCGAATCTCGATAGATTGTCCATTGTCCAAATATCTGGGCCAAAAACGTCGGATAGCTCTGCATGAATTATGCATTTGGAATTTCGTTTCCTCAACATTTCCTAACATACTAACATATCCACCAGGAATCCACTAGGAAGATGTGCGGATAGCGTTTAAACAAAGAAGTTTGTCAAATATCATAGAAACCGTTCCTAAAAACTTGATATCTCGTAAGATATTCATCGGCATTAAGAAGAGCACGTTGATGCTCATGACCTCACGTCAGTGCTTTTCTAAATTTTTTAAGATCCATCCAATATTCTTGTACATTTCTCAATTAAAATTTTGTCCAGATTCATTTCATTTCGGTGAACATAAAAAAATTTCGGAAAAGACGAATTCAGAAAAATATCGAAAAGTTTTCGTAACGACTCTCTATAAAGGGTGATTGAAATTTCCAGGTAGTTTTCTTCTAACGACGAGCTATTTTACCCCATTTTTATGACTTTCAACTATACTCGTTTGAAGAATGAAATATCAGAGAGATGAGATCATACTTTCGGTCCGCTTGGAAGAAATGAATAAACTATCTTCTGGAGTAGAAGACGGTCCCCTATATCGGGTTTGTATAAGTTGTAGAAGAATGAGAAGTTCGGGTTTATACACAAGGCACAGCGTTGCCAGATTTAGGGATTGGAGACGTTGATCGAGTATACCGTTTACATACAGCAAGACGAGGTCGCCTGAAGCGCCCTCGCACTGGCCGTTCCCCGAAGTATTTCTGTATAAAATATGATGTTTCACCGACTTTTCGGACCCGGCTCAAAATTCATATCTAACACCCCTGACCCCCTGATTATGATTCCATTGAAAAACGTTGTCAGACCCGGAGCCGGGTCTGACAACGTCACTTTTGGACCGAAAAGTCGGTAGAGTATACCGATTTGGGTCTGTGTAGGCGGTCAAATAAATCTATATATATATATATATATATATATATCTTTGTACAGCGGTACTTATGGGGTCCGACTCTATATTTAATATGGATCGTATACATCGATCTACATTGTTGTTCCGAAGTGTTCATCACCGCTCATTTACTTATGTATATCGCAAATTCAGAAATATATCGATTTTTTCATTCCTTATATGCTTCGGTACATTTAGGGACCATAAATAATAGACATAGCGGTAAATATGGGGTCCGACTAAACATTTTGGATTTTGAATAATACATTGCCACGAAGACTTACTAGGACATGGGAAATTATGTAAGTGCGTCTGAAAGTTTATTTTCTTTTTCAAAGTTAAGTTCCTTGGATAATCAACTCATCGAAATAATCGAATCTGTTTCTTTTTCGAAAAACATAAATCAAGTCAACAAATTTTGATGCCTTAGTGTTACCATAGTTATTTATATTTTATCTCATTGTAAATATAACAATGATTACGATTATTGGCCTGTTCGGAATTTCTGGTACGTCGGATGAATCATTTTCGTGCATCATTTTCAATATTTCATTATTACCCCAGTTTCCATACGAGAATGAAATAATAAATAATCAATTGTAATAGAAAAATTCGGGATTTGTTAGAATGCACAATCCAGAAAACAATCTAT
Organism: Micraspis discolor; assembly: GCA_030674115.1. NCBI lineage: Eukaryota > Metazoa > Arthropoda > Insecta > Coleoptera > Coccinellidae > Micraspis > Micraspis discolor. Next base: position 157,407 of record JARTUT010000905.1, read on the forward strand.
TAATTTTATTATCAACATTAACTGATACGTTTTTCAAGGTACGATCAACTACTTGAATGAGCAATGTGTGTGAAGTTGACCCCGCACTTCTTGATTTTCGAATTTCAATTATTTCAAGTACATTTCGAGATAATTCACTAAATGCATAAAATGGGTCAGCCCGCACTTCTTGAAAATTTTAGTTTCAACGACTCAAATGAATTGTGCTAGAAGTATACCTACTGAGTTGTGCCGTTCGAATTTTTGAGATAGATCTCTTAATTTCAAGAAAATGGAAAATTAAAAAAAGTTAGCCCTGCACTCTTGCTTTTTTTTTTTTTATGAAATGAGTGTTAAAAGTTGTGCTAAATTTTTGCTGAGTTGTGGCGTGAAAATTTTCACGGAAATACCTCACATATTCCGGAAAATCCCGAAAATGCTACTCACTTTAGACCTTTTTTAAATCGAAATATGTGTAAAAAATTGTGTTTGGAGTTGTGCCGTTAATATTTTTGAAAAATCGATAAATTTTTCCGCAAAAACTGGACAATTTTAAAAAGATAGCCCCGCACTTTCTTTTCTCTTCCTTGAAACTCATCTCATAGAGCTGTGCAAGATTTGTGCTGATAATCTTTTTAGAAAAAACTTCAAGTTGTCTTTTTACCCAGTGAAAAGACATAGAACTTAAGATTCTATGATTTTGATATTTTCAGCTACAGTTTAAGATTCGTGAGAGTGCTCACATTATGCAAGAAATAATACATATCGAGTCGTATCATCGAAATCTGAATATAACGAAAATGGTTTTGTACCCGGTAATAAATTTAATCGTTGAAGATCAAGTTTGGCAACCTTGCATTATATTTCGACGCACGTGTTTCGAACGGAATTAGCGCCAAACTTCTGCGGAGAATGACTCACATAACTGTGGATAGATGGCGACCTGTTATCAAATCACATTTTTGCGTTTATCTCAAAAACTATAATGGTGCATTGAAAGATTCATGAAGCACTAATTAGATCTATTCAGGCAGTAAATATTTGACGATGTTCCAGAATTAGTGCTTCCAACTTTTCGCTGAGTTCACGGTTGCCAAAATACAACTCTTGATTATCGTGAAACTAAAACTAATATTGATGCCGTATTGGAAGCACTAATTGTCACTCACTAGGCACTAATTAATGCAGCAAAAATTTTAACGAAATTCGAATATATTGGTGCGTAAAGTCAGCACCAAAAACTTTAATTGTCAATATCTCCGGAAAGGCGACGGTGCAACGAAAGTTCTATGAAGCACTAATAGTCACTAATTAAGCACTAAATATTTGACATAGTTACAGAATTAGTGCTTCCAACTTTTCGCCTACTTCACGGGCCCGGCTTTTGCAGAGTATGAGACAATATCATAATGTCAATTTTCATATTCCAAATAGGTTCAGTACCTCAGAAACGTTCAAAGGGCACTCGAACTTGAAACTCTCTGTATAATCAATTTTCGCTTCCACAACAAAAGTATTTGAAAATAAATATTTTTATCGCAGAATTCCTTTGATCAGCAGGAAAAGCCATAATATATGTGATATAAATGACATAATACAAATCAATCTGAAAATTAGAAAAATCCTTATTATATATTTGGAAAAAATAACCTCGCAGTAGAATCCATAAAATTCAAACCGATAATATAATATTATATTATCATGATGAATTGAATACTGTTAATAAATAAGGGCTTTTGAATTCGAGATTGAGCACAGGTGGTTTGGCACCAAATTAATATCTTCAAAACGAAACGGGCGATATTTCTGAAATTTGGCAGCTGAGTGTAATGAACCACAATGCATCTTATGAGCATATTTTCATTAATGAGATACTACGGTTTAACCGGAAATGACAACAAATTTTTTTATTTGAATGGGACACCCTGTATATTTCAGCAGATTCTGAAAGTGCACCTTGTTTTGGATCTGTCCATATCAGGTTCCAAGTAAAAATTCTCTGTAAAAAGAAGAAATTCAGTATTTTTGTACATTTGAGAAAAAATCCATTCGAATAAAAAAATCGTTGTTATTTGTATCAATGGTGGGAAATAAAACGAAATACTTTGTAAGAGATAACTTTGCTTTTCATGACGTATTCTATATATCTATAAAGAGAAGAAATACAGGGCTTTTACTAGTAGAAAAAATTTATTAAAAAAAAATCATTTTAAATGTTCGAAGTGCCATTCACCTCCTGACAATATGCCAGTCTATTAACAAATTCTTGAGTAACTTTTCTCAAGACTTTCCAATGAATTAATGCACATTCATCAAGAATCCGTTTTCTCAATTCCTGCAAGCATGCTGGTCGATTAATATAAACACGTGATTTTAGATAACCCCAAAGAAAAAATCTAATGGGCTGAGATCTGGAGAACCAGCTGGCCACTCTATGCGTCCTCTACGTCCAATCCATTGATTTGGAAAAGTAGCATTTAAAAATTCCGAACCCGTCTATCATAGTGAGGATGTGCTACATCTTGTTGGCACCAAACGTTCGGTGGTAACTGCCCGTTCTGTTGGAGTGCAGGAATGATTTGATTATTTAGTAAATCTTTTCTCCATTTGAGTTCCCGTTTATGAAAAATGGGCCTATTAGCCTATTTTGTACAATTTCCATCCAAACATGCAACTTTTCTGGTCACTGGGTTTGTGCTACACGGGTGTCATTGCAGCAACGCTTTTCAGCAACGAATTTCGAAAGCTGGTTTATATTTACGATTGCGTGTCATTTGTAATCGGTTGAATGAAATGACCTGATTTTTTCGGGAAGTATTAAATTTTTTGTACTTCATAAGTGGGGGAACCACCTACATAAAAAGACCCCCAACAACCCCACAAAACCTCCAACATAAAAAAATAATTTATTTCGCGTTATAATTAAGTCAGTTCATTCAATATAATCTATTGAATCCAGCACATATACTGAAATAATTTGTGACCCCCGCTTACCACCGCATAGCCCCCTCGAATTCAAAAATTCGGCGGACAGTGAAACTGCGAATTGCTGGCGATTTTTCGATGAAAATAGTATATTGGTAAAACGTCGAATATAATCTATAGGATGAAATAATTTGTGACCCCCGTAATCCCCTAAAGCACGACAGAAAAAATCCCCGAAGCTGACGATGGCAAAAACTAGATGGAAACGGCCGTTGCTGGATATTTTTGTGCAAAATGAGTCTACCTCAACTTATTCGATAAGCCTCATATAATGAAATAATTTGTGACCCCGCGTTGTTTCTGCCGTGCTTTAGGGGATTACGGGGGTCACGAATTATTTCACCTCATAGATTATATTCGACTTTATACAAAGATACTATTTTCATCGAAAAATCGCCAGCAATGCGCAGTTTCAGTGTCCGCCGAATTTTTGAATTCGAGGGGGCTATTCCGGGGTAGGCGGGGGTCACAAATTATTTCAACATATAGATGGCATTCAACGATATACAAGGATGCCATTTCCATCAAAAAATCGCCAGCAACGCATAGTTCCTCGTGCTACGGAATTTGAAATTTTTTAATTCTACAGGGGGGCAATTCTGATTGAAGCGCGGGGTCACAAATTATTTCATTAGATGGGACTTATTGAATAAAATAAGGTAGACCCAATTTGCAAAAAGAATATCCAGCAACGGCCGTTTCCACCTAGTTTTTGCCATCGTCAGCCTTGGGGATTTTTTCTGTCGTGCTTTAGGGGATTACGGGGGTCACAAATTATTTCATCCTATAGATTATATTCGACGTTTTACAAATATACTATTTTCATCGAAAAATCGCCAGCAATGTGCAGTTTCACTGTCCGCCGACTTTTTGAATTCGAGGGGGCTAAGCGGTGGTAAGCGGGGGTCACAAATTATTTCAGTATATGTGCAGGATTCAGTGGATTATATTGAATAAACTGACATGATTATAACGCAAAATAAATTATTTTTCGATGTTGGAGGTTTTGTGGGGGTTGTTGGGGGTCTTTTTATGTAGGTGGTTCCCCACTAATGAAGTACAAAAGATATAATACTTCCCGAAAAAATCAGGTGATTTCATTTAACCGATTACAAATGACACGCAATCGTAAATATAAACCAGCTTTCGAAATCCGTTGCTGAAAAGCGTTGCTGCAATGACACCCGTTTGTGCTACATCAATCCAATGAGGATTCTCAGTTGACCAATATCTTGAGTTATGGACTGTTAACCGTTCCATTCGAACAAAAAGTTGCCTCATCAGAAAACACTATATTGAAAGCAAAACGCTCGTCGTCATTACAGATGTTCATTAGCCGCTCGCAAAATTCGAGCTGTCGATCAAAATCATCCTCTGACAATTCTTGGCCTAATCGTACCTTATACGGATAAAAAATTTCTTTTTAATATTTTTCTTACGGAACTTCGACTTATGCCGTAGTGCCGCGCCAGAACTATTGTAGAAGTTTGAGGTGATTACTCTAAATCAATGGCAATATATTGCCTAATCGCTTCGTTCGTTACGTCTTCCAGATCTTGGCAAATCCTTCACCATTCCAGATGCATTAAAACGTTGATGGTGATATTTGATTTTTTTCAGGATGCAAATCATTGAAAATATGACACACTTCACCATAACCGATCATCATTGATATTTCAATACGACCTTTTTCACTCAAATTGACCATTTTCAAACGTATTCACGATTTATTTTCACTTGAACTTAAAAAAACGTGGAGACAGTTACCTACTACAAAATATTTCGTTTTATCTATTACTATGGATACGAACAAAATCAATTTATTTATCTGAACTTTTTCCTCAATTGGACAAAAAAACTGTATTTCTTCTTTTTACAGATAATTTTTACATGGAACCTGGTATGGACAGATCCGAAACAAGGTGCTCTTTCAGAATCTGCAGAAATATACAGGGTGTCCCATTTAAATAAAAAAAAAGGGTCATTTCCGGTTAAACCGGAAGTATCTCATTAATGAAAATATGCTCATCAAATGCATTGTGGTCCATTACACTCAGCTGCCAAATTTCAAAATTACCGTCTGTTCCGTTTTAAATACATTAATTTGGTGCAAAACTTTATTCCAATCCTATATATTTTCACTAGCCGCTACTGTCGTGATCCCGATTTCCAATGCTGGGCGTGCAGCGGTATCCTTTATCTCATATTTTATGATCGTTAATGTCAACCGAAATCATTTGGCGGGCTTTTGCAGCAGTATGCGGCGTTGCCAGATATGTTCTATAATAAAGTTTATGCTGCAGATTTGTTCTTGGATACAGTTGATAAGATTTCATAACCCATTCGAACCTGATATGAAAAAACCTATCTCAAACGCTGTAGCAATTATTTATTTTGTCCCTAGTTGGGAGCCATTTGTGTAGTAAGAAAACTATTCACAGAGCAGAAAAAAATGATAAATTTGATTTACTAGTTAAGATGTTAATAAATTCAAATTGCTAATGATTGCTCCGGCTAGCTACAGAGCAGAAAAAATATTTGATGCTTCCACCTAATCAGTGATAAGTCTAAAATTTGAACAGTCGAGATTTATTCCACCTTTTACAACGGTTTGATATTTACACTATTTACAACTAATTGTCCAAATTAGGTGGAACTGATAAAATATTTGATAATAGTATCACAGGCAACCACTACTTCCTTCGCCGGAACTTATCTTATTTATCCTGGATGTTCGGGATAAGCCTGGTGTGGAGAATGGATGTTGAAATTTCCACCCTGTAGACAAAGGTTCCAGCAAAAGTATCTCCTCTGGCAGTTCTCCAGCTGGTCAGGAAAACATCCGCTACGCTACAGTTAGGTACTTCCAATTCGGTAAAATTGTTCTGATTCTTCGTCAGGTTTCAGTCAGGAAAATTTGTATTCCGGTACTTTATATCATGTATTCGGCAAATTTGTGCTATGGTATTTTTATATCAGGTATTCGGCAAATTTGTGCTCCGGTACTTTTATGTCAGGTATTCGGTACTCCGGTAGTTTGAGTGGATTTTTCTTGGAAATATCCGCCCGATAAAACTCGTATTCAAAAACTTAAAAATGACAGAGGCCACCTCAAAGGTGTTGTCCCGATAAAATTTCAGAATGGAAAGAAGGAAGATCACCTACGACACCTCCAATATCGAGCCGTGCGCATAGTTCCTAAGAGGGAAGAAAAGGTTCACATGAAAACCACGTCACATGGCAAACACATAGATCTGTGTTCTATGGCAGTAAGAATCACAGATAGCCGAGCTCAAGCGGTTTTCAAACGGAAAATCGCCGGTCAAATGCAAGCCGCAAATTATACCGTTAGAACGCACAGATTGAATATAATAAAAACTCGATCAACAAACAGTCGAATCCGTAACTGACAAAAAGGAAACGGAACGAGGATACTCAAAGTACTTGATGACGAGATATTTTTGTTGTTGGAACTCGTATACAATGATTTATTGCGCTATCTCCATCATCTATTATTTTATTTTTTTTACCACCGATTCGATAGGCATCTTCTACGGTGGCTAGGTAAAAATAATTTCAAAGTAATTAGAAAGAAACCTCTTGAACATATTCGATATTCTTGAAAAGTCAAGATTAACTGGATTAAGTGCAACCAATCTCGACTTGTTTTAAAGGTAAATTCAGTGTGAAAACAAAAACTTACTCTGTTTGAAAATGATTCAATTTTCATAAAATCTTGAGCTTGACATATTATCTAAAATTAAATGAGATTTGTCATTTATATGTGATATAGTACTAAATCGAACTATTGGCTATAAGATATATATCGAACTATAACTATAAGAATAAATAACTACTTGATCATTTGGATATCTTTATTCGATTGATTCTCTCCTATTCCGAATTCATTGAACTCGGATTGGTGTCCTACAAAATATATTGCAAGCTTGGCGTATTGACTAATACCAAGCCTGAATGAATAAACAATATTGTTCTCTTTAATTTGGAATTAATATACAGGTTGTTCAGGCTTTACACCTCCCCTTCCTGAAGATGTCCGTTACAACGGCCGATTGTAAGGACATCCAGGAATGTGAATTGTGAAACAAGCAATCAAATTAAGGAATAAAGACATAACAAAAGACATAACTAGGTACATATTACAACTCTGCTACATCTAGAATCACTATTAACTATCTACTACAATAAGGTATCGCTTCAACTAAAACTAGAGATTGTTATAACCCTACAATTATACCTAAATAATAAAATAACATGATAAGTAGTAATTTAATCAATAACACAAAAGTTCATCAATAGGGTGGTTGCAACCGTCGGGGACATAATAAAATAGTCAATAGGTATACCTCTTCACTGCGCAGGGAAATATTTTTCACTCTATTTTTATGCATGGTAATATGCCTACCCTTGTCATCCTCAATTGTGCAGTTGACACCTTGTGTTTCAATTACTTTGAAGGGCCGTCAAACCATGAATTCAATTTTTTTCTATCTTCGTTTGACGTCAGCACGAGATCACCGGGAACCAAACTTAAATTGTTTGATTTTTGGTCTAATTTTGATTTCCGCTCCTTCTTTACTTTGTCTAGAAATTTTTAGTTCTATTCAAGGCAAACTGAAGTCTGTAACGAGTTTCCTGGTCAAAGGCATCAAGATTGTATACTGGATCTATGCGAACTTTTGTGAACAATTCAGTATCTAGGTTTGCTTTCCTTGCGAAGACTAGTTCAAAAGGTGTATAGTTATGATAAGTACTTGGAGTAGTATTATAGCAGAATGCAAAATGTCTGGTCCAGATATCCCAGTCTGTAACTGTTTCGTTCACATACATCCGTATAAACTCATTTAGAACACGATGATTCCTTTCACAACCGCCTATAGTTTGGCTGTGGTAAGCTGTTGAGGTTTTATGACCCGAATTTAACAATTTAATAACATTTGTGAATACTTCGTTCTTATATTCGGTGCCCATGTCAGTTCTAACCTCCTTCATGGGGCCGTATATCAGAACAAAGTCATCTACTATTGCCCTCGCCACAGTTTTGGCTTCTTTATTGACAATTGGTATGATGGTTACATATTTCGTCAGTTCGCATTGAATAGTTACTGCATAAGAATTTCCAATGTTTGATTTTTTGAAAAGGACCTATTGTATCAATGGATACAATGTCAAAAGCTCTTTGCGGTGTGGGAGTCAAGACTAGTGGTTCTATATGACCTTTACCTTTTTATTGATTTGACACTTATGACACTCTCTTGTGTATTTAGCTACGTCACGCGACATGCCTTTCCAAAAATAGTGAGATTTCAATTTTTGAGCAGTCTTTTCTGTCCACTATGACCACCGTAGACAGGATTGTCATGAAATTTTGTCATTAATTGATGTCGTTCTTCTTTATCCTTAATTACTCTTCGCGGGCTACAAAGTACAATTTCAACATTTTTCAAAATATTTTGACCTACTTCCTTAAATTCATTTACAGTGCACTGTGTAAATAAGGCATCCTTCAAATTCATTCTTAATTGACCCAATTTTTTTCTCACTGGCGAAACGATTCAGCTCAGACAAAATTTGTGTTAACACAGGAATTTTGCCGTTAGTGATTAAAAACAAGGTGAGAGCGCTCTTCTTTCTTTTATGAATGATTGTTATTGTAATATGATCTCGCGAGATTGTGAATTGTACTTGTGGTAATTTCAAAACATCGAAATTATTCAACGCCTCCCGAACACGACACTCGGGTGTAGTAATGTTAGATGATATTGTTGAAGAATCAGTTTTACTTTTATTATAACTTGACCTTGACATTGACCTAGTTGCTGCTAGTATTTGTGAGTTATCAGCGTTTAGCTTTTTCAGATCCTCTATAGTTATGCGTGACAGGGCATCTGCAATCACGTTGTTTTCTCCTTTAACATATTCAATTTCGAAATTATATTCTTCTAAGTCTAATCTTATTCTCGTCAATTTGGAAGAAGGATCTCTCATTGAGAAAAAGGTGAACTAGTGGTCGATGATCAGTTTTACTAAAAATTTTTAGCTCCGTATAGATAACATCTAAAATGCTTAATGCCAAAATGAACTGCTGTTAATTCCTTCAGGATTGTGGGTTTGTGTTTTTCTCCTTACTGAATGTCTTCGAAGCGTATGCTATTGGAAGTTCATTACCGTCGAAATTTTGACATAACACTGCTCCGCACGCGGTCTCGGAAGCATCTGTAATTAGTATGAATGGTTTGGAAAAATCCGGATACTGCAGAATTTGTGGACAAATCAATGCTTTTTAATTTTTCGAAAGAATTTTGACATTCCTCGGTCCAAAGGAATTGTGTCCGTTTTCTAGTGAGCGTATTCAGAGGATGACATATTTCTGCAAAATTTGGAATAAATCTGCGGTAGTAATTACAAAAAGCAACGAATCTTTTGATCTCTTCACTACTTTTTGGTATAGGGTATTTATTAATGACTTCAAATTTTGCTTCGTCCGGAAGAATTCCTTATCTGTTATTTTATGACCTAAGAATGTTACCTCATTTTTGAAAAAATTACACTTTGCAGGGTTCAGCTTTAGGTTGAATTTCCTACACGTTTCGAATACTTTTCGCAAATTACTCATATGATGTTGAACGGAGCATCCTATAACTATCAAGTCATCCATATAAAGAAATGCTTTTTCGGGGCTCAATCCGGAAAAGGCAATAGACATCATTCTTTGAAAACTAGTTGGACTGACTGATAAACCAAAAGGAAGTCTTGTAAATCGGTATGATTGAGAATCAACACTGAATGACGTGATGTCTCTCGATTCCTCATCTAAGGGAATTTGATGAAAACTACTCAAAAGATCGATGACTGAAAAGACCTTTGAGCGACCAAGATTGTCGAGTACATCCGAAATTCGTGGTAAAGGAAATTTCCAAGCAACAAGCTTCTTATTTACACCCTAAAATCTACCACTAACCGATATTTCTTACCGGAAGTTGACTTTTTATCGACAAGCAGTAACGGACTGTTGTAAGCTGAAAAAGACGGTTCGATAATTCTGTTATCTAAGAGGTTTTGGACCTGCCGATTGATTTCATTTTTTTGAGAATAGGGCAGCCTATAGTTTTTTATATAAACTGGTGTATTGTCTGTCATTTTGAGCTTTTGAGAATAAAAATTATTTGTTGTTAGTATATCCGTTTTTAAACCAAAAATATCCGAAAATTCCGAACAAAGTAATAGTACATCTTCTTTGACATAGTCCGGTATATCTGAATTGAGTTCACTCATTAACTGTGGAATTCGATCAATGTTTTCCTTTTCTACACTGTAAATATAGAATTCATTCAAATTTCTTGTCTGAATTTTGGAAGTGTCGACCAGGGCATCTTCTAATGTTGTATTTACTATGCGAACAAGTTTATTAGATGGTGTTATTATGGTTCTCCCTACGAATATTCCGGGTGCAAGTTCCTTATTCATGACTAACTGATCCTCGGTTATATTGTCTAAACAGCGAATGTTTCTAACAACTTCGCATCGAGCTGGAATGAAAACTTGATTTTCTGCGGGGCCATTCAAAATTGGAATAGTTATTTGGTATTCGTCCACCCTGACTCTCATAGTCCAATTGCCGTAATCGATAGCAACGTTATACTTTGCAAGAAAATCTCTACCCAAAATTCCGTCACCTGGTATCGGAAAATCGTCGTTGACTACGTGAAAAGCATGTTTTAGATCGTATTCTTCGACTGAAATGTAAGTTTCTACAACACCCAATGATTTGGTGAGTTCATCCGTAATTCCTCGAAGGTTACTCGCTTTTGAATTATCCACGAAAATGTCTGACCGTATTTTTCCTTTTTGAAAATTGAAATATCAGCACCTGTGTCGACAAAATACATATTTTCCATTCCTGTCATTTGAGTCGTAAGAATAACTATATTTGACAGTGACAAATTGATAGAAAAGACATTATCTAATTCATTGTGTTGCTTTGATTTTCCCCAATCGGACCCGTTGGGGGACCGATTGGTTTTCCGAATTATTATCGTCGATATTTTCGAGATACCTTACCTGTCTAGTAGCATTTCCATATCGTCTGTACCCTCTCGAGTGACCACGACGATTTTGATTGCGGGTATTTTGTTCTGAGGGATTGTTATTATTTTGACGGTAATTCTGATTATACCTGTTTCCAATATCACGCCGATTTGAAAAACCTCGCCTAGGACGCCTATATTGCCCGAAATAAAGTACATTGTTTTGGGGTTGATTGTTCGAAGCACTCACAAATTTCGATAAAACTTCTTGTACCGACTTAAATGAACCAGCTTCAACGACTAATTTTGCTCGTTCGTTATTAGAATTTTGCATGAGTGAGCGTACCGTGGCTTCCACAGAGTAATTTTCTGCAACTTCTCTGGGCACTCCCTCGCTTATATACGCCTTTTGTAGTTTTTCCGATAAAACTTCTATTTCGGATGCAAAACTAGCAGGGTCTTTGTGATTTTGTCCCAGCTCGAAAGTCTGGCTGATAATAAACGAGAGCTTTCCCTTTTATTCCGTTCCTCAATTTTGAAATTATATCATCAATGTCATTTTCCTCGGTGATCAGATCGCGAGCTTTCCTGTTAACCGTGTTTTGATAAATGCAACTGCATTACCTTGACCGTTGGTACAGATGCTTTTCAAGAGCTCTAATGCATCCAGAAATGAACGTAAATTTTCAATTTTGCCGTCGAATTGATTAGGAAGTAATTTACTTGCCAAATTGAAAAATTCACTTTCTGCAGTGGCCATAATTTCAAATGAGTTTTTACTTCTGAGTCCTCGTCTAAAACTAGTGGATCAATCTTTTCTAGGCATGAAGTTGGAACTTTAATCTTGACTCCCAGTACTTGAAATGAGCGTACTACTTTATCTCTACTATTAAGGAAAGAAGTTTTGCAAATTTGTTTATCGACGTTATCTAAAGTATCCCAAGTGTCTCTCAAAATCTGAGTTAAGTCATTGAATGAACTTACCAGGTTATCTCTAATATCTGCCCTTGTTGCCTCTGTTTTAGGGACTTCTTTCTTCAAAATTCTTTTGCTAGTATTTTTCAATGAAACTGTTACCTGATCTAACTTTAAATTCAGCTCTTTGTTTTTAGTGTTCATGAGCCTGTGACATCGGTGGGCATATTACTTACTATATTATACTATAACCAATACGCAATAATTGTAATATCTATGATGGTTTTTCCATCCTCGGACCTTAAACATAGAACTGTTAATTGGATATTCAACATAGGTAAAATAAGAGTCAGCAATTAATTTCTTTAACAAGGTATAGGGAATGTTGAGTACAAAACCTTATTGTTGTTCCTGAATAGTTCACTCACACCATGTAGTCATGTAGCACTCTTGTCTATACTTGTGCAACAGAACCCAGGGATACGTTGAGGTTCCTTCTAATGCGTCTCTCCATATTTTTCTTGTGAGCCTTATACAGTTTGAAAACCATATCCATCACCAGTATTGCCAGTATAAGGAACATTACAATCTTAACATCTTTCGTGATGTTGTATTCGCTCTCCTGCACTATGAAATTTGAATTTACTGCACCATTTTCCGTCACGTCTTGTTTCGTGTCCTTCGAGTGGGAAGATCCCATTTTCAATTTAAGAATTTTTACGATCACCATTTATGTAATCGGCAACTTTTCAACTTATTGAATCACAATATAGGTACGTACCACGTAGTTGTTAACTTTCCAAAAATTATTTTTCTTGGGCAGGATCGCCATGTAAAGAATAAATAACTACTTGATCATTTGGATATCTTTATTCGATTGATTCTCTCCTATTCCGAATTCATTGAACTCGGATTGGTGTCCTACAAAATATATTGCAAGCTTGGCGTATTGACTAATACCAAGCCTGAATGAATAAACAATATTGTTCTCTTTAATTTGGAATTAATATACAGGTTGTTCAGGCTTTACACTCCATACTTCCTGTAACTCTTGAGATGGAGCACTTATTACATCCGATATGGTTTTGATAAAAACAGGTTCCTCTATTTTTCATTTTGTAAGATTTCTTCTTCAGATATTATTGATGCTTCATTCCATTTTATCAGATGATCCTTATTAACAGCCTATGTTAACTGAACATTGATCAATCCAAGTTAATAAAATATGCAGCTCATAAGGATTATTATATGAAATGAAATTAAGCTTAAATCATTTCGGAAAAAAATTGAATGAAACAGCATCCATGGAAAATCCCATAAGTGCTTCAATCATTTACTAGGGTTGCCTTTTCTATATCGGGATTAGAGAACAAAAACAAATATTAATAATCGAAAATCGCTTTACTGTTTTTCAAAATATTCCCCATTAAGATCTATGCACTTTTGACCAATTGTCAAGCACTTTTGCCACTCTGATTGAGGTATCTCCAAAACATGCATTCTGAAGGCCAACCTCTTCTTGAGGTGTCGAAAAACGTTGGCCTCTCATTTTATTTTTTACGTACGGGAATAAAAAGAAGTCATTCGGTGCCAAATCAGGTCTTTACGGCAGATGCCTCATCAAATCGATGTTTTGAGTGCTCAAAAATGCATTTGCTTTAGCCGATGTGAGAGCTCTCATTGTCTCATCTCTCTCATCTTGACACACCCATACAGTCGACTGCTGTTTACTTTTGGGCTCATATTCATAAGTCCACGATTCATCACCTGTCACGATTTGCTTCGAAGCACCGCGATGGTATTTTTGGAGCATTTTTGACCAATCGACACGATCCTTTTTTGAGCGGTTGACAGATTGTGGGATCTAACGCGAACAAATTTTTTTGACGGTCAAATGTTCATGAAATATTGAATGTATGCTGGTCCCACAAAAGCCTAATGTCTCAATCTTATGATAGGTCTCGTGACGATCATGCAATGACAGTTGGCGCACAGCATCAATGGTTTTCGAAACAGCTGATTTTGCACGACCTTCACGAAATTCGTCTTGGAGTGGACTACGACCTCGGTTGTATTCACCATACCATCGATAAACACTCTTTGATGGTGCTTCATCGCCAAAAATTGAATTAAGTTCATCGATGCACTCTTGTTGAGTTAATCCCGTCGAAAATTGTGAAAAATAATCTCATGAAAATGTTCACTATTCAATTCCATTATTTGGGCTAGATGAATCTTTTAAGATACTATAAACAACACAAATAGCGCTCGTATGTCAAAACGTTCTGCCTATATATAACCTCAAAAATGCAAGGCTTACGATAGAGCTGTCACTTGGCATATTGCAACACTAGAGTAGCCCAATCCCTAAATATAAAAGGCAACCCTAAAGTATGGAGGTAAATAAATAATTCTAAAATCAAGAGATCATATCGCAGATAAGAGACAAATAAAATTTAATTTTATTAATTAATTAAATTTTGATATTTTATGACTTCTGCTAATAATTTTTTCAGAAAAAACTTCAAGTTGTCTTTAAACGGTGAAATATCAAAATATCAGTAGAATGAATGATAAATTGTGTGTATGGCAACACTGTTGTGAAGTTAGCTCAGCACTTCTATCCACCTGGAAGTAATAAAACTCTGGATGAGTCATACGATTGTCGTTACATAGTCGCATCTAACTGTGATGCCATTCACACAATTTATCATTTAATCTACTGATGTTATGATTTTTCATCGTTTGAAAAAACAACTTGAAGTTTTTTCTGAGAAAATTGTCAGCACAAGTCAGCACAAATGTAGCACAACTCTATAAGATGATTTTCATAAAAAAAGAAAGTGCGGGGCTATCTTTTTCGAATTTTCCACTTTTTCGGATAGATTACTCGATTTTTCAAAAATATTAACGGCGCAACTTCAAACACGCGGAGCACAATTTGTTCCACATATTCCGATGCATTTTCGGGATTTTCCGGAAAACGTGACGTATTTCCATGAAAATTTTTTCGGCACAACTCAGCACAAACCTAGCACAACTTTTACATTCATTACCGATAAGAAAAAACAAAAGTGCGGGGCTAACTTTTTTTTTTGATTTTCCATTTTCTGGAAAGTTGAGAGATCTATCTCAAAAATTCGAACGGCACATCTCAGAATACGTTAAGCACAATTCATTTCAATCGTTGAAACTCAAATTTTCAAAAACTGCGACGATGACCCATTTTATGCATTTAGTGAAATGTCTAGAAAACTACTTGAAATAATGAGAAAATTCGAACAGCACAAAGCAGCACAAACCTAGCACAATTCAGCTCAACAAAAAATTTTTCGAAAATCAAAAAATGCGGGGTCAACTTCACACACATTATATACACTGGTCCCAATAATTACCGTTTTATCTATTTTGAAACGGATCCCATATGTACCCATAGACCAATGAAAACATATTGGGTCCGGTCCTCAAAACTACCGCAGCATATAGAAAAATATGAGGACCGGTCCAATAAGTCCCAAAGGTCCCCACATATACCGCTGGATCTCCGAATTGGTACCCATATGTACCGCTGTACAAAGATATATATATCGATGATTCTCGTGGGTTAGCAGTCAAATAAAAAGTAGAAGACTTTGTTTATTTTTTTACATTATATATATTTGACTGCTAACCCACGAGAATCATCGATATACTTTATATTCAGTCACGAATTTTCTTAAATTATATATATATATACATATATAATAGAATCCATAATGCAAATCCACCCCAAATTTACGGACTTCCAAAATTACATAAACAGGATATACCATTAAGACCAATCATCAGCTGTGTGCAAAGTCCAATTTATAAGTTATCAAAGTACATCGCAAATTGTTTAACACCAATTCTTGGAAAAAATAAATATTACGTAAAAGATTCATGGAATTTTAAGGATTTTATAGGCGAAATATCACTAAAAGCAGATGAAAAGCTTTTCTCACTGGATGTCATAGCAAAGGACATCATTATTAAAAAATGGAACGAAATAAAGGAATATACTGACCTACCACGAGATGAATTTCTGAAAGCGGTCGATCTATGTTTTCCTAGTTCATATTTCCAATTCAAAAATGAATTTTATTTTCAAATTA
Source organism: Micraspis discolor (assembly GCA_030674115.1). Taxonomy (NCBI): domain Eukaryota; kingdom Metazoa; phylum Arthropoda; class Insecta; order Coleoptera; family Coccinellidae; genus Micraspis; species Micraspis discolor. The sequence goes on from JARTUT010000905.1 coordinate 173,467, forward strand.
ATGGATGTGGTATGGGGTTCCAATTTCTGCAGTAATAGCTCAACTCGTAATGGAGGATCTGGAAGAAACGGTTATAAAAAAATTAAAGTACAAAATACCATTTTTCAAACGTTTTGTTGATGACTGTCTTACAGCAGCACCTGAAAATGAAATAGAGGATATTATAAATGAATTCAATAACTACCATCCTAATTTGAAGTTCACCTGTGAGTTAGAAAAACAAAATAAAATCAATTTCTTAGATCTGACACTCATACGAACAAACACAGGAGTAAAGACAATTTGGTACACAAAACCAACCTGGAGTGGACGATATTTGAACTTTGAAGCCGCAGTTCCAATGGTTCATAAAAAAAGTGTCGTGTCAGGAATTGCTGATAGAGCTCTAAAATTCACTAGTCCAGAGTTTAGACAACAAACAATAAAAAAAGCAAAAAAAATACTAGCAATTAATAACTATCCTCTACAACTAATTGACAAGATCTTCAAAGACAAAATCTTTAGCCTTTATAATACAGAACGAAAAACTAGAAGAACCGAAATCGAAAACCACAATTAAGTATCCTTACCATATATACAGGGCTTATCAGAAACACTAAATGCATCAATGAAGCATTATGGAATAAACGTAGCACATAAAAACACAAATAGTTTGAAATTTATAAACACAAAATTAAAATCAAAAATCCAAAATAATAAAATCTCGAATTGTGTCTACCGAATAAATTGTATGGATTGCCCAAAAGTATATATAGGACAGACAACACAATATATAAAGGAAAGAATAAATGGGCACAAATTTTGCAAAAATATGACCGCACTAAAAAAACATGAACAAACAGAAAAACATAAAATGGATTTTGAGAACTTTTCTATCCTGGAAAAAGAAAGAAACAACAAAACTATAAACATACTAGAAATGACACACATACACACATAAAAAAAGAAGCTATGAACGATAAAACGGACATGAAAAACTTGGCCCAAATTTATTTCAATCTGATAACATAAATAGGGAAATACAAATTTTCAATCTTCCACTACCAACTCTATCTAGATTAAAAAGAACCAATTCAAACCCAGATTTGGGATTATCACTTGTTAATTCGTACAGGTGTCGCAGCATTAAATTGGAATAAGAAGTTGGAAAAACAAAATCGTGACAGCGCATCATCGTCACATTATTGTACTCATGGCTGACGAAAATATTTAATATTTGAAGATCTTTTAAAGTTTGATTATAGAAGAAAATAATATCTTGACGGACGATTTGAATGAAGTACGTAAAAGCTTTGTGTTGTTTGTTGATATATTTGTGTATTTATTATTATGTAATTTACAGGAAATTGTCGACTGAATTATATTCCTTGAAAAAAGCGTAGACACGCCGAAACATAGGTTGGAAAAATAAAATAAATAAAATAATAATTTAACAATTACCATTTATTAGTAGAATAAGTGCTATACATTCAAGAAATTTTAAACAAAAAATATATATATATATACTTTGAAATGGTGGTTTAAGGATTTTTTTGACTCATTCGGAGTGAAAAAAAGTGTACTCTTTTTCTTTGTCGAGCTTTCGCAATCGTTTATTGCTTCTTCAGGACTAACTGCAATGAACATCAAAACACACAGAATCAGTACATTTACATTAAAAACAACAACACAAACTCTTCAAAATCAAAATTAAAATCTTACCAAATTTGAGGTTATACAATAAAAATTGACTTCAAGTAAATCAGACGAGAGTGATATTCTTTTCGATTTTTACGTGAATCAATTTTAAAAAGGGAGTACCTACGCATCGATCGAGTGAAGTTAAGGTTTTGTTCCAAATTTTGAATACTGTGAAATAAGAAAACACACAGGGTGAATATTCTCTAGTATTTCCTACATTGAACATTCAAAAACATTTAGGCTAGTTACATACACATCGATTTTGGACGTACGATAAAAATTCGTACTACCAAATTCCAATAGTGGCGCAAAGAAATGATTGTGTCTTTACACACATCGATTCTCAAAAGTTTCTCTAAAGTTATCGTACGAACGCCGTGTTGCGGTCGTCCAATGTCTCGACTATAGACGACCGCCGTCTAGTGGTCGTGATAACAGTGGCGCATGTAATCAAAACGGCGTCTTCACACACATCGAATTTCGTTCGTACGACCGAAGTTCGCTTGGCTTTACTAGTTGCGATTTAACCGCCATCAGAGAAGGAAGTAATGCAGTCTGTTTGGTGAAATTATTTAGTTTTTTCTCATACAATTCATCAAAGCTTGCTGTTGACATTCTAAAATAATCAAAAACTTTTCTTCGTCACTTCGAAATTGTTCATAAAACGTGTGAAAAATCCCTGCATCTAGTCTTCTCTGATTAATAGGATGAACCCACTGACTCCTCGTTTTACGCCTTCGTCTACGCCGACGGTACAACAACCACATAGCAAGAACACGAGTCTTGAAAGGGTTCATGCTGACAGCAACTGAAGCGAATCATCAAAAATGTACGTCCACGATATAAAATCGACAAGTCTGAAAACTACTTTAAATTTTGGACGTACGATAAATGTTCGTACGAACCTTTATCGAACGTCCAAAATCGATGTGTGTGTAACTAGCCTTACGGAGGAAATTTTGTTTTTCACCGATTGGTTTCGTATTTTGAAGAGCACGATTTGTTTACAACAGATAAGATAAGAAATCGCAAGCAAGATTGTATACCTGCTCCTACTTCTAGTTGGTGCAGGCAACCAAAAATACAACATGCAGAGTTGTGGATAGACAGATCAATTTGACTAGAAACACAACATTTTTGCCTTTGACTACATCGGCACACAGTTAAATAACCAACATGACGACTAACTCATAGAAAAATGATACATCATCGTATGTTGCTGCTGCAAAATCGATCCCTAAGCCTACATTCCCAAAAAAAGAACAAGCAATTCTTATTCACTCTGTTGAGCCACTAAAATTATTCGACTATGTCAAGTCGATTGGAGATATAGTAGGTCCCAGAAATATCTGTTTTGCATCAAGGATATCAAACAATAGAATTTGTATATATCTTAGTAAAATCGAACTTGTGGATGATTTAATTGAAAACCACCAAACCTTATTCATCGAAGGTCACGAACTACCAATAAGGCGATTGGTTACTCCAACAAAAAGGTTACTTATTTCGAATATATGCCCATCCATTCCTCACGACTTGGTAGAAAAATCCATTTCAGAACTCAACCTAAAAATTGAGTCTCCAGTTACTTTTCTCAAGGCAGGCATTCAAGGCGATGAATATAACCACATACTATCATTCAGAAGACAGGTTTATATAATTCCCACTTCAAACAATTTTGAATTAGAAACATCTGTCATAATTAACTTTGAAGGAAATGGACATAGAATTTTCTTATCGACAGAAAAAGCCACATGTTTCATCTGTAAGCAAAGTGGACACATCGCAAACAACTGCTCAAATACACAAAAAGAATCATCTGCAGCCTCACAACTCACACAGATTGATCAAATAGAAGTTACCGAACATTCTACTCCAGCACTTTCGCAGCCTGATTGCCAACCATCTAATGCCCTGAAAAGTCAACTTTCGAGCAAAAATACCTCCAGCTCATCAGCCAACCTCATAGACGAAGAAAACCTAGAATCTGAAATTGAAATAATGATGCCGCCTCCAACACAGAAAAAATCAACGAATGTACCACGACCTACACTTAAAAGGCCTAAAAAAGACGGCAAAATGGGTAGCACATTATCCAAAAAATCCCAGGAAATGATTGAGAAAGTTTATAGTCAGAGGGGTGACTCGGTCACTCTCTCAAAAGACAACTTTCTCTCATTTATCGAAAATACTTACGGCAATCATAATATACTACAAGAATCTCAACACTACACTTCCGACGTCAGATCACTCCTAACAGACATGTACACAATTTATCCCTTGTTGCCAGAAAGATCGATAAAAAATAGGTTCATAAGAATCGCAAAGAAACTAAAAACTGAATTGAATATAAATAGTGACGAACTTGAAAGTCTAACATCTGAACACGATATATCAAATGAAGATGATTTTTCAGACAGCTCCCAACAATCTCAAATACATCAACTATAATATTCGCCTTCACTCTTGTCCAATGGAATTGCGATGGGTTCTACCCACGACTTGAACGCATTCAACAGCTTATACAAGATACCACCCCCGACATCATGTGTTTCCAAGAGACCAACTTTAAACCAACTCACAATAAGATTCTAAAAGGTTTTGAAGGATACCACTACTTACGGACTACCTATTTGAGAGCTAGTGGCGGTACATCTATATTTATTTCTAACGACCTTTATTCAACATATGTGCCACTAACAACTGAGTTGGAAGCCGTGGCCGTAAATGTATGGTGCCCTAATAGAATCACTATTTGTTCTGTTTATATACCTCCAAACCACGATCTCTCCGCAGCTCAGTTAGCAGACATCATCGACCAACTACCAGCTCCCACAATCCTACTCGGGGACTTCAACGCACACAACACAATCTGGGGATCTGAACGAACCTTTGGACGCGGAAAGATAGTCGAAAACGTCACGCATAATTCAAATATTCGCCTACTCAACTCCGGAAAGCAGACTCATTTCAACATATCGTCAGGAACATTTTCTGCAATAGATTTAAGCTTTTGTGACCCAAACTTAGCGCCAAACCTTTCGTGGAACACTATGGATAGCTTATATGACAGTAATCATTTTCCTATAATCATATCTGATAACACAAACAAGCCTGCCTTCAACATTTCCAAATGGAAAATTAAAAGAGCAGATTGGAATGGATTCAGAAACAACGTAGATGATCTAATACAAGAAATTCCTACATTCTCGGATGTGAATGAAGCTATACATAGCATAAATAATTGCATTATAACAGCTGCAAATAATCATACAGGTTATACCAATAAACTCTCTACACGTAAATCAGTGCCTTGGTGGGACGAGAATTGCAAAACTGCTACAAAAGAATGCAAGAAGGCACTCAACAGATATCGGAGAATGAGATCCATAGCAGATTTAATGAATTTAAAAAAAAAGAGGGCAATAGCAAAAAGAACATTGAAAGAAAATAAACAGACTTCATGGCAGAGATATGTTTCCTCTATGTCTAATGAAACTCCACCGAGTGAAGTATGGAATAAAATAAGAGGAATCAAGGGAAACAGTTCTAATACCAAAATCTCAGCACTGCTCTCGCAAGGACAGCTCGTGACAGAAAACGAAAACATTACAAAAATATTTGCTGATCGCTTTTATCTGAAAACAAATAATTCTATTCAAAGTCCAAATCCAGTGCTCAAACCACAGTCCTGCACAACACCCGCCCCAGATGAAGCACAAATAAAGGACGAAACTGACATAAACTCTCCTTTCACAATGCCTGAGATAATGAAGGCCTTATCATCTAGCAAGAACTCTGCCGCCGGACCAGACAATATCCCTCAAATTTTTCTCAAAAATCTATCACATCTGAGCCTCAATAAATTACTACAATTGTTCAATTATATGTGGACAACAAGAACTTTCCCTGACCTTTGGCACCAATCTATTATCTTTCCAATCAAAAAGCCAAACAAACCATCAACAGATGTAAACTCATTCAGACCAATTTCACTTACATGTACTATGTGCAAAGTACTAGAAGGAATGATACATCGACGACTTATCTGGTATCTGGACAAATATAACTATATTTCCCCGGCTCAGTCAGGGTTCAGGGCACATCGATGCGCTATAGACAACTTAGTTCTTCTCCAGAATTACATTATTGAAGCCTTCAACAACAAACATGACGTTGTTGCCGTAGCATTGGACTATGAAAGTGCTTTCGACAAACTGTCACATGCTGCTATTCTCGAAAAATTAAAAGAATGCAACCTCACTGGAAACATCCTCCATTTCGTAAAAAATTTCCTTTCCAATCGAACCTTCAAAGTACTCGCCAATGGCGAAATTTCAAACGAACGTCCTCAAGAAACTGGAGTACCACAGGGCTCAGTTCTAAGCCCCTCGTTGTTCATACTAGCAATTAATGACATTTGTAGAAACTTAAATTCTCCCATCAAATACTTAATTCATGCCGATGACCTCATAATCTATTGCCACGGAAAAAATACTGCCACAATATCAAAATTAATACAACAGGCAATAAATGACATTCAAATACAGTCAAAATCTATTGGCCTTCAACTCTCACCAACAAAATCCAAAGTAATTAAATTTACCAGAAGAACTTCCAGGACCACGTCTCCTAGCATTAGCCTCAATGGAACGTCTATACCTGTCGTTGAGGAACTGAAAATTTTGGGTGTGACCTTCGACAGAAAACTTTGTTGGATCCCTCACATCAAGGACCTAAAAAAGAGATGCATACTAAATATAAATATAATAGCCACCCCCATGGTTGAGACGAAAGTACTGCTTTTTCACTTACTTCAGCAGACTATCTGCTAACCCTCAAAATCCAGCCTACACATTAATATCCCCTGATAAAGAGGGATACAACTCACAAAAGACCTACACACCTCTCTCTGACACGCTTTCCAAACTCATTGCTGAAAGTACCATTGATCTCTCGAGAACAACTCCAATCAAGAAAATCAATGAAGCCCCCTGGGTCAAATTACAACCTCACTTTGACCTTAGTCTCTCCGAACATTCTAAACATGACATTTCTCAGGCAGTTTTACAACAAGAGTTCTTAAATAAAATCAACAATTCAGCCGTTGACACGATATACTACACTGATGCATCTAAAGGAAAAATGGGGTTGGATGTTCGGTCACAACATCGTCAACACTCATCAAACTTTTTAAGCTTCCACACAACTGCAGTGTATATTCCGGAGAGCTATTTTCCATCCTCAAAGCAATAGAATCCATACCCACCTCTTCAAAAAATGCAATGATATGCACAGACTCACTCTCATCACTACACTTGATAAAAGATATTTTTTGTCAATATCCCCTAGTGGCTACAATACAAGAATCCTTCAGCAACGTCCTGCAACAAGGTATGTCTCTTACTCTGACCTACGTCCCGTCTCATGTAGGTATCAGGGGAAATGAACTTGCCGATCATTATGCAGAAGATGCATGCCTGCTTTCTTCTACAGAGGAAGTATACATTCACGGAGACTCAAAAACAGCTATAAAAAAGTACATTTATGACATTTGGCAAAACGACTGGAACAATAGCTCATCAAAACTTCACGAAATTTGTCCGAAACTCCAGCAAAAGAAGTTTGCACCACTAAAAAGAGGCCAAAGAACTCTCCTTCATACACTACGTATTGGCCATACACGTCTTACACATGCCTATCTCATGTCATCAGAGAACCCTCGCATATGTGAAAGCTGCAACACCCAACTAACAATAAAACACATCCTACTTGAATGCCGAATGTATTCTGCTACCAGACGAAATCTTCAATTTCCGCAAAGTTTACGAGAGCTACTTGCCACTACAAAATTTACACAGGGGCTCATCAACTTCCTTCAGACAACTGGCATACTCTACAAACTTTAAAATGTATTTGTTTCATATAAATATCGAAAAGTATTATATAATATTATTGTAACTAATATACAGTATCTGTGTCAATGACCTAAGATGTCGAGACACGTTAATTAAATAAAAAAAAAAAATTATATAAAGCTTCAATTTTCCGATAACTACAATTTCAGGGAGAATTACTACAAAAATTTTTATCATGCGTGATTTTTACTTGTCAGGATCATGTCAAGGTTAAGGTTGTCTTTGTCTCCGTGATTTCGTCATTCCGTTCTGCAATGGTCTCAGCATTTTACTCGTCCAGCGGGCCATCATAAAAATTGGCGGAGGCATTTTTCATCGTCAACAGATAAATGTAAATGTACTGATTCTGTGTTTGTTGATGTTCATTGCAGTTAGTCCTGAAGAAGCAATAAAAGATTGCGAAAGCTCGACAAAGAAAAAAGAGTACACTTTTTTTCACTCCGAATGAGTCAAAAAAATCCTTAAACCACCATTTTAAAGTTAATATACTGACTCTGATTCAAGATATAAACACAAAAAATGGGATTCTATCAGACAGTAGGCACCGAATTCGGCCCTATCACTGCAAGAAGTCTGAAGACATGGAGTTCAAATAACATCAAGTTGGCATCGGTAAGGAATAGACCTGTAGCATTGGCTGCTCATGCACATAATCTTGACCATCAAGTGAATTTTGAGGATGTTGAGGTACTCAAATTAGAGAAAAATTATCAAAAAAGATTGATCCATGAGATGATAAACATAAACAAAGAAGAAACAACCATAAACAAGAAGACAGATACAAACAAATTAAGCTCGATATACAGTTATTTGTTGGAAATGATAAAGATGAAACCTTTTTATGACGGCCCAGTAGATGAATGAAGAAGATCAAGAACACAGAGAAGTGAGAGACTAGTTTTCCAGGAAAAAAAAACATAACCTTAAAAAATAAAATGACATTGTGTTACCTTAGAGTTTTTAATTGATTGTGAATTTGAGAATAAGAGCATCAACAAAAAGAATTTTTTCGAAATTTTAAAATAGATTTAGATGACGTGTTTTGTGAGGAATTCCTATGGAATCAAAAATTAACTTTCCATTGTTTTTATTAATTATATAACGTTTGTGTCAGATGTCATCCATGTAAAACCTCACATTCAGTGAGTTGATTTGTTTTTAAAATTGGTTGTCTATAAATTATATATTATTGTTCTTTTGTAGAAGCCCTGAAGAAGCATTAAATTAATGCGAAAGCTTGGCATAGAATAAAGAGTATTCGGATCATTTACTCCCAAATCTGAGCCTAAAGACCCTTAAAATTCATTCAATATATTTATTTTGGCTCTGAAAACAATAGTTATTATATTTATATATATATACGAGGCATGTTTTTCAAGTAAATACGGGTTTGGAATCAAAAAAAGACGTGTAAAGATATCCCAATAATTTTATTTTTACATGAAAGCCTGTATCTTAATCTACTTTTCGACATAATTTTCGTGAATATTGACGCACTTGTCATAACGTGACACCAGTTTTTGGATACCCTCCTCATAAAATTCTGCCGCCTGACTTGTTAACCACTGTGTCACAAATGTTTTGACTTCATTATGGTCTTGCAGACGCTGACCGCCCAGGTGTTTTTTCAAGTGCAGGAACAAATGGTAGTCGCTGGGTGCCAGATCAGGGCTTTTCGTGCACATTCATTAACGACCGAAGGACACCCACTTCGTTCTTCATCATGCATTGTGCGGCCATCTTCAAACGCTCTCACCCGTTTCCTTACCATTCCCTCACTCATAATGTTTTATCCGTAAATTTCACAGATCTCACGATGAATATCGATCCGTTTTACGACTTTAGTACTAAGAAATCGTATAAAAGCCCGTACTTCACAATCAGCTGGACTCACGATTGTCGGAGGCATCTTAAACACTCAGTAAACAACGTATACAATGAAGAATCAGACTATAATGGCGTCAGTGCGTAGACAAGGGTTGTAGGTAACCAGCGTGCATGCGCGGAACGCCGACCGTATCGCTACGGCGGCGGAATCGCAAAAAGGTACTTACTTAAAAAACATGGATCGTATAACTGATCTCAATTAATTTAATCTATTTAGTATCACCAACAATTTACACATAAGTCATTTTTTAGACCGTGTCATCTAGACATACACATATCTGTGGATAGTAAGTCAATATACATATCAAAAAAATGATACATTCTAATAGCTGATGTCGAATAAATCAGGCCCCGGCTCATCTAGAAGAACACAGGTATGATTTTGCGCATTGAAGAGAGATAGAAAAGACTCTTTCATATTCTACGTCATCTGAGTCACAAAACGAAGCATTTCTTTAAAGATTATGGCTGTAAATAAAGGCAATAAGGTATTCTTCTTCCTAATCAACGTGAATTAATTATTATATTTCCTCAATATTGATCATGTTAGAAAAATAGTTTTTGTGTTCCACGATATTTACCTCAAACCCAGTATTGTTTACTATTTAGCGACTCAACTGATGTCAACGGATACGGACGAACTTCATAATAGTCCAGTCATTTCAGCTATTTTAAACCATAATCTGTAGAAAAATTCCTAGTGAGCTGTGTTGAATGAACATATTTATCATTTGCATCATTGGTTGACTCTGCGTTTAAGCATGACATCTTAATCCAATTTTTCTGCACCCACCTCGGCATCCACAGAAAACTAATGAAGAAGAAGAAGTTATCTATGGAATACAGGTATTAATGGAAATGGAAAGGGTTGTCCCTTTCAATTTCAACGCGTTTTGAATAGAACATACAGCCAAAGTGTCTCCGAGAACTTGTTCGATTATGGAAATCAACTCAACGATATATATATCAGCTGAGCTAATTCTTAACTTAAACAAATGTAGAACATCAAGAGACAAAATCCGATTGTGTGAAGTTATTCATTCTCTGGTGTCTAGTTCTATACAAAGCTTTAGTTTTACATATAGATTAGTTCTGAAAAGATTAATAAATAGAGGGGCTCATTATCTAAGAAGATCAAGGTTTTTTACATTGGTGGTTTATGAATCATTATTGAGGAAAGGTAAGTTAATTTGAAGTATTATAGTTTTTGGAAAACTAACAGGTGATTCTGATACTAATTTGAGGTGTTAATTTTTTTTGCTAGAATCAATTCGCATTTCGAATCAATCTTCTATTTTTTTAACCTGAATTAATCCCCTCTTAGATATAGGTCTTTTTCAACCGCTTCCATGTCTTATCATTTATTATTTATGAAAAATTTTATTGAGTATTGATTTCTGAATTTTCATTGCAGAAAGCGAGCTTCTATTTGAAATATGGAAATATGTTGATTATCCTAATTTCGTATTAGAAATTAACGGGGAAAAATGTACAACCCTTCATTTGGCAGTCATGCAGAATCTTGAGTATGTTGCATTATATGTGTTAGAGAGGGGAGCAAATATAAATAATAAAACATCAGTTTTCCATTCAACTGCATTACATGTAGATGCAACCTGTTCAGATGACTTGAATATGTGTGAAATGCTTATTGAGCGTGGAGCAGATATTGAAGCAAAAGAAATATCCGGCCACACTCCAATTTTAACGGCTATAGAGAACCAAAGATGGAACAAAGTGAAATTATTGCATGAAAAAGGTGCGAACATTTTAGAATTGGACCAATATGGAAGATCAGCGATAAGTATTTCAATAGAAACCGCAGATCCGCTTGTAAATTTGAAGTTATTGAAGTTAGTTTTGAAATCGAATTGCAACCCAAATCAAGCATGTAATGATGAAGCTTTAACCCCTTTGCATCTTCTGGCTTGGGGAAGGCCTCCATCGAATATAATTGAAGTAGAAAATTGCTAATAAAATATGGAGCATCGGTAAATGCATTGTCTTCTACTGGCAGCACAGTTCTCCACTACGCCGCAGAATATACTACAAAAGATGTGGACTTCATAAAATTTGATTGAACTGGGTGTTGACACTAGCATTACAAGTTTGTCAAATGGCAGCACTTTCCTAGATGATTTGAGTATGGAGAATCAGGAAAGTGCAATTGAGGTGATGAAATATTTATTACTCAAAGAAAGATTGAGCCACTTTCGATTCAGTGCTGAGCTTGAAAATTTTATGAAAACCGATATGGAAGTATATAAGATTAAAGTGAACTGCGAAAGAGAATTGCAAATGCTGAATGAAAGAATAAGCTCATTGAATTACTCCTACCTTGAGTTATCTGGTTCCAAGAAAAATATATTGGCTAATCTCTGTATTAATCGAGATATACGAAAAGCTATTGAGGAATTCGACGAAACTGATTTCAGCAATTATGGGGAAGCAATACAGAAAAAATTTACTGATGCTTTGAATTTGTATAGAGCAAAAGCTATATGTACCCATGATCTGTTTACTTTGATTGGAAAAAGAACGATGTTTCACATAATCAAGGATATTGTGAATTTGATAGTGGTAGACAATTAATCTCCATTACCTTCCATATCTCTTTGATTATAATATATATTAAAGAAGGATATTACAGGACCTAGCAAATATGAGTGGAGCAAGTGGCCTCCTTTGCGAAACGGTACCACAAGGCCACGCAGATCAAGGAACTTCCGGGGTGACAGCTTGGGACAGTCTTAAGGTTCATTTGAACCTATGCGACGTGACCCCGCTCCAACCCGGACACGACAAAGGCTACGCTGGACGCGAGATATGAACGTCACTATAATGAGCGCATATTATCATGTTACAGAGGGTGAAATACAGACTAAGAAGTACGCCGAAAAACTGGCAGAACGCTGGATCTAGTTCTATCCTGAAGAAAACTACTGGCACCAGATGAACTAGCCAGAATGAAAGCAGAGGCAGTGAGCAACTCCCCTACGAGAAATGTAAACAGCATTAGGAGGAGCATTCGAAGACAAAGTGCACTGCCACATCCGCTGATCATCTACGGGCAACATAATGAAGACCAGCCGATCGCTGATGACTCACCAACTGACCCTCCTGACCCCGACGAAGCGACGCTCGGGATCTTGGCACTCTTTAAGGAGGTGGAACAGCAGTGGAGAGGAGTAGAAATGGAGGTCTGGCCAAGAATTCCGAAAATAAAGCAAGATGGAAACACGAAATCCACCATGAGAGCCTTGAATGCGGCACTACAAGAAACTTTCATGGCCGCGGAGAACTTCGAGGATCTGTAGTATATTGTAGTATATTGTTCAGCCAATATTGCCAATAAGATCGCGGGAACTAAGAGCACTGCGAAGAATCTACAAACATTACCCCAACGAAGAGCCCTTTGGGAAGATCGCTTGGAAGGAAAAATAAAAAATATACGCAAAGAAATAGGAATCCTTTACATATACTTGCAGGGTAATAACGTAAGTAAAAAGGTTGAGAAGAAAGTACAGATATATGCTAGAAAATTGAGGCTTAAACGAAGTGACGCCAACTACCATATGAAGCTTCGCACACATTTCGAGAAGCTCAAACAAAAGATTGCTTCACTGGGAAATAGATTGAGGCGGTATCACAAACGAACTCAAAGATACCGACAAAATAACTTGTTCAACAGCAATCAAAGGGAATTCTTTAGAGACCTTCAAGAAGACCGAAACAGCAAGAACGCAACTCCCCCAAAACCTGAAGAAATGAGGAAATACTGGTCAGAGTAGCGAAAAACCCACAATAGAGGGGCGCCATGGATCAGCGTGGAGGCCGAGCGGTGCTAAAGCTTGCGGGAAATGGGCATATAACAGTAACGGAAGAAGATGTGCGAGCAACTGTCAATAGGATAAAGAATCACCCGGAGTTGACAATATCCAAAACTACTGGTGGAAACCTACCATCCACCCTCAGAGTAGTAGCTGACCTCATCCGCAGAGCACTAGAGGGACCAGACTCTGTCCCGAACTTCTAAGTAATTATTTTTATTATGAGCAATATAAATTATATTTATCCCCTTTCCAGTGATTCAGAAAAAGGATATTTGAGGATGTCTCAGTAGAAATCACAAAACGGTCATTAGACCGTTTTGTGATTTCTCATTAGAGAAGGATATTTATTTTATTCCTTATAAAAAAAATACTGAATCTAGCACAAAGAAAGCATCCAAGGATCGCTTGTGGTCAAGGAACTATAACGTACTAAACCTCTTAAAAGTTGCAGAGGGAACGTCATCAATATGGTGGCTTGAGAAGGTACATATTTTTATTTAGATGCTTTTGTGTCATGTTTTCAAAATTGTATATTGCAAGTGGCGAACAAACCAATGAGTATGCCATTATCTGGAAATGTCAACAGCTTTTTTGTCGAAAAACACATCCATAACAATTTTTATAATATCAATATCAAATTTTCACAGCATACCCTAGCATACTCCATACAACAATTTTTTTTTAGATAATAACAATAACAACGATTAAACAGATTTCAGATTACTCCACATCCTTAATACCAAAATATGAGTATTACAATTTTGAGAGTCGATTTACCACTTCAAAACAAAACATTTCAAAGATCTCTCAATTGCTGAGATTATTTCAGAAGTGCCAGCTCTAAAATTGAATATAGGAGCAGCTGGTAATAATTTTTTTACCTACTAATGATAATAATATTGATGATGGTTACGTTAAAACTCACAAATAAATACTTATATGGTGAATTATCCAGTTCAGGCCAATTCGCTCGAAGAAATGTCCAATATCGGTATTGGTCTGATAGATCATTTCCTCATCATTTCTGAACCGTCTGATAAGATTTCACCCCCATACTCTATCTCACCTGGTATCCTAGTGATATCTTTTTTGTTATTGACAAAATTCCAGAACTTTGTAGGGTTTTCTTGAAGTTCTACTTCTACATTCATCAAGTATTTTTTATACGCAGTTCTAATTTCTTTTTCGATTAAAGATCTTAATTCATTGAATCTTTCATAGTAACAAGTAAGTAGATGCCTCTTATACAGTTTGAAACAGCCAAATGGAATAAATTCGATAACGGATAAATGAGAGCGTGTTTGGAAAAACGCTTGGACATAGCGATTTGTATTTTTAACTGAGCATTAAAAAAAAATTATATAGAGTGCGTCATGTTACAGTGGCCAATACCCACTTTCTTCTTTAAATGCAAGCCCCTGTATATTATTAATTTTTGGATTCTTCAGAAAATTCTAGACATAAATCATGTACAATGTCCTATACTTATCTTCAACTGTTTCGGTAATATTAAGTGTTTTCAGATTTATTACAAAAATTAACATTAAAAAAGAAAATTATTTTATTTCACAAATTAGCTACATTAGACTAAAAATCTAATAATTAATACTGATAATTCCTTGATAATTAGAAAAAAAAACAAAATAATATTAATGTCAATGTAGTAAATTGATGAAGAGATATTGTTGATGATGGAGCTCGTGTTGAATGATTATTTGGGCTATTACCATCATCTATTGTGGATGTAATGTTTTCCGACGTTTCGATAGACATCTTCTATCTTTATCAAGGAGGAAAAGTAAAAAAACCTTCCGAAAATTATCAATTTTCAAAAAATCAATATGACAGAAGTCATGAAAGAAAAATGAACAATGTTATATACTCATCTGTGATATGATGATCTTTTTAAGTTGGATCGAACTATCGGCGTCCAAACTTCTGGCAGATCTATAGATGGAGCACTTATGGAATCTGGTGTTATTTTCATAAATGCTGCTTCTTTGATTTTTCTTCTTGCAAGTTTTTCTTCTTTGGATATTATTGATGCTTCATCCCATTTTATACGATGATTCTCATCTACAGCATGTTGGACTAACCTGGATTTGTCGCTGTCTAGTACTCGTAGAAGCTTCTGATGTTCTTTCATTCGTACATTCAGAGGGCGTTTAGTTTCTCCGATGAAGATCTTCCGCACTCGCAAGGTAATTCATATATGCAGCTCTTTGTCCTTTGTGTCTCATCATTAGGCTTAACTTTTGTAAGTTTAGCTCTGATAGTGTCTTGAGTTTCGAATGCAGTCGTTATGTTGTATCTATTTCCAATTCTCATTTTCTCCGATAAACCTTTTACATAAGGAATTACGGTTTTAATGGTCTGATTTATATCTGTTGGTTCAGGTTGACTTTCTCTTGTTCGTTTAGCTTTTTTCAATATCTTTTGAGGTAGCCATTGGTTCTAAGAGTTTTCGAGATGTTATTGATTTCTTCATTTTGGTCTTCTTCAGTGCAACAAATATTTATTGCTCTATCAAATAAACATTTTGCTACTCCCAATTTAGTGTTTAGTTGGTGGTTTGACTCAAAATGTAGATATTGTCCTGTGTTCGTTGGCTTTTTATACACATTGGTTCTTGGGATTCCATTTTGTTTATGTACGAGTACATCTAAGAATGGAAGTTGTCTGTCCTTCTCGATTTCAATTGTGAATTTAATTGATTCCTCTTGATTGTTTAGATATTGAAGGAATCCATCTATAGTGTCTCTTTCATGTTGCCAAATAATGAAAGTATCATCTACATATCTTTCCACAGTTTGGGTTTAAGTACATATTTTTCTAATGCTTGATTCAGTCTTTCTCTCATAAGGGCTTGACTTGTCCGTTTTGAAATCCTATCTGCTCTATAACTTTTGACAGGAAGATTCACTCTGAGACCTTTAGGAATTAGGTTTCGATCTCTTGCAAGATGGATGAATGTCAAATGGTTGCATTCCTTTGCCAATTTTATGCTGGTTCTTTCATAACTTCTAACTTCTTGAAACAATTCGGGCCCATACCGAATTTCTAGTTGATGACGAGATATTGTTGATGATGGAGCTCGTGTTGAATGATTATTTGGGCTATAACCATCATCAACTAGAAATTCGGTATGGGCCCGAATTGTTTCATGAAGTTAGAAGTTATGATAGAACCATCATAAAATTGGCAAAGGAATGCAACCATTTGACATTCATCCATCTTGCAAGAGATCGAAACCTAATTCCTAAAGGTCTCAGAGTGAAACTTCCTGTCAAAAGTTATAGAGCAGATAGGATTTCAAAACGGACAAGTCAAGCCCTTATGAGAGAAAGACTATGAGAGAAATGGGATGAAGCATCAATAATATCCAAAGAAGAAAAACTTGCAAGAAGAAAAATCAAAGAAGCAGCATTTATGAAAATAACACCAGATTCCATAAGTGCTCCATCTATAGATCTGCCAGAAGTTTGAACGTCGATAGTTCGATCCAACTTAAAAAGATCATCATATCACAGATGAGTATATAACATTGTTCATTTTTTTTTCATGACTTCTGTCATATTGATTTTTTGAAAATTGATAATTTTCGGAAGGTTTTTTTACTTTTCCTCCTTGATAAAGATAGAAGATGTCTATCGAAACGTCGGAAAACATTACATCCACAATAGATGATGGTAATAGCCCAAATAATCATTCAACAAAATGTAGTAAATGTTCAAAATGCTCGCCGGGACGCCTTGGCAGTTGAGGGGTTTAGTTTTGTATACAATACTTTTGATATATCCCCACGAAAAGTAGTCTAACAGCGACAGATCAGGAGATCGTGCTGGCCATTCTATCAATCCGCGCCTCCCTATCCATCTATTTGGAAAAAATTGGTTCGAGTACTGCCGGACATTGATTTGGTAATGGGGCGGTGCTCCATCTTGCTAGAACCATATTGTATTGGCAGGAACTTGCGAGTTTGCTGGATCAGGATATAAGTTTGTCAAAGTTGGCACGACATTATTTTGGAGCAGTTCTAAACATTTATCTCCATTCAAGTTGCCATCAATGAAAAAGGGACCTACGATATGATTTCCAACAATTCCTGCCCAAACATTCACTTTTTCAGGATATTGGGTATGTTCCTCTCTCATCCAGTGAGGATTCTCATCAGACCAATAGCGGCAATTTTGACGATAAACATGAACGTGAAGTGTAAATGTGCTCTCATCAGAAAACAAAATATCTTCTAATTGGATCATATTGTTATCTAACATTTCCATCATATGCTCACAAAAATACGTTTTCCTATCGAAATCGTCTTCCGTGAGCTCCTGAGTTGGTATCATTTTATAGGGATGCATTTTACTTTCCTTTAATGTTCGAAAAATTGTTGTGTGGCTAACGTTGAACAGTGGGGCTGCTTTTCGACCAGAATTATGTGGGTTTTCTCGAAACTCAAGCATAATATCCAATTTCCTATCATTACTTACTGCATTGGCAGCTACTTTTTTGTATCTGTCTCACATGACCAAGCTCGCGAAACTGCTTTTCTATTTTGCTAATTGTTCCTTGGGATACAGGCGGCAAATTTGGAAATTTTTTGTGAAATAAGCTAGAAATTTCCATTTGTGTCCTTGTATTATCTCCATAACCAATCATTTGTAGAATGGTTATTTTGTGCTTTTCTGTTGAATGAACCATTTTTCTTGTATTATTACGTACGGTTAACGAAATTTAAAATTGATAAATGTGAAAGGCTTATGAATTCTATCAATACAAGCCGAAAAGAGAAATGGGATAGTGTTGTATCAAAAATGAATTTTACACATTCGAGTAGGAGTTCATGGGATATATTGAGAAAATTAGGTGAAGCTACTCCTCTTACCTCCTCATCATAAAAAATTGATCCAAATTTAATCGCACGCCGCCTAGTTAATGTATCTGAATCAGTCAATTTATCCCAATCTAAAATGAGGAATATGAAGAAAAAATAACAGATATTCAGGAGATCAGCTCCTACTTTAGAAAATGTGTCACATCCATTCAATATAGATGAATTGAGGGCTGCAATCAAATTTACCAAATCTCGGAAGGCAGCAGGTTTTGACGGAATTTATCCAGAATTCATCAAACATTTAGGAAAAAAGGCCTTGTCTTGGTTATTGTCTTTCTATAACAATATTCTGAATTCGGAAAACTTTCCTTCCGAATTTCGTAAGGCTAAAGTAATAGGGATTTTGAAACGAGGAGAAAATCCTTGTGATCCTAGTAGTTATCGACCCATCAGTTTATTGAGTGTTCCTTTCAAGATATTAGAAAGGCTAATCCTTTTTAGAATTGAATCTTCTATAGAAAATGCTCTACAAAATTTCCAGGGAGGCTTTAGGAAAAACAGAAATTGTTCGGATCAGGTTCTCAGCCTTACAACTTTCATAGAATCAGGCTTCAATGATAGGTTGAAAACAGGAGCTGCTTTCATCGATTTATCTTCGGCTTATGACACTGTGTGGAAAGATGGATTAATTTTCAAACTCTATACCCATCTGAAGTGTGGGAAAATGGTACGATTATTAGAAAATATGTTATCTGATAGAAGGTTTCGTGTTTTTATTGACAATAAGAGTAGCAACTTCAAAACATTGAAAGACGGTCTTCCTCAAGGATCAGTTTTAGCTCCTTTACTTTTCAATTTATATCTAAGTGATTTGCCCACTACATCATCTCAAAAATTTGTTTATGCTGACGACATTGCTAATGCTTACCAACATGAGGATTTCCATATTCTGGAAAACATACTGTCATCTTATTTGGAAATTTTAAAGAATTATTTTATCGAGTGGCGATTATGTCCAAATCCCAACAAAACAGAGGTATCTTGTTTCCATCTGAATAACCATGAAAAATATAGAAAATTAGCTGTAACTTTCAATGATTCTCCTATCGAACATAATTTCTATCCAAAATACTTAGGAGTTAAATTAGATTCATCTCTCAATTACAAGGCTCATTTAAATGATCTGAGCCTTAAACTGAAAACTAGGAATAATATTGTTCAGAAATTAGCTGGATCGTCTTGGGGTGCTGATGCTTCCACTCTTCGCACAGCATCTGTAGCCCTAGTCTTTTCTGCAGCTGAGTATTGTTGCTCTGTTTGGTTTAATAGTGCACATACACAAAAAATTGATGCACAATTGAATACATCCATGAGAATAATTACTGGCACCATAAGATCTACACCGGTTCATTGGTTACCAGTATTGTCTAATATTGTCCCTCCCCATATTCGCAGACAGACTGCAGCTCTGAATTCTTGGAACAAATATCATTCTTTTCCCAATTTATTCCCAATCATTTCATATATTCCACAAAATAGAATTCCCAGATTGAAGTCACGTAAACCATTATGGCATAATACGTTCTTCAATATGAACATAAGTGATAAAGAATTATGGAAGACTGAGTGGAACTCTTACGAAATGTTCAATAAGTATCTCGTTTCTGATCCTTCTGAAAAAGTTTTGATCTTTCAAGAAAAATTTGGACAGTTCTTAATCGTTTGAGAACAGGTCATGGTCGTACCAATGGCATGCTATCTATTTAAATGGAACTCAGTTCCTAGTGCGAGTTGTGAATGTGGAGAAGCAGAAGAAACAATACCTCATCTCATCAATAGTTGTCCCATATATAAATTTCAAGATGGTTTTGAGGCTATTCATGATGTTTCCAACTCTTTCTTGGAATGGGTTATAAATTTCAAACGAATATGATACGTATTTTTGTTATTCAGTTCTTTTTTCTGCTTTTGTCTTTTTATTTCCAGATTCAATGTGAGCACCTTGAAGAAGTCTCTGTCTCCACCAATAGAAGATCACTCTTGAAGAAAGAAGTCCCTGAAATATATTTCAGCTTATTTTTGTATTTTCACACTTAGACGGGGAGCCAGGGTTTTTTTTACTGGGGTTTTTTCCCTAGGCTTTTATGTCATACGCCGAATTGTATGACACCTCGTCACTAACCCCTGATCTATATGCTTTATTGTTTGCTAACTAAATATTGTCAGCCAAAAGTTCAAAAGAATATATATAACGAAATTTAAACGACAATAGCACTGACACTGACCACTACTGTCATGCAGGCATACAAGTTGCTATGGCAGGCAGACAAGTTGCTATGGCTATCAGTTTTATACGAAAATAAACAATGTTTTTATATTTTTTTCATTTCATATCAGTAAAAAGAAACGCAGGAATGGTTTTTGTTTACTTTCTCATTATCAAGAGCTAAATGGGAAATAAGTATGCAATGTAGCGAATTTGTGAAATAAAATAATTTTCTTTTTTTAATGTTAATTTTTGTAATAAATCTGAAAACACTTAATATTTCCGAAACAGTTGAAGATAGGTATAGGACATTGTACATGATTTATGTCTAGAATTCTCTGAAGAATTCAAAAATTAATAATATACAAGGGCTTGCATTTGAAATAAGAAAGTGGGTATTGGCCACTGGCACATGACGCACCCTATATATATATTTTTTTTTTGAAAAAAATGCTGAGTTAAAATTACAAATCGCTGTGTCCAAGCGTTTTACCAAACACGCTCTCATTTATTCGTTATCGAATTTATTCCATTTGGCTGTTCCACGCTGTATAATCTATGATATTTATTTTTTTTGTTTTATGTTATTGATTATATCACTACTGAACCAAGGAGAATAAGGAAATTTCATGGAAATAGTTCTTGGAACACAAACATCCACCACATCAAGAACTAGTTTATAAAACCTATCAAATGCCAAATTTATATTTAGAAAATGCTTATGAACATCCCAGTCAACTTGTGAGAGCAGGTTTTTCATCAGCATTATGTCAGTTTTTGCATAATTATAAGTAGCACAGTTATTTGTATTAATTTTTTTCGGTTGTGTCAAAGAAAATAAAAGGATTATATCAAGACCAGGATGACCTACATCCTCCCTTACCAAAGAAGATTCATGTCTTGAAACTGTACAGTGAACATTTTCACAACATAGCACCATATCCCAGAGTCTATTCTTGTTGTTTAGAACAGAATTACACTGTGTAAGATTAAAAACAATCTGAAAATCGAGGAGTGCGTTTACTATTCTAGTAGACTTGCCAAAATTGTAATATTAAGTAAGTTGTGTTATGTTTAAATCTCCAATTATAACGAAGTCATTCACTAACGCAAAGGGCAGCGACTCAATTGGAGAAAACAATTATTCATTGTTTTCGAAAGTGGACCTAACAGGTGGTAAGTATACAGCAAAAATTTAGAATCTATAGGAATGTGTGAGGAAAACTTCAACACAATACATCAATACAACATTTCAAAATTCGATCTCTCAATATTTAAATTAATTAAGCGTGAGCTAAACTTCTTTTTAATTGCTATAAGAAGCCAAGCAGACTTACATTCTTTATTAGCTAATTTAATGTTTCTATCTTCTCTCTAGAATAACTATCTGAAAAGAGTTCATTATTAGCTATTATATGTGTCACCCTGTAACCAAGTTTCAGTTATAACAAACAAGTCTGTTCAATTATTGATCGATGTGTTCAAAAAAAATTCAGTCATCTTTGTGTTTAGTCCCCTAAAGTTTTGATTATATACCGAAATTTCACTTCCCAGTATAATCAAGCCAAATAAAAAAAAATTTAGAAAGCACTGACGTGAGGTCAGATTGCTTTGGCGCTCTTGTTGAGCTACCTGCGAGTAAATATTCAAACCATAATAAATCTATAAGCAGTCTGATCAGGTGAACAATAGTCTTTTTCCGTACAATGGGACAATGTGATGCAAATATGAACGCCTAATGAACCTACCTAATGAACAAACCTATATCTCAATTCAAAGATAACTAGTAATAATTTCCCCCAAGTTTTGTCCGCTGCTTCTCCTAAAAACTTACTACAGTGCTTTTCTGAATCTTGACAACGTCATCGACATCGAATTCTCTCTCTGTGAAAAATTTTTTGATTAATATTACGCCAACTGACACTGATAGAGGACTCCGGAATACGTCAAACGAATATCGATCTGAGACGATGAACTTTCGATGACAGCCCTGGGGAATTCATGACATTTCTCATTTTCTCTTGAGTAAATGAAAACAATTATTTAAATTTTGAAAAATCATATCTCCAGAACTATTAGCTTGTCGAAGTCGAGAGTGGTATTTTTGTATACGTCTGATAAAACTGCACCATAAAAAAATTTTTATTTGAACAGTGTCATTTGAAAAAAATTTTTTTTTGTTACTCCGAACCTATTCGGCCGATTTGACCGAATAACGAACTTAGCCGAGATATTTATACCTCAAACCTATTCTGAAAGTGTCAACTCTCTAACTTCATCCGTTCGAGAGTTATCGTGTTCTGGAACGGACGGACGGACGGACAGAATCGATTTTGACCACGGATTATTCATCAGTAGGTCCAAACAAAACGATTGATACCACTTTTGCCCAAAAATTCGAAAGTCACAGACATTTGGGCAAATTGATAAGCACTCTGTTCAGGTGAACAAGAGCGCCAAAAACATATTTACCGGAACAAGAAAAACAGAAAAACGAACAAAAATTTCTGGTCAACCCCGTAAAAGTGGAATGTTTCTTTCAGAACCAACCAAAATAATTCTCGATTCTACAGATTAACTTAGAAATATCCTGCCTTCGGAGGTCCAGGCGAACATATACTTGGCTTCCTTTCTGAATTTTCGGACTTTATAGAATAGATGTTGGTTATCAGGAGTTAGGTCTTCATTAATGTAAATATTAGATTTATTTTTATCTTTATTTTCTGGCAAATTTATATCATTTCTTTCTAATACTTTTTTTCTTGTACTTTTTCTGTCATAGCTTCTTATCATCAATATCACCAAACTCGACCAAAATTAGGGAGGTCGGGTCCCTTGTTGTTTTGTATCCTGTAAAATCAGTTTCGTCCAGAGGGCACCCTAATACTTGAGCAATAGAATGAACAATCTCTTTAGGGTTTTCATTATCCATTTTCGGGACATTTACCAGCTCTAGGTTATTTTGTCTATTCTCCTGTTCAATTCTATTCACCCTGTTCTCAAGTACTTTAATTTCAGTACAGGCAATAAGGCAGTTTTTTCATTTAAATTTTTCAATAACTGTTTGTATTCAGCTTTGATTTCCTCAAAGGCATCAGAAGAAAATTGAAGTGAGAGTTTTATTTCCTTAATTTCACTCATATTCACCTTCGACATGGATTTTAATTGCATCATAATATCCCGAGTAGTCGGTTCTACATCTTCGTCTTGATTCTTGATATTCATCGTCTTCATGCGAAGTGCCCATTATGATTGATCTTCGGCTAATTTTTCCTTCCTTCTGCAGCTAGGACATAACCACTTAATTTCTCTAATTTTTGTTTTATTAATTTCGGCATTACTCAGTGAGGCACAGCCCATGCAATACCATCCCTCGCAGCCTCCCATGGATCTAATTCGAGTATCACGTTTCGTAAATTTTTGTTGCACCCATTTCCATAAAAATTGTTTGAATCAGGTAAACAATACAATTGTTCGAGTGTGAAAATATAAAACGTTTGTTATTATTCAGTGGAGTGTTTTTTGAGAAGAAGATAATGCTATCGCACAGATGTTTGTTAATTTCCGCACAGATTTATTCAATATATTTTATTAGGTCAGGATATTTATTGAAAACTTTCAGGGAAATTGTTTCCACTCTATAGAGTTAATACAATTTGCAGGCAGAAAATTTACAGTTTCAGTAAGCAAAACTTTGTTCCTCTAAATACGCCACTTCTCAAATTATTTCACATTCTAAGCGGATCGAAAAAAACACGTACAATCCAACAGAGGATATTCAAATTCAGATATGTACAAAAAAATTTTATTATAACTAATTTCATCAACTTTTTGAATTGATATAATTGCTAACCATTGGCTGAACTCATTCAGCGTGAATACACCCCTAATCTCGAGAGGAATTCTATTGTAGATATATAAAAATATAAATATATGAAATGTATTTCAATAAACTACCAATTTTTCTCGAATTCTCGTAAAAAGTTTTATGCCCTCTACAGCTTTTTATTTATTTCATTTTCAGATGAATTCCGATTTTAATGAGAAATTCCCTGGCAAAATAGACAATATTCATCTCAAATGGCAACAATTAACAGCGCGAAGTGGGTGTCCTACAAGACCCTTGGATTTGATGAGTTATATTTTCCTATAGAGCATCAGATTTAAAGCATTGAATACGTTTTATTTAGAATTTAAATGAAATAGTCATCTTCGATTTTTATTCTCTCCAAATACAAGGGAATACTTGATATACTAAATATTGAATATTTTGCAACAGAAACATCTATCGTGGCCTTCTTAAGAATACCAAACCTAGTGTCAACAATTACCTATAGGAAAAGTAAGGATTTCAACTAGAGGCCAAACTGAAGCGAAATTCAAGATAGCTAGTCTACTGACAAAAAAGAATTAAAGTAGATGAATTTCCTTCCACATTTTGGAAGGAGTAATAGTTTATTCTAAAACAAGTTGCAGAATGGGCACCTATTTCAACACGAATGCAAATGTTGGAATTGCCTTCTGCAACGAGTATTAGACGATATTTTCTCTATTTCAGTAAGGAGTAGTGAGAAATTTATTGGAATTCAATGAAAGATTCAGATTATACCTCCTAGTCTTTAGTATTTCATTTTCGCAGTTGGTGTGACAGATTATACAATTTGAATAGTGCATTCAAATCTCTACATGGTTTAATATGGACAATTGACATGCAATGGACGCGTGTTGATATTCGAAAGGATAGGAAGTCAGTGTTGTCAACCACAAAACGAAAAATATAACAACAAACAATGCGGTAATGAGTTCATTACAGCACTGTTTTTAGTACTGCAATGAACTCATTTTGACACTGAAATAGAGAAAATATTTTTGAGGGCAAGACATAAGTCCTGTAAAATTTTGAATTTTGTGTACAGATTTAGTTGCTTTATTCAGGGAGTCTCAAGATCGAGTGCCTATTAGACGTTTCTGGAGAACTAGACATATTTGAAATCTGAAAATTGGGATTATGATATTGTTCTAAAAGTTCTCTACAGAACTAAAATATTTTCGAAGCCCAAAAACTTCCGGTTATACAGGGGACGAAAAATTTTTTTTTCAAGTTTTCCATTCCTGGTATGATCGAGTATTCAATAGTGTCTACATTTCTATTGAAACCATTGGATTAAATCGAATAGTTTTTAAAAGAAGCAAAAACAAACGACTGGAAAAAAAGTCAAATATGTTCAGTCAGTAATATGTTATTTATTCTTATTTTAAATATCCTGAGCGTAAACCGTTTTTAAAACATCGAAGAGTAAGGATGTGAAAAAGTCATGCATCTTTTGGATTTCAAAAATATCATCACAGGGTGTTTCAAATTTTGTGTAGAAAATTGTGATCTTAAAGTGGCCACAACTTCTGTTTTTCAAATTAGAACTCTATTTTTGGCGCTCTTGTTCACCCGAACAGAGTGCCTATCATTTTGCCCGAATGTCTGTAATTTTGGAATATCGAGCCGAAAATGGTCTCAATCGATTGGGTTCGACTCCCTGATGAAGAATTCGTGGCGAAAGTTGAGTCTGTCCGACCGGCCGGCCGTATCCTCTCTAGCATCCAAAAGGAATCAGCTAGAGTTTTCATATTGTCAGAATAGTAAAATTGTCCAAATATCTCGGTCAAGTTCGTTATTGGGCCAAATCCGTCGGATGGTTCAGTAGTTATGAGCATCTGAAATTTTGTTTCCTCAATAACTACTAGAATATCCATCCGATCAAGTTGATACTTGGAATGTTATTGAGGGAGGCTGAAACGAAACGGCTTGCAAAATTTCGCAGAAATCGTCACGCTAGAAAATTTTTAAAAAATTCCAAAAAAAAAAAATTTCCAATACTCAATAACTCCTAAGACTTCATTTAGAATTAAAAAAATCCGTATATTTATTTAGGTTACCGATATCTTACTCATCCTCAAATTTCATTGTCGTAGCTTTCCCCTCCTGAAGATATGATCATTTTTTTCATTTACTCAAGAGAAAAATAGAAATGTCATGAAGTCCGAGCTTTGTCATTGAAAGATTTGCCATCACAGATCGATATTCGTTTGATAACTTGCGGACCTAGATATCAGTGTCAGTTGGCGTAATATCAATCAAAATTTTCATAGAATTCATAGAGGTAGAATCCAATGTTGATGACGTTGTCAAAATTAAGAAAAGCACAGACGTAATATTAATCAAAAAATTTGTTATCATAGAGAAAGAACTCAGTAAAGCAATGACGTAAGTTTTTAGGAGAAGCATAGAACAAAATTTGGTGAAAATTATGAGTAGTTATTTTCAAATTGAGATAAAGGTTTGTTTATTCATTAGGCTTTCATATTTGCATCACATTGTCCCATAGTACGGAAAAAGACTATTGTTCACCCGATCAGAGAGCTTATAGATTTGTTAAGGTTTGAATATTTACTCGCAAGTAGCTCAACAAGAGCGCCAAAGCAATCTGACCTCACGTCAGTGCTTTCTAAATTTTTTATAACTGTGTTGGATTCTGCGGTCAAAAATAATGATAGTTTTGTCACTTGATTATGCTCCTGAATTCAATAATTTCTGAGTTATTTGATATTTTCTGGAATTTTGTAGTACGAAGAGTAAAATTCTTCGAATCTGATTCATAAGGATATTCTGTGAGCATAGAAGATAAATCATCCCATTTATAATTCACAAGTGTCAGACAGGTCTTATTGTTAGTCGTTATGAAATTTTTTGATTTCACAAAATGAATCGTTGCTATTCTAATAATGAGATTTTGGATTTATTTCTTATATTGTATTTTTGCAATTGTATACTCAATACACATTCAAATGCACTTAATGATATTTTTATTTCAAATCCATGGTGGATGACACAAAATGTTGAGTATCCCCATTTTTTTACAATTTCTGAAAAAAAAGGTAAACGGGGATACTTCTCGTTGAAGACCCGGCAGGTTCTACTAATAATTCTGTCACATTCACCATGTATATAAAATAGATCCAGAATTTCGTAATTAGAATAACGGTTCATTTTGTTAAATCGAGAAATGAAGATAACGAATAACAATAACACCTGACACTTGTGAAATATTAACAGATAATTTATCTTCTATGGGTACAGAGTGTTCCTATGGTTTCGAAAGAATTTTCGTTGAATTTTTTAGATGCAATCAGTTTGACTCAGCGTACACCATAAATCCAGAAAATCTCAAATAAATCATAAATTATTGAATTTAGGAGCACAATTATGTGAGAAAACTGTCATTATTTATGACCGCAGAATCCAACACAATTATAAAAAAAAAAGGGTTTTAATTTGAACAGAAGTTATGGCCAATTTTAGATCACAATTTTCAACACAAAATTTGAAACATCCTGTGATGATATTTTGAAATCCAAAAGATGAATGACCATTTCACATCCTTACTCTTCGATGTGGTAAAAATGGTTTACGCTCAGGATTTAAATATCCTGAATATAAGAATAATGAACATATTACTGACTGAACATATTTGACTTTTTTTCCAGTTTTTTTAGATATTTTGAAAACTATTCGATTTAATACAATTATTTTAATAGAAATGTATTCGCTATTGAATACTCTATCATACCAGGAATGGAAAAATTGAAAAAATTTTTCGTCGAATTTAATTTCCCTCCTGTATAACCGGAAGTTTTTGGGCTTCGAAAATATTTTAGGTCGGTAGAGAACATCGAACAATATCATTATCCCAATTTTCAGATTTCAAATATGTCTACTTCTCCAGAAACGTCTAATAGGCACTCGAACTTGAGACACCCTGTATACAAATTTTTTTAGGAGGGAATTTATTATTTTTGATGTTTTGATAAGTGAAGACTAAATAACTGATAATAGTTGCTTAATATAGTTTTCTTCGATGTTGAATATTTTTTTCTTGAGAACTGAATCTGAAATTAAAGGTGATTCGATGACCGTTGATTAACCTGCTCTTTCATTTTCGTTTTCATGTTTTAATGTTCTTTACTACATCTATAACCTTTAAATGAAAATTTTCAAATATAGGTATGTTTACTTTTTCAAGTACTCTTGCATATCTACATTTTATTCATCATTTCTATTTTTCCGTTTGAATAATGTGATTTCATATTCTAACACTTACTGAATAAAACCTATTGCCAAATGAAAATTAGATTGCAAATTAAATATGTCACAGGTTGAGATTACATTTTCATCCTTAATTATTAAAACTTTTCATTTCAGTTTATTTATTGAGGCACCTTCAATATACACTGCTAATAACAATACCAGAACCATTTCGAAATTGAAACTGAAAATGCTTCAATAATTTGTGGATTTAGCGAATTTAAGGAAGATTTCAAATTTTCTCCAACGTTCCATTTCATGCAAACCCAAAACATGGCGGCTGAAATTGCCAACAATTAGTTGGGACGTTTCACTACTTCATATCAGTGTTCTCTGGTAAGTATTTAGCTAGTTTCATTTTGTTGACTTTTCTCATGTTACAATAATACTGATATTGAATTAAAAACTCCGTTTTATTTTTAAGCTCACAATCTGATGAATATCGATATAGTTGATTGAGATCGATTCAACACATCAATTCACATATATTTTTGTTCTTGTTTCAGTTCGTAATAGTTGAAATCACGACCGAAGGCTTGCATAAAATTTTCTGAAATTTTGAATTGAAGATTTTCTTAATCTTAAAACTTTATGAAAATCGAGAAAATATCAAATATTGTCGCGTTTTCGAAGGAAAACCAGATTGATAACTGTAGAAGATGCATACCGAAATGTAAATTTGAGGAAAATTGATATTTAATACCGAGTAGGTATAATCGAATTATAATCAGGTTCAATATTTCGTCTCCCAAATATTCTCGCAGTTAACCACTCATATCAGTGGAGCCATAAAAGGGTGGAAAGTATGAAGATTTTTTTAACTTTTACTTTGCTTTAATATTTTCAATAATTCAGCAATTATCGTTCACGCCATTGTGAACAGAAACTGACATTCCTTGTAGTATTCTGAGTATTCGTCATTCAAGGTTTTGATTCCGGGTTCAGAGTACGAGAGGGCCCTTGATGGTTCGAACTGGCCGAATAAAGTTAGTGTACATGGAGTTTTTCATCGGAGAACGAATCAGGATCGAGTGGGTTGATTGCTGGTGCTACTGGGGAATATTATTTGAAAATTATGCAGCTGAACGTCCAGTGCATTTCGAATAAGCTACCTAGTTTGGAGTTGCTATTAACAGAAAAAGATGTTGATATTTTAAGTGTTGTTGAACATTGGTGTTGTGCAGATGGTATTGAATCCATGGTGTTTGCTGGCTATGTGCCTTCGGATTGCTATTGCCGAGCTTCCAGGAACACGGTGGAACTGCTATATATACAGAGCAAAATTCGAAAGTGAGAATTCTCTGAGGAAATGCATATTGAGATGTGTGGTGTTGTGATTTCGGATCGTAGTACTCGTGTGGCCATCTTGAGTGTTTATCGTCCATGTACTGGTAATTTTGAACTTTTTTTCTATAGACTATTTTATGCTTTGCAATCTTGTATTGAGACTGTGGATTCAATTATTTTATGTGGCGATTTAAATATCGACTATTTAAAAAGGATTGTAAAAATTTTAAGTTGTTAGGGACATTATGGATTGCTTCGTTTTGAGAACTACATCCCAGAGTGCTACTAGAGTATTCACTAACGTTAGGGGTCATACCAGCTTTTCCAAAATGGATTATGTCATGACTAATATCGAACCAAAAAATATAAAGTTGAGTATTACGAGCCGCATATTGGAGACCACAAAGGTATTTTGATGCACCTATGTTTTGAACCAGAACGGAAACAGAAGCCTAAGAACTATTTGTTCAGAAATCTTAGCAAACAAAATTTGACAAATTTTTTCGTATCACTATCGAACTGTAATTTTTCTGATATCCATCATTGCGTTTATAGTGACCGATCTTTTGAATTATTTATAAATGGTATTCAATTTCATTTTGAGAAATGCTGGCCGTTGAGTAAAGTGGTGCTGCCAAATACAACGAAGAGATGGATAATCCATGAAATAATTCAAAGCAAACGAAATCTTTCCAACCTACATAAAAATTTTTCTTCTTCACAAACATACGAAAACTATAAAAGAGCTACACAGCAGCATAATGTGCTCCTAAAAGCTACTAAGTGCCAGTACTACAGTTCTGTAATAGATAGATCACTAAATAAAAATAAAACGGTTTGGCGTATTGTTAAAGATCTAACAGGTAAAAACGAAAGTAATTCAAATGAATTCACAATGAATTTGAATAGTATTGTGTATATCGACCAAAATAGAGTAGCGAATATTTTTGCTGAACATTTTTCCACAATGGCTGGTTCTAAATTCAGAAGTCGATATGGGGACGAACTCTCTGTTTCATGTACGTTGCCACCCATGTTGAACAGTAATTTTTTTTCAATCCTGTCTCTAAAGCGGAAGTCGAGAATGTAATTGGGACTTTGAAAATAAAAAAAGTGTTGGTGTCGACTCAAAATCTGCTAAGCTACTGAAGATAATAAATGAAATCATTAGTGGTCATTTAGCACATCTTATTAATGTATCTGTAACAACAGCGAGGTTCCCTAATATTTTGAAAAAGTCAATAGTAATTCCGGTGTTTAAGGCTGGCAACGTGCATGGAATAACCAATTATAGGTCAATATCAATTTTAAGTGTTTTTACCAAAGTGTTTGAGCAAATAATTTTCTCTAGAATGCTGAGTTATCTAGACAGATTTCAGATAATTAATCCCGCACAACATGGCTTTAGAACTGGACGTTCGACCCAGTCGGCAGCAGTTGAATTTTTCGAGTCTGTTTATAAATGTTTGGATGAAAACTTACTTGTGGCGGGTCTGTTCTTTGATTTATCTTCGGCATTTGATACACTGTCCTTTGAATTTATACTGGATAAGTGCTATAATCTAGGTTTCACAGGAATTTTTCTCGAATGGTTGCGCAGTTACCTTACTGAAAGAACTATGTCGGTAAGGATTGGAAAGAGTTATTCTGAAGCTCAAGGTATCGGCCTTGGAGTTCCTCAGGGGTCCGTGCTGGGACCACTTTTATTTATTTTGTTTATAAATGATCTTCCTTCACATTTGAGTCGCTTCCTCTTAACGCTTTTTGCTGACGACACTTCAGTAGTGGTTTCTGGCAGGAGCCTTGGGGAGCTCCAGGAGACCTGTGAGTGTATTATGCGTGCGTTTGTGAGCTGGTGTCGAGCTAACAACTTAATGGTAAATGTTGCTCTTAAACAAAAGACTGTATGTTTTCATTTTGCTCTCAAACAGAGTCCAATAAATTTCTAGGAATTTATGTAGATAGGTATTTAAGGTGGACAACCCATGTTGATGCGCTATGTAAGAAATTGAATAAGTCATTTCATGCAATTGTCAGTGTCAAGAAGAATTTGCCCATAGACTGTGTGCTCGATGTTTATTATAGTATAGTTTATAGCCATATATCCTATAATATCTTGCTGTGGCGAAGTAGCCCTGATTTTCAAAGAGTATTTGTAGCACAGAAGCGTATTTTACCCGCTATATTCAATCTGAAACCGTTAGAGTCATGCAGGGAAATTTTTCTGGAAAAAATGTTCTAACGTTACCCTGTATCTACATTCTAAAATGTTTAATATACGCCAAGGAAAATGAGGGCGACTGGTTGAAACTATCAAGTCAACATGAATATAATACTAGAAATCTACAAACAATGATGTTTCCTAAACATAAAACTTCCAAATTTGAATGCTCTCCCTTATATCGAGGTATAAAGTTTTTTAACCATTTGCCTTCATCTCTGAAATCCTTGAATTTGAGAAGGTTTAAGATAGAGGTCAAGAAGCTTCTGCTGAGAAAGGGTTTCTTTTCAACAGATGAATACTTTGTTGACTCATTGTCAATTTAATTGTTTTCACATTTTCTTTATCATATTCATTGACTTGTCCTATACAAAATGTAGCGTCTTAAAGGATTAATAAAAATTATTAATATTATTATTATTATTATTTTTATTATTATATATTGTAAAACAAGTTGCAGAATGGGCACCTATTCCAACACGAATCGAAAACGAGCGCGGAATTGGAAAACGAGATGAAATCATTCAAGAATTGTGAGAAATTTATTAAAATTCACGACTTTTGTATTTTATTTTCGCAGTTGGTGTGACTGATACGAAAATTGACAGATTATAGAATTTGAATAGTGCGTTTGAGTCTTTATATGGTTTAATATTGACAATTGACATGCAATGGACCCGTGTTCATATTCGAGAGGATAGGAGAAAAATATAACTAAAAACTGTAATGAGTTCATTACAGCACTGTTTTTAGTACTGTAATGAAATCATTATGACACTGAAATAGAGAAAAAATATTATTTAGGTTTGAATAATAAATATTGATATTTTATTGTGGAAATAATAACTAAATTCACCTCATTCATTTAGAAATATTTGATTGCTTATGAATTTTTGGGTCACTTTCAGTCGATTAATTTTCATGAGGTAAATTAATATTCTTGATTTCAAGATATTGTTTGTTTACGAATTTAGTAGAATGTTATTTTCTTATGATAGTCCGTATTCAGATATGATAACCCCTGTACGAAAGGAAATCTCGATGTATATCGAAAAATGAATGTTTGAGAATTTTTTACCAGATTGAAATACATATCATTCCACTGGTTCAACCAAAAAACTATATAAATATATAGAATCCATTGTTTTCACCGACTTCATTTATCAATTTTTTTCAATTACTCATATTGATATTCCCATCATCATGTTCGAATCATCTGTAATTTTTTGTTTGAATATGACAATATATCGGTTTTCTCCTTGCTGTATTTATTTTCATTGTTTCTTATCCTTAAGTACCCTGGAATATTCAATTTAATAAAATGGTCATGTACTGAAATAAAGATATGAAATAAAGCCTTTAGCTATAAAGAAATCTCATTGATAATATCGAACCCCCTCATGATTTCTGTTTATTACCAAGTCCCGACTCTATATAATATGATATCTATAATCATTTTTCAATTTTATCGGTGTTTACTGAATGGAAATTCATTTGAAATAAATAATAAGATTCAGATTTCCACAAATGTTTATTATTATTTTTTTATTTGAATTCAAAATGTGAACCTGATGAAGCCATAGAGTTTGCGAAACAATTGTTGTAAAAAACAATAAAAATTTGTGGAAATCTGAATCTGTTTATTTATATCTATAATCATTGGTTCTCAACTTCAAAATGTTCATTTTACAGTCTCGTTTGTGTTTTTGGCGCTCTTGTTCAGCCGAACAGAGGGCCTATCATTTTGCCCGAATGTCTGTAATTTTGTAATGTCGAGCCGAAAATGGTCTCAATAGATTGGGTTCGACTCCTGATGAAGAATTCGTGGCGAAAGTTGAGTCTGTCCTGCCGGCCGGACCATTCACAGACACTGATGAAGAGAGGCTCACATAACAGCTGACAACGCGATAATCGACCGATAGATAGGTGAGATAAATCTGGTTCAGGAATAGCAGTTAATGGAGCCAGAGTAAGAAAATGTCCTGGTGTCAGTGCAGATATGTCATTCGGACCATTACCAAGCGGACATAAGGGCAGAATTGAGCACAGATTCAATCTGTAAGTGGACTGTATAAAACTCTGTATGACCTGTTGAGTCTGGGCACCTGGATGCAGATATATCTTGGAAAATGCTGAATAAGGAGCTCAGTAAGACGATGAAATGAAGGAAGCAAAGCTGGGTGTTTGTGAATCATGAGCCAGACCAGAAAAAGACAGACGACCGCCCACCCTGAGAACACACATCTTTCCAACAAATGGACTCAATTTTCGAAGTAACCTAGATATGGGACCTCCTGAGATGAGACCATCGATCTGTTCCTGAACACAACCAGTTGAACTTGCTTTATAATGAAGAAAAAAGTGAATCTTTGAGATGAACTGCGGAAAATCTATATATTCCAGGAGCTTTAGAGTTTTTCATGAAGTGAACAAATCTGAAAATGTAAGCTACCATAGAATCAGACCAAGCAAAAATGTCATCTATTGTAAAGGCTGATTGGTAAACAGAGGAAACCATATTAATGAGCTTTGATAATAAGAGACAAGCACACAATTCCAGTCGTGGAAGTGAAATTCTCTTCAATGGGGAGACCTTTGATTTACCACCGTACGAAAGAGATGTCAATGGAACCGTCATAATTGAAAAACCTGAAATATACCGCGGCTGCGCAAGCACGCCTCACTCATTATATCAGTAAATAGTTCGCAACGATAAAATGGTTTCGATGCAAGTTTCGAGGTATCTTTAATTTTACCCAATTGGTTAATTCGATTTACACTGATTCCAGCGACGGCTGCATCGTCTGGAAGTGTATCATCCCACTGCAAACCTAATGTCCAAAGATGCTGGATCAACCGTATCCTCTCTAGCATCCGAAAGGAATCAGATAGAGTTTTCATATTTTCAGAATAGGTCAATTGTCCAAATATCTCAGTCAAGTTCATTATTGGGCCAGATCCGTCGGATGGTTCAGTAGTTATGACCATCTGAAATTTTGTTTCCTCAATAACTACTAGAATATCCATCCGATCAATTTGATACTTGAAATATTGTTGAGGGAGGCTGACACAAAACTGCTCGCAAAATTTCGCAGAAATCGTCATGCTAAAAAATTGTTAAAAGATTCCCAAAAAAAATGCTTCAATCCTCACTATCTCATAAGATATCCTTCGGATTTCAATAAAAATTCGTGAATATACTGAGGTGATCGATATCTTACTTATCCTTAAATTTCATTGTCGTAGCTCTTTTGCATCTAAAGCAATGAACATTTTTTTAATTTACTCAAGAGAAAAGAGAAATGACATACGTCCCGATGATTTTCTTTGAACGATGGCCATCACAGATCGATATTCGTTTGACAAATGCCAGGCTCATTAATCAGTGTCAGTTGGCGTAATATTAATCAAAATTTTTCATAACGGGAAATCATAGAAATGGAATTCAATCTAGGTGGCTGAAATAACATACGTTGTCAAAATTCAGAAAAGCACTGACGTAAATTTTTAGGGGAAGGGAATTATAGCTTCGAACAAAACTTGGGGAAAATTATGAGTAGTTATTTTTAATTTGAGATATAGGTTTATTCATTTTTAGGCGTTCATATTTGCATCACAATGTCCCATAGTACCGGAAAAGGCTATTGTTCACGTGATCAGAGTGTATAGATTTGTTATGGTTTGAATATTTACTCGCAAGTAGCTCAACAAGAGCGCCAAAGCAATCTGACCTCACGTCAGTGCTTTGTAAATTTTTTCATGTTCATTTCAATTATTCAGTTTAATCGAATACGCTCAATTCATATGTCCTTGTTCATCTTATCTCCACTGAGAAATTCAATCGATTTATGCCAATTGTGTATGATTTTCTCATTTATTGCCTTCCATAGGGAGTCAGAAAGGTTTGGAGTAACTAAAAGATTTTGACAGGGATGTTGCCTTTCCCCAACATTGTTCAAAATATATCTGAGCGAGGTCCTGATGAATTGGAGTCCTAGCACAATCTGACACTAACAAAGTGAATGAATGGTGGATGAAAGAACATTAATTCTAAATACTGAGAAAACGGAATTTATGATTTTCACAGCGGAAGTCATCACCGCATTGTTCTGATCATTGCTATCATGATGCTACAATTAGATATAAACACAAAAGGAAATGAAATAGTGTCAATCACTGAAGATCTCAGTTTTCTAAACCTAAATTTTTCTATGTGTATGGTTCCATATCAACCAACATTTTGAACATTTCTTTTTTAATAGTTTATGGTTCTCTATTTTCTGTATTTCAGACGGTAAGTTGTTGAAAAGTTTTATGCATCTATATTCCAGTTGCTTCTGTGATGTTGTTAACCTCCATTTTGGGTACTTATATTCCTGTGTTCTTGGCTAATATCTGGTCTTAATAAACTTATATTTACTGAAAAGTTCCTTGTTTTTATGGAAAAATAATATACATTCCTGTATATAAATGGCGAATATCGTTAGAATTTCATTTTGCCGGAACACTCCTCTACATGTTTAATTGAACTTTGTATTATATAGTATTCTTACAGCTCACTTTTGTAGGATGCACAAAGAAGAAATGTTCCCTGAACCATAAAAGCAAAAGCGAAACCGAAGTTTGGATTCTATTGTTGTGTGGTATACTGTTTTCAATACACTTCCCCTTAGATATCTTGATGTTACTCTGAAGGCATAGATTGATGATCCCAGTTTTTTCTCAAGTTCCATTTATGATGTTTCCAATTTAGTTCCCATCAATTCCTCATAAATTCCTAAGAATTTAGATTACGGTGAAAGTTTTGACTTTTCACTTCAACAATCTGTAGCATCTGTAGGATCGATTATGTTATCCCTACTTATGCGTTTCGTCCCTCACATTTGGGACTTATCAGTATGGCTGTGCGCACACATTTGGGAGTCGATTATCAGCGTTAACCTTTGGCTCGAAGCGCTGTATATTGTTGCCTTAATGGAGTGCCGCCACATGATCCCTACAGACTGCCAGTGATGGAGGAACGAAACCAGAGCGTGTTACAAGGTCAGAGGTGCAGCCGGGTGAAGCCACCTTAGCAGGAGCATCATGAACTCGGCAGACCAATAGTCGATATGAAAAAGTTTCGTTGGAAATTGAGTGCGCGTCAACCTTTCGACACGTCTAAAGACAACCGAACGTCGGGGTCACCAACGTAGGCGAATATGTTATCCCTACTTATTGTCCCTGCATTTTGGAGTCATGTGTGTGCGCATACCATAGACGCAGGGGATATTGAGAGTGGGAGCCCGGGAGTTAAACCGGGCACTAGTCGGTATGAAATGAGATAATCGGCTACAGCGCTTATATTACCATATGGGTTTGTGCCGGGTTGAATAGTTTGTGGGGTTGAATAGGGTTATTTTAGTTCCAAAACTATTTAAAATCAGGTTATTATCATCCATCCATTCCCTGGTGTATATCATAATTTTATTTACTAGTTGCTTGAGATCAGGCCAAAGATATTGTATCGCAATCACGTTGGTATCATCAACAAAATGAACTTCTATTACCTTATTTAGGTCACATTCTACTTTTCTTTGGAAGTCGTTCATGTACACAAGGAGAAACAGTGGCTCAGCTCTACTCTCCTGTGGTATCCTCAACTTCAGCTCCAGTTGATCAAAGTTTGTTACAACTCCCTCTGTATATTTTCACAAACTGAGCTCGGTCTTTAAAATATGATCTAATCGAATCAAGTGCAATACCTCGAACTCCATGGCACTCCAGTTTATCGAATAGAATTTGGGGATTTAGGCAATCATATGCCTTCAAGAGGTCCACAAATAAGCCATATGCCAGATCTCCATCCTCAAATGCATCGACAATCCTCTTTAGGAACTGTTACATAGCTGTTTGAATCGATATCCCTTTTAAACAGCCATGTTGGTTTGTGCTGAATAAATTATTCGTCATGAAGAACTCCATTGTTTTTTGCAATATGCCAACTCGAATAGTTTTAAAAATGATGGTGATATCCACAGACCAGCTATCTATAGACGGCTCACGCCAATGTCAACCGAAAAAGAAGAATCTTTGCGCCACCTACATTTACGTACCGTACTAAATTGTAAAGCGGGGATTGTGGCGGAAATTTTGAATGTGGTTCCAGGAATGTTTTACTTAATTGGTATTTTGAACAATGAGAATTCTACGAGAGATTTTTGTCTCGACGAGAAAATCTGGGTAGACTTGAAATTGAATGCTTCACACCAATTTTATTGTTTTAGAAGAGGTGTAAAATACTTAATAAACTGAAAATTATTCTCTCTCAGATTTTAAATTTGTGAGACAAAAATACCTTGTAAAATTCCTATTGTTGAAATTCATCATTTTCATTTAAAGCTCTACATACATCAAAACAATGACGATGATGTTCTCCATTGGATATTAAACAATGTTTTTACATGTTGAATGATTGTTTGGGCTATTACCATCATCTATTGTTTATGTAATGATTTCCGACGTTTCGATAGACATCTTCTATCTTTATCAAGGAGAAAAGTAAGAAACCTTTTGAAAATTATCAATTTTCAAAAAGTCAATTGACAGAAGTCATGAAAGAAAATGAACGATGTTATATACTCATCTGTGATATGATGATCTTTTTAAGTTGGATCGAACTATCGGCGTCCAAACTTCTGGCAGATCTATAGATGGAGCACTTATGGAATCAGGTGTTATTTTCATAAATGCTGCTTCTTTGATTTTTCTTGTTGCAAGTTTTTCTTCTTTGGATATTATTGATGCTTCATCCCACTTTATACGATGATTCTCATCTACAGCATGTTGGACCAACCTGGATTTGTCGCTGTCTAGTACTCGTAGAAGCTTCTGATGTTCTTTTATTCGTACATTCAGAGGGCGTTTAGTTTCTCCGATGTAAGATCTTCCGCACTCGCAAGGTAATTCATATATGCAGTTCTTCGTCCTTTGTGTCTCATTATTAGGCTTAACTTTTGTAAGTTTAGCTCTGATAGTGTCTTGAGTTTTGAATGCAGTCGTTATGTTGTATCTATTTCCAATTCTTGTCATTTTCTCCGACAAACCTTTTACATAAGGAATTACGGTTTTAATGGTGTGATTTATATCTGTTGGTTCTGGTTGGCTTTCTCTTGTTCGTCTAGCTTTTTCTAATTTCTTTTTGGGGTAGCCATTGCTTCTAAGAGTTTTCGAGATGTTATTTATTTCATTTTGGTCTTCTTCGGTGCAACAAATATTTATTGCTCTATCAAATAAACATTTTGCTACTCCCAATTTAGTTTTTAGTTGGTGGTTTGAATCAAAATGTAGATATTGTCCTGTGTTCGTTGGCTTTTTATACACAGTGGTTCTTGGGATTCCATTTTGTTTATGTACGAGTACATCTAAGAATGGAAGTTGTCTATCTTTCTCTATTTCAATTGTGAATTTAATTGATTCCTCTTGATTGTTTAGATATTGAAGGAATCCATCTATAGTGTCTCTTCCATGTTGCCAAATAATGAAAGTATCAAGAGAAAGCCAACCAGAACCAACAGATATAAATCAGACCATTAAAACCGTAATTCCTTATATTAAAGGTTTGTCGGAGAAAATGAGAAGAATTGGAAATAGATACAACATAACGACTGCATTCAAAACTCAAGACACTATCAGAGCAAAACTTACAAAAGTTAAGCCTAATAATGAGACACAAAGGACGAAGAACTGCATATATGAATTACCTTGCGAGTGTGGAAGATCTTACATCGGAGAAACTAAACGCCCTCTGAATGTACGAATAAAAGAACATCAGAAGCTTCTACGAGTACTAGACAGCGACAAATCTAGGTTGGTCCAACATGCTGTAGATGAGAATCATCGTATAAAGTGGGATGAAGCATCAATAATATCCAAAGAAGAAAAACTTGCAAGAAGAAAAATCAAAGAAGCAGCATTTATGAAAATAACACCTGATTCCATAAGTGCTCCATCTATAGATCTGCCAGAAATTTGGACGCCGATAGTTCGATCCAACTTAAAAAGATCATCATATCACAGATGAGTATATAACATCGTTCATTTTCTTTCATGACTTCTGTCAATTGACTTTTTGAAAATCGATAATTTTCAAAAGGTTTCTTACTTTTCTCCTTGATAAGGATAGAAGATGTCTATCGAAACGTCGGAAATCATTACATCCACAATAGATGATGGTAATAGCCCAAACAATCATTCAACACGAGCTCCATTATCAACAATATCTCGTCATCAAATGTTTTTACATCATGTGATACTATAAAGCTCTAAATATCGAGAAGAAAACACTAATTTTCAAACTTTTTCAAAAAATTATTTATCATTTGTAATCACATATTTTGAGCATCATGCTTAGGTTGCTTCAAACAATTATCCTCCAATACTATCAGAAATAACCAATAAACATATCACATAGATATATTATAACAATTTCTAGATTTAGATTGATTACCTGAAGAAGAGTTTGATTTATTCAGATCAGCATTATGTCTAGACCTCTCATCAACACAACCTGAAATATATTCTGTTAAACTGGAGGTTGATGGAAACTTCCGAAGATCTAATGAGCTTGATGGAGATGTACCTAATGAGTTTAGAATTTCGAATGTTATTTGCCTTTATAAAAATAATATTTTTTGTAATTGCCATTCAAACTTATGACTTTCAGCAGTTTTTTCTTGTTGTCACACAAAATAGAATATTTGTCACAAGTTGCAAAATAGAATATTCCAACACGAAAAAAAGTTGAACTCATGGTGCAATTATTTCTGCAACACGATTGACGATATTTTCTCTATTTCAGTCAAGAATTTTGAGAAATTTATTGGAATTCACTGAAAAATTCAGATTTTACCTCCTAATGCCATTTGTATTTTATTTTCGCAGTTGGTGTGACTGATACGAAAATGGACAGATTATAGAATTTGAATGAATAGTGCGTTCAAAGCTCTACATGGTTTAATATTGACAATTGATATGCAATGGATGCGTGTTGACATTCGAAAGGATAGGATGTCGGTGTTGTCAACCACAAAACGAAAAATATAATATGAGTTCATTACAGCACTGTTTTAGTACTGTAATGAACTCATTACGACACTGAAATAGAGAAAAATTTTTACATACAAGATTTAGATAGATTACCTGGTGTGTTAGCTATTTTCAGATTGATTATTGCAGCTTCTGAGCTAGATCCTTCTTCTACATAACTTGTAATAGGTTCCGATGACCTAGATGTAGATGGAATAGCCTGAATATCCAACAAGCCTGATTGAGTTGTACCTACAAAGTTAGATTTCTAAATGTTTTATACCCTATGGTCACCAAATAAGTGTATTTGTCATTTAATTGTGACATAATTTTCACTCACCAGAAATTTTCAGTGTTGGAACAGCATTTCGAAATAACTTCTGCGAATACTTAGAAACATATGTTTTATCGAAGTGGATATGACACAATCTTTTCGTCTTTAACATACATTTTAAGATTTTAACCTCTTATGATACTCTATGTTAAAATCAGACACACTTAGTTTATTCAGGGAAAAACGGCTAAGCACTCTGTTCATGAATACACGTTCAGACCTTTTTCGAATAATTTTTATTTTACCTTTGTGAAATTGATGGAGTTGAAACGATATTCTTTGGGTTTATTTTTTATGGAAAAATTATTTTCGATTCATATACAGGGTGTTACATAGGAGCTTTATCGAATAATGTTTATACTACCTTTGTGGAATCCACCGGTTGCGATCGATTGATTTACGGGCTGTGCACATCGGAAGCACTGACTTTCACCAGAGTCTTTCTTCCAGAGATTTTCCGTCTGAATTTCTTATGGAAAAAGCACCCACTGCGAATCAATTATAGAGTGGGTGTCCCAAATGCATTTTTATTCATGTTTTTTCGCGTATGGGATCTAATTTCGATAAAATGTCATACAGGGTGTGCGATTTACAATGAATTTACGATCATGTGATATACAGGGTGTGGAATTTACAAGTTATTTAGTTGCTTTCGATAAAATGTCATACAGGGTGTGCAATTTACAATGAGATTACGATCGGGTGATATACGGGTGTGCAATTTACAAGTACTTTTGTATTTCTGCGGGGTGTTTCGCGTGACTTCGAGTTTTTGAGCGCTTTCAAGTTATATGTAATCTTTCGGGTTACAAATCTTCGGAATCACGACGGCATCGAATGTAAATGATGGATTTATTTGACCTGATGGACGAATAGTACATTCAGTGCTGCAATTAGCAGAAGATGAGCTTTCACAAATTCCATTTATCGAAAATGAAGCATCACAAATTTTCAAGCTAATCTATTTTACACACGATTGAGTTATAATATTTATTTGAGAGCCTCCATCTAACAGAACTCGGACCTTCTGATATCTACCCCAAGCATCACGAATTTCGACCTCAGCGGTTGCCAAGAGAACGGTAGAATTTGAAGAAACATTGGTTAAAACTTGAGCTGAGCCTGAATCCGATGAATTTGCAGCATTGAAATGAAACGTCTCTGTTGAAGAATCATTATCCGCATTATTGCGCATGTGCAACAGGGTATGATGCTTTGCGGTGGCAAGTACGACAATTTGACCTTGAAGAACAATTGTTAATCTTATGTCCAGAATGGAGGCAATTGATACACCAATTTTTGTTCTTCACAATCTTGAACCGATCTTGAACAGTTTGTTCCAAAATGATGGACATTTGTAAATACTATGAGCTAACTTGCAATAATTACAGGTTAAACGTTTCTTGAATGATTCAGTTTCCGTTTGAACGAGAAGAGTCGAATTTCTTTTATTCGTTGAGAGAGAACTAGATTTCAAAACTGGAGAATTCGAAACTGAATGAGTTTTCGACGGAAAGAAAGAGCCACTGCCTCCAAGGCTATACACTGATTTGTCAGAAATTTCGCAAATTGACAAACGACGGAATATCTGTTGAACATTCTTGTAATTCAAAACGTTTGATCGTTGCTGAATCTAATTTCTGAATGAGAATGTGAAATAAAACAAAGTCCCACTGGTCAACGAGTAAACCTAAATTCCTTAATACCGATAAGTTTTCCGCAAAAACTTCTAGAATTCGCCTAAGGTCTTTAGCTGAATCACCCTGTAGCTTTGGAACATTACAGATTTCCTTCCAACACGTATTAGCGAGAAGTCTTTTATTTTGATATCTTTCCGCCAATGTCTGAAAAGCGCTTTCATAATTTTCAGCAGTCAATGGAAATCCTTTAACTAAATTTAAAGCATGAGAAGAAAGTGAACTAAGGAGGTATTGAAACTTTTCTATTTGACTCAAGTTAGAATTTTCTTTCATGTACCAAACTTTGGAACATATCGAAAAAGTAGGCCAATCTTTATAATTCCCATTGAAAATGGGCAATACTATCTTTGGAAGTTTAACATTTGGCGAACTAATAGAGCAACTGTCTTGGTTTTTTACTGGAATGTTTACTACAGGAAATAAATTAACATAAGTTGTTCTGATGGTGTAATAATTATCCATAAAGGTTGTTCGAATAACCTTCTCAGTGTTCAATTCAGGTTCTTCGGAAGATACTATCATAGAGACAATAGACGTATGTAAATTTTGAAA
Source organism: Micraspis discolor (assembly GCA_030674115.1). NCBI lineage: Eukaryota > Metazoa > Arthropoda > Insecta > Coleoptera > Coccinellidae > Micraspis > Micraspis discolor. Next base: position 217,185 of record JARTUT010000905.1, read on the forward strand.
GTCCACGAGAATATCGTCAAGTATTTCACATCTTAATTTGAATCTAACATGGAGACTTTGATCAGTGACAGCGAATTGTGCTAAATTGAGAATTTCCTCGAGATCATCAATAACAATTTGACGACGAGCTTTGAGTTGTTTCAATTTTGTCGCCATTATTATTATTCAAGGTATACTGCAGAAAACAATATGAATTTCGTTTTGAGTAATTTGAAAAAGAGTAAATAGACTAACTGATTGAAAAGAACTAAATTAATTAATAGCAAATAATTAAGATTGAATCTATTAAATTGAAAATCGAGTTGAAAATAAACAAATGAAAATAATGAAATGTAAATAAACAAAACAAGAATGTCAATCTTTGTTTATGTTTCGAATCAAGGTTATGAGCATAGATGAGAAAAAACAAATGAAAGGTAATGAAAGCTAAATTCTTTTAACATGCGCAGATATTAAAGGATTTATGATGTGTTCGATATCTTATCAAGTTTTCGAGGTCACGTGAATAATGACAGATTGAAATAAATGCAAATGAAAACGAAATGAAAAAATTCCAAAATGCTTGATCGCAATAATTTTGAAAACGCGGTTCGAAAATATGCGGCTCAAGAAGGACCAAATGGCACGACACGGCCTTTGAAATCAAATGAAAGCAAAAGAAATTAATAATGAAATTCCGGTGAGAAAAAATGACTCGAAAAGAAAATACGAAAATGTTGGAGTATCGACGATTGCGTACCTGTTGGTTTTACAGCACATCAATGTGTCACTCACGAGCGAGAAATAGTCACCTTTCACTGGCGTTCGAACTTGTAGAAATTAACGAGAAAAACTTGCGAAGAAACGAAGAAAAGTCTTGCACTGCAGATCGATAAAATGTCATACAGGGTGTGCAATTTACAATGAGATTACGATCGGGTGATATACGGGTTGTGCAATTTACAAGTACTTTTGTATTTCTGCGGGGTGTTTCGCGTGACTTCGAGTTTTTTTGAGCGCTTTCAAGTTATATGTAATCTTTCGGGTTTTTTTCAGGTTCCTTTGGATTTTTTGTGTTACTTGGGGTACCTTCGTGTTTTCTCGCGTTGTTTCGTGTAATTTCGGTTTCTTTCGTGTTACTTCGGTTTCTTTCGTGTTTTTTCGCTTTCAACGGGTTTTTTTGACGTTTTTCGTGTTTCTGCGCGCTTCATTGATGTATAGGCCCTATTGATCTATGGTCTATATTGATCCATGGGCCAATTGAACTACTGGCCTATTGAACTACTGGCCCAATGGATCTACGGGCTTATTGATCTACCCGCTTACTAGTCAATATAATAAAAGCGATAAGATCGGGAACCAGAGAAAAAAATCAAAATTGGTCCCGTCAGGGACCCGGAAAGCGTAGCTTTCCGAGCGGCCCGCAGGGCCGCTCGAGAGGGAATCTAAAAACAGTTCGAAAAGGCGTATCCTGTTCTAGGAGAAGCGACCGCGAAATTTTCGAAAGAAAATCGCGAAAATGACGTTTTTCGCGAAATCGCCAAAAGTGCCCCGGAAAAAAGGAAATAGGCTCCGAAGCCGGAACGCCCCGGGTTCGGGACTCGCCGCATATTCCGAGAGCGAGGACGTCCGGTTTCCTTAGAACCCATTAGAACTCCGGAGCCTCCCTATTTCTAGGCTAAAATCCCGTAAGTAAAATGGCAATTTTTAGTTTCGCCAGCCCCGCGAAACGTCAAAATCACCCATGATGCTTTCGATCCGTGCGGGCGCTACGAACCTCTAAACGCATTTTCGGCGGTAGAAAATGAAACTTGAGGAAATTCCCCATCTCTGGGTAAAAATTTTCATATCCAAGTAGCGAGTCAAGGCCGGGCATATTCATTCCAAATTCGGCAATTTTCACGGTTAAATGAGGCAAAATGTCACAATTTCTCATACGATTCCGATGATAGCCGAACGCGAGCTCCAAATTTGAAAATACGGCATCGATTTTTCGCTCGATATGGGCGGTGGAAGATTGTTAGCGCCTTCCAAGCACTCGAATAAGAATCAACAGGAGATTCCGAATCTCTAGATACCACTTACGCTTCACGACTCTCAAGAAAAACACCTCAAATATGCGTTTGAAAATCGTCATTTTCCAGTCGATTTTCGCGAGAATTCATTGCCCTCTCCGAACTCCGACCCAACTTATGATACTCTATGTTAGAATCGCACACACTTAGTTTATTCAGGGAAAAACGGCTAAGCACTCTCTTCATGAATACACGTTCAGACCTTTTTCGAATAATTTTTATTTTACCTTTGTGAAATTGATGGAGTTGAAACGATATTCTTTGGGTTTATTTTTTATGGAAAAATTATTTTCGATTCATATACAGAGTGTTACATAGGAGCTTTATCGAATAATGCTTATACTGCCTTTGTGGAATGCACCGATTGCGATCGATTGATATACGTGCTGTGCACATTGGAAGCACTGACTTTCACCAGAGTCTTTCTTCGAGAGTTTTTCCTTCTGCATTTTTTGAGGAAAAAGCACCCACTGCGAATCGATTATATAGTGGGTGTCCCATATGCATTTTTGTTCATGTTTTTTCGCGTATGGGATCTAATTTCGATAAAATGTCATACAATGAATTGGGTGTGATATAATTACAATGTTATTTTGGTTTTTTTTTCGATCAGTTTTTGTGATATTCAGGTTGATATCGATAAAAAGTTCGATTTTCGGTGTTTTCCGAGCAGCGCTTTCACCAAAGTATTTCTCGAGTTTTCGTGCTCGGCCTCATACAGGGTGGCCATTTTAGCTTTCCTTCAAGTTTTTCGCGCTTTGGGATTTTAGCTTTTTCGAGTGCTCCTTCGGGGTTTTTAGGGTTCCTTTGGATTTTTCGTTCTTTCGTGTTACTTCGGGTTCTTTGATGTTTTTTCGCGTTTTTTCGTGTTCGCTCGGGTTCTTTCGTGTTTTCTCGCGTTGTTTCGTGTAATTTCGGTTTCTTTCGTGTTTCTTGGGATTCTTCCGTGTTTTTTCGGGTTTCTTCGTGTTTTTTTCCAGTACTTTCATGTCTATTCGCTTTCAACGGGTTTTTTGACGTGTTTCGTGTTTCTGCGAGCTTCATTGATGTATGGGCCCTATTGATCTATGGTCTATATTGATCTATGGTCCATTATGATCTATGGTCTATATTGATCCATGGGCCAATTGAACTACTGGCCTATGGATCTACGGGCCTATTGATCTACCCGCTTACTAGTCTATATAATATAGTAATAAGATCGTGAACCAGAGAAGATTTTGACAGGTGGTCCCGTTAGGGACCCGGAAAGCAAAGCTTTCCGAGCGGCCCGCAGGGCCGCTCGAGAGGCAATCCTAAAACAAAACGGAAGGGCGTATTTTCTTCAAGGAGAAGCGACCGCGAAAACCGTCCTGGGCGCTCTTAACGCTCCCGAAATTATCAAACGAAAATCGCGAAAATGACGTTTTTCGCCAGAGGTGTCCCGGAATAAGGGAATAAACTCCGAAGCCGGATCGCCCCGGGTCCGGGAGTCACTACATATTCCGAGAGCAAGGACCGTGGGATTCCTTAGAACTTAGGTCTTCTTTTCGACACCGGAGAATCCTTCTTTCGAGTGTGCTTTTCCTGTTCCAACTTTTCTCACACTAATGTTCCATTTATACGACACTTTTTGTAATCCGTATCTTGTCTTATTTGAATATCAGGTTGATTCTCACAGATCATTTGTATTGTATTATTGGTTGCAACAGGAAGATCGATTTTGGTTTTTTTTTCTCTCTTTATATGTGCCAACATCTTTGGTTATGCGCACAGCCTCTAGCTATTATTATGAGTAATTCTTGTGTACTGGACGTTCGATATACACAATTATGACATCAGGAGGACTCGGACCCCCCACCTACGGAACTCCAGTCGACTCTTCAGGCGACTGGATCACCGAGGCCGTTCTAAGTTTAGGGGTTTTTTTTTGTTGTGAACAATTTTATGTGACATTGATGTTGATGGTAGGTTACTGGAAGCAGCTTTGGCGTAATTTAAATAATGCTTCGGTTTCTGTGGTTGTAGGTTGTAATTATAATTGATGTTTTGTGGTAGTAGGTCTGAATTAGGCATTTGAAACGGCAGGGTATTTGTTTCATCCGATTCAGAGACGTAAATTTTCGGTTGTTGATTTTTTTCTCACTATTTTACCTTGTTTACTTAGAGTGTTTTAATTAATTTCATTCAACCTATCTCTTAGAAGTGAATTATTTTCGACTAGTAATACGTTTTTTCTTTCATTTCATTTCATGTAGTGGAAGCATAAGATATTCGATTTCCTGTTCAAGATAGATCGTTTTCTCAGTCTTGGGCTCGATTTTTGTCATCGTCTGCACTGTCATTTCAGATGTCACAACACTTTACTTTGTAGTCACTCATAATTTCGACATTTTTCATTCTTCTCGAACAGCTATCATGAAAAACTGATGAACATCTATTGCACACAATAATTTTGGTCTGTTTAGAGCAGCATTTGAAAATTATTTGGGTTCTATTTTCGGATTTTTCGATATATTCGTCGGCACCGCGGTCTGACACATCTGTATCGTCCCCTATTGTACTAATATAGATATATATATATATATATATGTATATTTATGTATACGTTTTGCTCTTACATCATCAGTTTGTGCTAATACCCCTGCTGATAACAAGAATGTAACCAATGAAGAACAATTTGAGAACCTCAGTATTATAATGGTGGTCTTCCGAAAATATATTGTGTATATTCCCCGCAAAAACATATTCATAGTGAATATCTCCATCCACCATGTCACATCAACCCTTTCAACAACCGACAAGAGGCATTAAAATTTTCAATACCTTTTCCCAGAACGAGTAGGTACACGAATAGCCCAATGTCCTGTCATATTCATGTTGGTGTTTGCGACGCAACGATAATGGGAATACTGGAAGCTGCAGAATAATCTGCGATAACGTGAAAACACGCAGAAAGAGCACGGGAGGCTGGAGTCTGTTCGACAGTTCCATCCCGGCTGTTCGACGGGTAACAACTACGCCATATTAAACTGACGTTTGAGCGTGTTCCTGTGACGTCGGAGTTTCGCATAGTGAAAAAGTGTTTCCGGTTCCAGAGAACTGAAAGGTGAGTCAAATTAGACTTTGTGCGGTAGAAACGGATCTTGGTTTTCTCCAATGAAGTAAAATGTAAAGAATAACGTTCTTTGAATCAATAGATAACAGCATCGTTAACATTATATTTTCAAACAATATAGAGATTCCATAAGCCACAACCGCAATGTGATAAGATCAGCGTTAGGTATTCCCTATTGAATCTTCCTAAATGAACTAGTGTTTCAGTATGTGCTTCACTGCGTATAAAATGACATATTAAAGTATTTTTGTTGGTATATCATATTCATTTATTCAAACGGCCAAATATTTAATGAAGTGCTATTTTAAAAGCCGATCCAAAATATAACAATCATTATAATAATAGTGTTAATTTGAATGAAACCACTCAAATCAACACTCATTATAACCATTACGGTTATTGTGGAGTATTTATAATCCACATCATCCATTAAACTTCAAGTCAATGGATTTTTTCGAAGGCATCTCCACTAGTAGAATTGTCCTGTGTGGGAAATTGATGGGATCTTAAAGACAATCTATACATCAATATGAAAAACACAAATCTCCTAGAAAGTATCACTAATGAATCTGATCAATGCTTCACAAAACAAACAAAAAATACATGTGAGGAATTCAACCATAAACAAAGGAGTTTTTATATCGAAAATTCCATCAACTTTTCATATTTATATATTTGCCAACTATTGCTTGAACATATTCAGCTTGGATACACTCATGATCTCAAGAGGAATTCGATTTTATTGTAGGTGTGTGGTGCAAGGTATATGTGGGACCTCTGGACGGTGGGTTTGAAAGTTCTGTGAAAATAATTTCAATTTCCCCTATTCCTGGTGTACTGGTTGGATGTTGCCACTATTATGCTATTTCTCTGATGAACTGACTGTGACATTATGAAATGGGACAGTAGGATAGAGAAACGGTTTTCGGTAAATTCTCTTGATCAACCATTGTTGCATCCCTTCCAATTTCATCAAGTGAGTTTTCATCACAGCATCCCATCCCAATACTTCATAGCCTAAATGAGTTGGACCAAGGTAATAAAATCCTTCAAAGAAGTTCCAAATCACAAAAATGTCGCAAAATCTTAAATTTCGGAACAAATATACGCAATTTATTCACAAGATCATCAAATTGTATGTCTCACTTGAGATGGCTATCCAAATATACTCCCAAATATTTGACTTCAGTTGAAATTTTCATTTCATATAGACAATCCTATCTATGCATGGATAAAGTGCATTGGATAGAAGAGGGCATTCTGATAGATGTAGTAGAAAATGGCATGAATCATTGTAACCTTAATTGAATGAATGAATTAAGATAGAATCATTCACCAGAAATCACACACTCAATTAAAAATGACCTACTCCCTCTTCGCGACAATCGGGTTTCATTCTTCCGTGAAGTACGGAAGCATTGGCGGCACTACGATAGGGACTACGGGATGTAACGAAAAATCGCTACATCATGTTGTATTATAGTTTGAAGTCAATACTTAGTTTGAAGTCTAAATAATCTATTACCATTTCAAAATCTTTTTCTACCATCATCTTCAGCCAAGTTCATATATAAGCTTGGTAAAACATCGCAGTATCTTCAGCAAATGCAATTAATTCTCCCCTACTGTTCAGCGAAAACATGTAATTCATGTATATGAGAAACAGCACAGCTCTAAGTATTGCTCCCTGAGGTACACCACAACGAACAGCACAAAGGTAGCTGAAACTGGTTCCAATTCGTACTCTATGTTTTCTACCGTTCTTGGAGCAATTCGATCTCTGTCACCATAGTCCTCCACATTACGCAATAACTCCTCGTGATTCAAGTTTCTAATATTTTGGTCCGGTCAACAAACACACCACGACAAGGGTCATCCCAATCTAGCGATTGAAAAATTCTGACGGTGTAGTTTGCGAGTACGAACTGTGTTGACACACCACTTCGGAATGCATACTAGTTATTCATATTTTCCCTATCTTCAGATTTGTGAACTGGAATAACTTTCCTTTAGGATTTTTGGAAACATACCAGTCTCCATTGTTCTGTTTACTGTCCTTTCAAGTGGTGTTAATACATGCTGCGCTGCCATCTTTATCATGTACGTGGTAATAATCTCATACTGGTTTGCTGGTTCCAAAATCAATTGGTGAGGATTTCTTTCATTAAGCGTCATATGTTTATAAGATGATTATATTCTCTTGGTCAGTCCAGAAGCAACATTCGCGTTGTCCTGTTAAAAAATTCCATCATTTTCTTGGATTTTCCTCGGACTTCTTCAGTATGGCCCTCTGATACTGTGCCAAAGGCTGCCGAATCAATTTTTATGAATTTGCAGAATTGGATGATTAGGCTGGGGGAACTGTAATAATGAAGCAGCTTCATGATAAGTGTGGATCTGAATTCGTAACATATATGCAGTTTCAGGTTGTTGTTGAATAAGAATCTTTCAAAACTGTCGAATACTTTATGATTCAAATTAATATAAACATGGTAAAATGCTGTTGAAGTGTTCACCACATACGTTGGCATAAAATTATCATCAATAATTTTAGTAGCACCACGAGAAGAATTCGAAATGCTTAATTGTATTGCTGAATATGTCGCAAAAAGAGCTTCGACGTATGAGATCTCCATTAGCACTACACAAGCCGGGCGTTTCACCTGGAAAATTGGCCACGTCACATTTTGAGTTCAGCATTAGAATGTATCGTTACACACTAAATTCCATGTGGTTGTTCTTAATTGAAAGCAGCACGCATCATTTCTTCGAAGACAACACGAGGTATTAGTGATTGCCATGCAAGATTCAGTACGGGTATTCGTATATTTCGTGCATTATGTTCAAGTTGCGAGGCATTAGCTAGTGCGCGTTCATCTGCAGTCTGTGATCGTCTTAGCAAGGACACGTCATCTGCATCACGCGTTCGCCGACCTATATTTGGTCGTTCAGCTCGTGACATTTTTTTTCCTATAAAAAAATAATAATCAAAATTTAAAAAATTCCTACATCGATAATGGAGTATCAGTATTTATTCATGAGCGTATTTACTGAATGAAAGTCGTTCATTACAGTTTTGTTCATGCATTACTTCCATCCCTCTCACATGAAAAATTAGAAAGTGTGCAACACTGCGCTTCATTTGTATTTGTATCTTTCGTTTTCAATAATTTTTCTTCTAAGAATATGAATGTTCCACAATTTTGACGTGCACTGTATATTACTGCAGATCTCAATGTAAATAAAAATGTCATTAACTAATTCATATTCAAATCGATGTACTTCCTTCAGTTACAAAAGAATAATAATATGATAACGCACAAAATATGCTTTGCATGTACAAAATGAAATAACCACATGAACGATATAGTAACAGGCAATGAAAAAAAAGTTTCAATTCTACAGCATAATCTCATCTGAAGAAATCTGAAGAAAATTTGACAGCATAATCTCCATTAACAATGATTTGGTATGCAATGAATTTATTTCTTACAAAAAATATGATGAACGAAGAACTGCTTGACAGATTTTGCACAAATTTCACGTCATCTATTAAAGAAATAGTCCGAACAAGCGTAAACATTTGTTTTGAATAGAAGAGCCTGTTCATGTGTTATAAAATAACAACGAAAAGTCGCATAGATTCTTATGTAAGGTGTCCAGAAATGGTATCAGTATATTTGTTTTCCAACCATATTCGAAACGGGGCGTCTAAAGGGAGCAAAGAGGGGTTCGTGGCGTCCGCCATTTTGTCATAGTGGAACAGTACTCGGAGACGCATCGCTCATTTTACGTGCGAGCGTTTTATCGTGATGGTGATTCAATAGTAACTGCTCATCGTGAGGATCAGCGTTGCCAGATGAATGAAATGAAATTATGGTACGGGGTTGCCAAAATTATAAGATTTTCCTGAAAATTATGTTATAATAATTATGGCACCAGGTAACAGGTTTAAGCCAACCCTTAAATGTATTTTCCCATTCGTTTCTATAGCGTTGAGGCCTTTGTTCACGTCTTTGCATATTTTTAAAGCGCTTCCTTCTCATGTTCTTTTCTTCAGAATCACTTGATTCGGAAGAATTGCGAAATCGAATCGATCTTGAGCTACTTGCCATATTTAATAAATATCGCACTGCCACCAATAACTATGATTTATAATGACTAATTGCAAAAAATTATTTCTACTTGATATTTACTGAACACACTACCAAATGAAAAAGGTTTGACTGAAGAATAACTGAAGAATATCTGTCGATGCTGAAGGCAGGGGAAAAAATGAGCTCTAGATCTAGAAAATCTAGGAATGACCATGGGAAAAAACAAAAAACCCAGAAGCAAATGTACCGAAACTGTGTTTTTCGAATTTCAACCCTATTCCCATAATAAAAAGAGAAAAAATAACATATTTACAGACACGCAATAGAAAAAGTACCGCTCGACTGATGTAGCAAAGCGTAAATTGGTACCCAGATGGCTTTTATGACAGTCTCTTCCGCAAAACTGCGAAAAAGAGCAACTATCTACCATCTACCAGCTGTGGGGTAACGCAATAATGAGATGAATACCATCTTGAAATATTTCTATAATAATGATTTTGTAGAATATTCAACCAAATCGAGGATTCCGTATGTTTTCTGGCTGAAATGGGTGAATAAGATATTATGTTACAATAATTATCAATTATGTAACATTTCCCGAAATTATGTTACAATTATCGATTATGTTACACTTTATTGGTCAACTCTATTTTCCCGAAAAATTATGTTACAATCTGATAATTATGTTACACCTGGCAACGCTGGTGAGGATCATCGTACACGCCACGCGCTAAATGGCGATAGCATTAGGAAATGCATCAGGATGTTCCAGAATACCGGTGCGATAGTTAAAGTTCAAAACTCTGGTCGTCCTCTTACAGTTCGCGATGAACAAACAATTGAAGAATTTGAGGCGTCGGTTCGTCAAAATCCGTCTTTATCCATCCGAAAGCGAAGCCAAGCGTTGAACATCAAAAAATCGTCTTTACATTCGATTTTGAGGAAATACATCTAAAAGCCCATAAAATTCAATTGGTTCAAGAATTGAAGGATGCGGACTATGTTAATCGACTGAATTCTACGAACGAAATGCTGCAGCGATTTAACAATTTTAACATCATACTGTTTAGTGGCGAAGCATTCACCTGAATGGTCATGTTAATAAGCAGAATTGTCGGTACCGGGTAGTGGAGAATCCAACACGAAAACATGTCTGCTAAAGGCATAGTTGGTCCTTATTTCAAGAAGATTAACTAGGCTCGAGCGATAAATGTTATTGCGAAATGTTGCAAAATTTTTTGGTCCCAGAGTTGCAGGAGTTTGCAGGTTTCAACTCAAGAACGTGGTTCCAGAAATGGCAGCAATATCAATAGCTATGTGTCAACGTGTTATCGCCAATTTTCGTTCCCGTTTAGAGAAGTACCAGCAACGCAACGGTCATCATTTGGATAACATCATCTTTTCCAAATAATTCTCCAATTCATATCTCAATAACGAACAATAAACTATTTTATTGCTCACAAATATTTTTTTTTATTAAACTCACAAATATCCGATACCCTTCCTGGACACCTTGTATATTGAAATAAGTCTTCATTAATCCATTTGGACATCCATGAAGTATAAGATACTGATATATTTGTAAAGTTGAAACTAGTAAAGGCAAGGTTTTGCTGATTTCGTAAGTTGCGCAGAGATGAATTCAGCTACTTATCGATTAGAATTGTGGTCATTCTTTGTGAGGATGATATCTAGCTCTCATTTCATTGGCATCATTGGCTAGTAATTCTCTAGGCCTGTTTAATGAATAATCTGATATGGATTTCAGCTGTGACATTGAGTATGTTGATCAAAATTCAGCTCATGTGAAGCTTGTTCATATTCAGGACATTTATTTCTGGACCCTTGTGGGCACCATCTAGAAGGGTGCGGTGGCATGAGCGTGAATCCAGCAACGATTTCTCCAGCATCACTTTTATCGCTTAGCGGACGGTGCCTTGCACATGCCGTAACTATTGATCCCGGCTGAAAATTTGCTCTAAGGAATTATTCGCTTATGAGTTTCAACAGTAGACTCTTTGAGTTGTTATTATAAGATAATAAAGGAAATATATGATATAAAATGTTCGGCGTGATCCATTGCCATTCGCTTGAGGTGCTACAAATAGAATTTGAATCTTTGGAATGGGCTATTCGATAGAGTAAGACGAATTCCTGAGAAGACGTTGTCGCATATGTTTAATGAAATTAAAGTGATATTTATGACTTGAATAATCATTAGAATCGATTAAATACAGTGTCACGCTTCAGGGAGGTACAGAGGATTGGAAAAAATGCAAAGTCCATCAAAAATAAAAAAATGCGTTGTCGCGCCATCTCACGATATTGAAGTTAATAATTTTGATATTCAGAATATTCTATTGTCAATGAAATTGATTTTCGGGCTTCAGGAACGGCAGAACCGGACTTTGAAAATTTCTACCAAAAAATTCAAAGTCCGATAAAAATCAAAAAAAGCGTTGTCGCACCATCTGACGCTATTGAGGTTGTTAATTTTGATATTCAGAATACTCTGTTATCAATGGAATTGATTGTCGGGCCTCAGGAACCGCAGGACCGGACTTTGAAAATTTCAACCAAAAATAATTCAAAGTTCAACAAAAATTAAAAAATGCGTTGTCGCACCATCTGACGCTATTGAGGTTGTTAATTTTGATATTTATAATACTCTGTTATCAATGGAATTGATTGTCGGGCCGCAGGAACGGCAGGACCGCACTTTGAAAATTTCTAACAAAAAAATTCAAAGTTCAACAAAATTCAAAAAAGCTTTGTCGCACCATCCGACGTTATTGAGGTTGTTAATTTTGATATTAAGAATACTCTGTTAGCAATATAATCGATTGTCGGGCCTCAGGAACGGCAGGACCGGACTTTGAAAATTTCTAACAAAAATAATTCAAAGTTCAATAAATATAAAGAAAAGCGTTGTCGCACCATCTCACGGTATTGGTGCTTTTGGTTTTGATATTTAGAATACTCTGTTATCAATGGAATTGATTTTCGGGCCTCAGGAACGGCAGGACCGGACTTTGAATTTTTGGTAGAAATTTTCAAAGTCCGGTCCTGCCGTTCCTAGCCCGACAATCAGTTCCATTGATAACAGAGTATTCTAAATATCAAAATTGCTAACCTCAATAGCGTCAGATGGTGCGACAACGCTTTTCTTGATATTTATCGAACTTTGAATTATTTTTGGTAGAAATTTTCAAAGTGCGGTCCTGCCGTTCCTGCGGCCCGACAATCAATTCCATTGATAACAGAGTATTCTAAATATCAAAATTAACAACCTCAATAGCGTCAGATGGTGCGACAACGCTTTTCTTGATATTTATCGAACTTTGAATTATTTTTATTAGAAATTTTCAAAGTCCGGTCCTGCCGTTCCTGAGGCCCGACAATCGATTATATTGCTAACAGAGTATTCTTAATATCAAAATTAACAACCTCAATAACGTCAGATGGTGCGACAACGCTTTTTTTATATTTATTGAACTTTGAATTATTTTTGGTAGAAATTTTCAAAGTCCGGTCCTGCCGTTCCTGCGGCCCGACAATCAATTCCATTGATAACAGAGTATTCTAAATATCAAAATCATTAACCTCAATAGCGTCAGATGGTGCGACAACGCTTTTTTTATATTTATTGAACTTTGAATTATTTTTTGGTAGAAATTTTCAAAGTCCGGTCCTGCCGTTCCTGCGGCCCGACAATCAATTCCATTGATAACAGAGTATTCTAAATATCAAAATTAACAACCTCAATAGCGTCAGATGGTGCGACAACGCTTTTTTGATTTAAATCGGACTTTGAATTATCTTTGGTAGAAATTTTCAAAGTCCGGTCCTGCCGTTCCTGAGGCCCGACAATCAATTCCATTGATAACAGAGTATTCTAAATATCAAAATCAACAACCTCAATAGCGTCAGATGGTGCGACAACGCTTTTTTATATTTATTGAACTTTGAATTTTTTGGTAGAAATTTTCAAAGTCCGGTTCTGCCGTTCCTGAAGCCCGAAAATCAATTTCATTGACAATAGAATATTCTGAATATCAAAATTATTAACTTCAATATCGTGAGACGGCGCGACAACGCATTTTTTTATTTTTGATGGACTTTGCATTTTTCCAATCCCTCTGTACCCTCCTGAAGCGTGACACTGTATTTAATCGATTCTAATGATTATTCAAGTCATAAATATCACTTTAATTTCATTAAACATATGCGACAACGTCTTCTCAGGAATTCGTCTTACTCTATCGAATAGCCCATTCCAAAGATTCAAATTCTATTTGTAGCACCTCAAGCGAATGGCAATGGATCACGCCGAACATTTTATATCATATATTTCCTTTATTATCTTATAATAACAACTCAAAGAGTCTACTGTTGAAACTCATAAGCGAATAATTCCTTAGAGCAAATTTTCAGCCGGGATCAATAGTTACGGCATGTGCAAGGCACCGTCCGCTAAGCGATAAAAGTGATGCTGGAGAAATCGTTGCTGGATTCACAGCCGTTGCGGTGGCAGGTTAATGAGAATCTTTTGTAGGTCACCGGACAATTTGAAGAGGCTGTGAACAAGATGTCATTAAATAACTTTTCTTCAAAAAGGAACAATATTGAGCTATATCTCCTTAGTAACATGTGTCATAACTCACCCCAAGGGAAATATGAAACGTCAAATCATATTGTTTTCAAAACGTCGAATCATATTTTATTTCTTTATTTAGTAATAAAATGGAAACTGCAATTGTTGAAATTTCCACTCAAAGTATTTCCACCAGATACAAAGGAAGAAGAAATATCTTGTTTATGATTATTTGTCGACGGGACTAGAGTTTCCTTGAGAACATTCCGTGCATCAGAGCTGTACTAAGCACCGAAAAAGTGCTTCGAGCACTAAGCCCTAAGCACTCGGAAAAAAGGCTTTGAGTCTCGAGTTCTAAGCACCGCTTTCGACAGAAGGCTCCGGATTACCGAGCACTTTTGCAAAAGTAATTGAATATTTCGAGCACTAAGCACTTTAGTGGGAACTATTTTATGTAATGTTGTTTGATTGAAATGAGAACTCTTTAGCTTCATCGACATATCTAAAATTATGATTTCGAGATTGATAAAAACTCAAAAGCCATTTTATTTGTTTTGTGAAACGCATACATTCAATTTACATTCTGGTACTAGTTAATCTTATTCGTCGATCTGAATCTGAATGGCTGTTCCTAATCAATGCATAAAGTTGAATTAATAATCGAGGACCAATTATTTTATAAGCGAGAGCACATTACTGAAAAAATGTGGAAAGCACTGACGTGAGATCAGGAGCTTTTACGCGCTTGTTCTAAAGTCTTTTCTCAGACTTAAGAAGAGTGCGATTCAAAATCAGCCAGCACAATGAGTGTGAAAGAATCAATAAACATATATCTTAAATGGAAGTTGAGTGAGCTTACAGTTCAGCAAATTCTTCGATCTGGCATTCTTTCCACATTTCTATACCATATATAAGTCGTTGTAGTTGAGTGTCATCAATTATAACCAAATTTCAGATTCATAATTGCTGAGCTATTGGACAGGTCTGGCCCAATAACTAACTTGACTTATATTTGGATAATAAACTAATTCTATTAATATGGAATCTCTATCTCATCTCTTTCGGAAGATAGAAAATATTCAGCCAAACATTTTCAAATTGGACCACCGTTTCTTCATCACGAGTGAAATCCAACCGATGGCGATCATTTTCAGCTCGATATTCAGAAATTACAGACATTTGGGAAAAAAATAGTCCTCTTGTCGCAAAATTCATAATGACATTTCCATTCAAAATATGACAATTGCACAACCAGTATTTTAGACATGTTTGTCATAAAAATGAACCCACAGAATTAGTTTCATTTTCGGCTCAATATTCACTCATTATGACAACTTGTCCTAAAATTAAAACCACCTTCATAGAGATTTATAGTTGATGTGATGTGAATTCATAGATAGAAATATAATCTGTGACTTCATTTTCGGAAAAACTCTTATATCTTCTGGAGATTGTACGCTATAATGATGAAATTCTGAAATATTTTAGGTACCTATACCATGCATAAATGCCCTAAATTGTTGTGATCTGACGAATGACTTATGAGATATCGTGTATTGAAAAGAAACATTTTGGGAATTTTTAAAAATTTTCTCTCGTGACGATTTTCTCGAAATTTGGCACACTCCTTCCTTTTAACGCTATCTAGACTTTCTCTAAGTTACGAATTGATAGGATGAATATTCAAGAAATTAATGTTATTAACTGCTAAACTATTCGATGGATTTGGCCCAATAACGAACTTGACCGAGATATTTGGACACTCGACCTATTCTGAAAAAATGAAAACTCTAAGTCCCTTCCTTCGGAAGATAGAAAGTATACGGCCGGAGGGCCAGACATACTCAAGTTTGACCTCGAATTCTTCATCAGGAAGTCAAATCCAATCGATTGAGGCCATTTTCGGCTCGATATTCGAAAATTACAGACATTTGGACAGAACGATAGCCCGCCTGTTCCACTAGTAACAAGCGCGCAAAACAAAAAATTTTCTGGCCTTCATAACCATAAAGTCAAATCAATGGTGACTGAAAAAATACTGAATATTAATTCAAAACGATCATATTATCTTTGCGCACATAAAAAAATCAAATACCGTACCTGCTTATATTGACCCTACTTCAAGAATTCGGAAGGCTTAGTGCTTAGCGGATTACTAAGCACTAAGATTTTCGCGAGAGTGCTCCGAAAAACAAGCACTGAGCACTAGCCTTTGAAAAGTGCTCGCGAGCACAGTGCTCGGAAGCACTAAAGTGCTTAGAGTGCTTTCACGAGCACTAAGCACAATGCTTTGGCACAGCTCTGCCGTGCAGCAGCAGTCTCGGACGATTCTCCCAAAACGGTTGTGATGCTGCAGATGGCTCTCCCTCCACACCTGCTATCATCTTCGCTACCTTATTTTTGTGCAACATTCTGTCAGCCAGATAGCCTTCTGCAACAGATGAATTTTTCCAACCACCATGTCTCTTGAGTGTTGTCATTGAGGCTCCCGCATCGGCAACCAATGTCGCGGATGTACGTCTTTCACAATGGCCTGTATACGTTTTCGGATTATCTAAACCCAACCATTCAGCAACCTTACTCGGAATTTTTCCGAAGGTATTTTTGCCGACAGGCTGAAGAGTACACTTCTTATTCCTATAAGCTGCGAAGAACCTAAGAACGCCTTGAGGACGCAACGCCGAATACTTCCTCACCAAACGAGCAGCACCCAGATCTTCTTCATCAATTATAGTGAATATTATGTTTATATCATTCTTAGTCGTATAGATTTTGATTATGATTACGGACCCACGATCTTCGATACCTCAAGATAGCAAACTAGGTATAATAAAGGGCAGCATTTTAGGCCCCCTTCTTTTCATTATTTACATCGATGATCCAGTCCCTATAATTAATAATACAAGGGTAGTACCATTGGACTATTCTGATGATAAGAATTTAATTATCATTTCTGATCAAATGAGCAACCTGCAGTCTGACTTGTGCATGCTTATAAAGAAGGTGAATGAATGGTGTATCGAAAACGCGTTGATATTGAATACTGACAAAACCGAAGTCATGCTTTTCACCACAGGGTTATCCCTGCAATGTTCTGATTTTAGTTATGGTGATCAGATTAAGAAATTTTCTGGAACAGTAAAATTTCTGGGATTGTTTATAGATTGTTTCATGTAGTGGAAAGTGCATATTGACTATGTTATAGGAGAGTTAAGTTCTGTAGTTTTTATGTTAAGGATACTGAGGGATAATGTGGATCAGGAAATTCTCAAGTCGGTGTATTATTCTAATTTTCAATCACTTGTGAGTTATGAATTAGTTTTCTGGGGAGGATCTTCGTCTGTACAACGTGTTTTTATCATTTAAAAGTGGGCAATAAGAGTTATTTTCAAATTGGGATGGAGACAGTCCTGTAGAGGAGTGTTTAGACAGAATAATATTTTAACTGTTTACGGATTGTATTCATACAAAATCCTTTTATTTTTACATAAGCACAAATCTTACTTCACCCAGCATCAAAATCGGAATAATACAAGGCAAACATTTCGTCACTTTTATCTAGTGCATAATTTGAGTTTATTCGAGAAAAGTTATACGTATATGGCCATAAAAATTTTCAACATGCTACCAAGACATGTGCAGACTTTATTTGAGGGAAAAACCTTTAAGCGAGAAATTTATAAGATTATTGAGCCCTACACTATTGAGGAATTTTAAATGTATTGTCGATCTATGACACAGGTCCAGTTGCTTTAATTTAATGGTTTTATTTTTGATATATATTTTCTTTTGATATTTTGTAAGTTTTTATTGACCTGTTTTCTTTTCTTTGATGTGAATATTTGTCGATGATATGGAAAATAAATTACTATTCTATTCTATTGCTGTTTCTGCCGGCGCCAAAGATTTCCATGATTAAATACAACCTTCAAAATTATGAATGTAAAAATCTTATCAACAGAGGAAGTCAAAATGAAACTTTTACCTTATACATCAAAAAAACGTCTAATTACTAATGGAGCTTCACTCAAGAATGTCTTGAGCTGCTCCCGGGACAACACTGCTGAGTTTTTAGGAACGTATCCTTTATTTTTGTTCTTAACAAATGCTTCGACTTCATCGAATTAATTGACTTCAGCTTTTTCCTTCAAATGTAGCATAGATCTAAACATCGATAGTTTCGGTCATAACGTGTTTGGAGAATATTTTTGCGACTGGAGATCGAGTGAATTAATCAAGAATAACAAGAATCAGAGCAACATTATTATCGTTCACACCGTCCACCGATTTTTTTCTTTTCCACTTCTGAAATCATTCGTACCCTTTACTGTAGATAGCTTGAGATTTGGCCGGAACCAAAGATTCACGCGCCTCTGCCGCTTGAGTTTAGATGTAGTTCGTCATTTTTTCAATTCTTTTTATTTCTGACAAGATGTCAAAATGAAACCAGTCAACCAAGATTCTCAGAAACATGGCCCATAGCAACGTTAAAAATTTAGTTATTACAAAAATATAAAATCTGATAATAATTTTTCCATATCAGATTGCTTTAATCAGAAAAAACTATTGATTAGACCACGGGCAATACCAATACATTTCCCTCGGTTGTCTATACAACTTTGATAACCTCGGGAAATATACTTTTCATATTTCCCTAGTTGTACTAATAGCTATTCTGAATGTCTTTATGGCTATAGCATTATCGAACACATCGTGGGTTATCACTTACAGCTAAGCATAGCCGGTAACGATAGTAGTTGTGTAGAGAACGTCAAGATAAAACTGTGAAATGACATCAGATAGTCTTTTATATGAATCTCGATTACAATCTCCAGAGACGCTCCAGCCGCTTCAAACTACGTAATAGAAAGAGCCCAAAATTGTTTGTCTGAAAATACGAATTTTTCGTAATATCGGATGAGGGAAATGTCAAAAGGTCCGTCAGAAATCTCAATTCTCTATGATTCCACAGCTACATTTTAGAATGACATCGGTAGGGCTTGTATATTCCGTTTCAGTCGGGGAAAAATCAATGAAAATGACTCATTTACGGTGAAAGGTGTGTTGTCAGAATTTAGAAAGCACACACGTGGAGTTTTGGGACAATTAAATTGAAAAGTTTGGTTTGAAAGAAAGTTTGTGGTAAAGAATCGGTTTTTTTATTCAGTATTTTATTTCTTGTACTCAACAAATTCCACCTCTTTTTGTTATAACTACTTTGGAATTTGTTTTTCAGTGCATAGTTATCAGTTTTTGTAACTGGATATACAGAGTGAGTCTTTGGCCACTGCATTAATTTTAACAATAGATTCTTGACGTCAAAAGAAATATTTTCTTCCTATAACATTTTTCCAAATTTGACCCCGTTCAAATGATATTGGGTGTTGAAATTTCATGAAAAATTGCATTTTTACCTGTAATATTCAAACGACAATATCATTTGAAATGATCTCTTGTAGAAGGTTTTTGAAACAGTGATACATGTTTTGGCATCTAAACATTTATTCCATTTCTTGTGGGTTTCTCACTACTACTCTACAGATTGGTTAAGTTGCATGAAAAACAAATATCGCTTGAACTGAAGGTCCGTATCTTGTACTTCCTGGAATCATTAGTCTTTATTGCAGATAAAATCATTATTGATCTTTTCTCCTAACTTGTACCATTCTTGAGATATTTGAAGTTGAAAGGAATTGAATCGATATAATTTTGTCCAAATTTGCTGATTTTCTCAAAAACAACTCTGTGCTGAAATGATTCAATAATCAAATTTGTTCAATGATGCCATATTTTATGTCTTTATTAAATATTTTTTCAAAAGGTCGGGGAAATCTCTCCAGTCTATGGTTCCACCACTAAACACTATAGATGAAATTAACCACTGAACAATTTTTGTCTAACATTCACCACAAAATCTAAATTGCCATTTGCTGTATTCATTATTAATGATGTCTAGCACCTTGTTTGATATTTAATAATAGTAATATTCCATAATAAATAGAGAAAAAATTTTCCATCACTCCCATAGGTACTTCAGTATATTGTCGTAATAAGCGTTGAAATAGGTAATGTATTTTCTGTCAGGACCTGTGAAATTGAAGACTTGTCTTTATGAAGAGCTGGATCTTTATAGCTTCAGACTTTCAGGGTTCATCAAATGATATCTATTCTAACATAGGAATGCTTCAAATTAATCTAATATAAGTTTTAAAAACTTCGAACCCAGTCTCCTAGATTTGTTTTGAACCTTTATAGATGTTTTTTCACATCTTTATTTCATTCCGATTCAACCTGGTTCATAAACCTAGGAGATAATAAAATTTGACTCAGTTTTAATATTTCTGAATGTTTGTTACGATGCATGGTTAATTAAAATTCAATCAATATTGAAACTGAAGGCTATAAGCTCATAAACAAGAAAGATTAGAAAAGAATGCATTTTCTGACCATAATCATTTCATACTGAATGGAATAATTTCAAACTATCGAAATTATCGTTAAAAATATTTTCCACATATTTTTTATAGAAAGCTACAAATAACTGTTGACAATTTCAAACAGATTCAAAACAACAAGGAACCACAGAACACTATTTTATTGGGAACTACCCACCACAGAGACGTTATAATATTGTAGTGTGATAATAATTCACTCTAGTTATTCTGAGGAAAATTATAACTAAAGATCAATAATGGTAACAGATATTATCTTTCATTTGAAAAAACTTTGCAATTATTAATTTTTTCTCTCCTGGGGTTCGGTAATAAATTAATATTTTATGGTAAGGTATTAAAATTTGACATAATCTATGAATAACCATTATTCAATATTTATGTTTTTGTTCACGTAATTAAAACAGATACTCTGATTATAAAAACCAGAAATTTACCCATGTTCGGTAACTAATTATAGTCTGAACAGAATAGATTCATATTAATGATTTAACAAAAATTTTTTATTAAGGTTGATTTTTCAGAATCAAATTTAGGTGATCGAACTCTATTTCTTCAAGCAAGTATAATAGCACACCTAAATCTGGAAATACTTGTAATCTATCCAAGTAAATTGTTATTGGGATTCAGTACAGAATATAATCATCAAGCAAAGTAACATCACTTTAAAATAATTAATTGTAGTGACATCATTCATTGTTGTTAAAGATTTTCATATTTTTAACAGTATGATATCAAGAGACCTCATAGACCTGTTCACTGGTCTCTGTCAAGGAGAAGAAACTTCAGAAATATCAGTGTTTGGAAAATCATAGATGATTTTTTCTGGCTTTGAGTGAAAAAAAAAGCACAGTGACAACCTGTTGCCTTAGAAGTTTTCATAGAAATGATGGTTTTCATGATTTGGAAATTTTTAGAAGAAAATTACAAATGTATGATGATAACATCCAATAATTCTGAAGATTTTTAGGAATTTCTCACTAGAAAGGGATGGTTTATAATCTTAAACTAGAAAAAAATTATAGTGAAACAACAAAAATCTATGTTTATGGTGTTGAATCTTTTTACTAGAAAATTAGTATTTTGCATCTTCCTTCTGGATATGGACCTCATTGGATGAAACATGAGTTGTGAGTGAATCTTTTTTTAGAGGGAAAATAATGTTTTTGAACAACTCAGATTCTTTAGTGGATGCTGTGGAAGGTATTTTTCATTCAAACCAGACTGGACTACAGAGGTGTATTTGCCCAATGTGAAAACTTAAAATGCTTATAACTTCTTAACGCAGCTGAATATGGAAAAACCATAAAGAAAAAAGTGTTCCTTTTGATCTCAAGGACCTATGGTTAAAATTAACGCAGTGGTCAAAGACTCACCCTGTATACCTACAAATTATAAGGACCGTTTTCATTTAATTTCAATCTAGACGAACTCTTATATTGTTGCACTGACAAGTGGAATGTTGTCATAAATTGAATCTCATATCAACATCATCTGCGAAAAAACTCAAAAAAAGTAGATGTCACTATGTGAGGATAGAATCCCAACAATCCAATTTGTCTTTTACGATTGATCATCATGACAGAGTGAAATTCTTAACTTTCCATTTAGAAACTGTCGTTAATCACTCCGTTGACAGTTGTTCGAGAACTTCGGGGATTCAACTTCCTAATTTGTGAGACTTTCTGTTTATTTTGTAGGATGGTAGTCGACATTAATTCAATTCCAGACTCCCTACATTGTTCTGTGAACTAGAAATATGTCACTATAACTCGGAAATTCGAGGTTTGTTGCTCTGCGGTTCATTGTGTCATTTGAAATCGTTTATTCATTCAAGATTATTGATAAATTGTCCCTTGAAAACGAATGATGTAAATGTCAGTCTGAATTGACACAATCTGAGTCCGAAGGTCTGACAAATGGGGTTCATTGGCAAAATATGTGATGACGCTACTCATTTACGAGGTCTGTTAATTAAGTAATGAGACTGAAAAAGTTGCGATTGATCTGGCAACACTGGAAGCGCGGGGCTTAGCGAATCGGTAGAGGAATATGTGATCCACCTTCAGTACGAGTTTGACCTCGCTCGAGTTATTTGGAAATGAGAAGCGATTGTTTTTGTGAAACAGTTTTTTATATTGTGAGCTATCACATTTTGCTTCAGACTTGGGCACAGTGCAACGGAAGTTCTTCTTAAACTTTAGCAGGCCCTACGGAGATAGTGTTTTGTCACGGGCCCAGGTTTTTCGGTCTTTTAAGGCATTTTCAGAAGGAAGAGAGGTGATTGAAGATGAGCCACGAAGCGGAAGGCCTTCATCTTCAAGAACTGATGAAAATGTCGACAGAAACCGGGATCTTGTTTGTTCAGATCGTCTGTTGACAGAATGATAGAGGAAGAGTTGAATTTAACTCACACCACCGTTCATCAAATCTTGATCAATGAATTGGGGACTTTTTTACCTTCCCAAAATTGAAGAATTCTTCTTCTTCTTCTAATGCATATTCACTAATGAATGTTTGCGACCACACGATTTATTTCTATCCTGTCTCTAGCTGTATGTATTAGGCTTTCCACTGTTCGCAAGCCCGTCCACTGTCTTATGTTACGTAGCCATGACATCTTCTTCCTTCCCATTCCCCTCCTTCCTTCAATCTTCCCCTCGATAATCAATTGTAGAAGCTGGTATTTCGTGTTTCGCATTATATGCCCTAGGTATGCAGTTTTTCTTTTTTTGATCGTCAGCAGCAATTCACGTTCTTTATTTATTCTTCGTAGGACATTTTCGTTGGTCACTCGGGCCGTACATGAGATTTTTAGTACTCTGCGATATACCCACATCTCGAAGGCTTCTATTCTATTCATTGTGACCACCTTTAGTGTCCAGCTCACCACACCGTACAGTAACACCGACCAAATGTAACACCTCACGAATCTCACTCTCAGGTTTAGGTTAAAGTTCGCATTGGTAAGAATACGTTTAAATTTCATGAATGTGTTGCGGGCATTCTCTATACGACATTTTATTTCCAGGTCAGATGTCCAGTCTTCAGTGAGCCATACTCCAAGGTATTTAAACTTTTTTCATGCTCAATTAATGACCCATCAGATGTTAGTTTTGCATTTTTGAGTCTGTCAGGTTGACGAGTAATGACCATATATTTTGTTTTTTTTTGACATTTATTTTAAGGCCCATTCTATCGCTGTGTTGTCCTACTACGTCGACAAGGTATTGAACATCATTCATATTGTCAGCAATTAAGACCGTGTCGTCCGCGTAGCGAATGTTATTAATCCATGTTCCGTTGATTTTAATACCCCTCTCAACGTTCTCAAGTGCCCCTTGGAAGATGTTCTCAGAATACAAATTGAATAAAAGAGGTGAGAGAACACACCCTTGCCGGACTCCTCTGCAGATTTCAACATTATTGCTTTGTTCTCCATCGATCTTTATGTGAGCAGATTGTTTCAGATAGAGATTTTCAATGCAGCGAATATCTTTGCCGTCTATATCCATTTGCCTCAGAATTGTTAGTAATTTATGATGTTGAACTCTGTCAAAGGCCTTCTCGAAGTCTATGAAGCATAGGCATACATCTTTCCGCTGATCGTGGCAGTTTTGTATCAGTACTTGTGTTGCTACTAATGCTTCTCGAGTTCCCAGGCCTTGTCTGAATCCGAAGTCGCTGATGTTTTGCTCACATTCTCTGAATATTCTCTGATGAATTATCTTGAGGAACAGTTTTAAGGAGTGGCACATAAGGCTGATAAGTCTATGATCTTCGCATTTCTTAGCGTTATTCTTTTTTGGCAAAGGTATGAAGGTAGATGACAACCATTGAGCGGGATATTGACCGGTTTCATATATTCTATTGAAGAGTTTGTGAAGAACTGTTACCCCTTTGTCGTCAAGCAGTTTAATAAGCTCTGCAGTCATCTCATCGGGACCAGGTGCTTTGTTATTTTTCAGTGTGCGGATGGTCCTTTCTATTTCTGCTTTTGTTATTGAGGGTCCTGATAGATCATCCTCCGTATCTTGGCCAAGAGTTCTGTCATTCGAAAATAGGTTTTTGATATAATTTTCCCATATTATTTTTCGCGCATTTATGTCGCCTGTGATTTCGTCATCCTTATTTGTTATGGTAGAGAAGTTTCTTTTTCGGTATATTCCTGCCGTTTCTTTCAGTTTCTTGTGCAAGTTGAGGTCATCATGTAGGGTTTGTAATCTTTCCATAATTTCGCATTCATGCCTTAACCATTCATTCCTTGCTATTCTAATGTTTGCTCTTATTTGTCTTTGAATTTTCAGGTAGTTCTCTTGGTTCCTCTGGGTTTTGAATGTCCTACGTTCGTCCATCAATGAAAGAATCTCGTCAGTCATCAATGGCTGCTTGTGTTCTCGTGTCCTATATCCTATTACTTCTTTAGCTATATTCATTATGATATTTTGAGTATTTTCCCAGATATTGGTTAGGTCTTCATCTGATTCTATTTTTGGTATAATTGTTTCTATTTTATGGTTAATTTCTCAAGGGAAATCATTTTGGGGAAGTCGAAAAAATACAAACGGCTGTTGTCACGGTTTCAAAATTCCCGCTCCAGTTAGTACCTGCAAACCGAACTGGTGGAGTTAGTCGCAGTAGTTTACCAGCTTATCTGGTACGATTCAATGGACGGTTGTCGGTGGTCCTGTTCTGTGCATGTGACGTAGGTTGTCAATTACGTCGTTCTTCCAGCATATATTTGGTTGAAATGTCCTGGAGTAATTAATCGCAATTTTGCGGATCTGAACAGGATTTTAACTGAAGCCCTGAGAGAAATCTTATCATGTTGGTTTGGTTTGTTCGTTGGTGAGATTTTTGCGCTTTAGCGGAGTGGCGTATTTGTTTGGAAAAACGACGTGGGATTGGTGAGTTAAACTATGTTTGTCACGAGGTATTTTAGATTTTTGTTCAAATTTTAGTATCATTCTGCTTCGAATTGGGAATTATTATTGTACCGTTGCGAGGTACCGCAGATTCTGAACTGTCTTTGAATTACCGTCGAGCTGTTTGTCTAGGCTGTCTTTGGGGACCTCCACCAGATTTCGCCATCTAAGATACAACACCTGTCGTCTACCCAGGGCGCATTACTGTAAGAAATTGTACTACGTTGGCCCAGGAATATATTTGAGCCCAGTTTCCATCTACGAGACTGTGAGAATAATTATGGGTTAAGAAACTATATCCTTTTGTACTTCAGTCAAGCCACGACCTAGACTGTTATAGAAGGTTAGTCTGTAGGATTTAGTTAAGTTTGATTAGTATCAAAGAGGCCCCATTCAGTGAATACTGTTTAGTACATAAAACCCGACCTATCGAGAAGGTCGCTTAGATATAAGTAAAGAGCTATTTATAACGATTACCATCGAGGCTCTAAGTATATACCTTGGGGTGATATTACTGTTTGTTTAGTAAGAGATAAAGCATTATATCGAATATTCGGGTTGTGAAGTAAGAACTAGTTAGTGATCTACCTTCTGTAAGATATATCCTCGTTTGAGGGACCTTGTGTATTTCATTTGGGCTCATTATATTATTAAATAATTGCTCTATATTCTTCCTACCAGCCACTACCTCCCGCTTGTGTGATCGGGCTCGTTTGGCATCCTGAGAGTGCGTTCGTTATTTTCTCTCTTTTGCGACCCTGAGATCTTTAGTGTACTTTCCTCTTTTTTTTGTATGATCATAAAAGAGACTGGCGCCCCTTTATAAGTAGTCTCAGCTCTAGAGCTAGCCGAGGAGGTACTTTGTGCACTCTCTGGAGCCGAGTGGGTTTGGTGACATAAGATTGGTGACCAACGTGCGAGGCTCGAGTAATTTTAAGTGAACTTGTTATTGTTTGTTGGTTCTTTTTTTTTCTGTTCAGTTGAGGTGGTGACTGGATGAAATTGAATTTATTTTTAGTTTTAAGATTCATTTGAATTTTGTTGTGCGGTTTACCTTGATATTGCGATTTGTTATACCTTGATCTTATTGTAAGGGTAACTTGGCAGGTGTGGTTCTGAGGAACAACCCTAAGAGACTTAAGAAAGATGAGTTGCAATACGAGTTACGTGTGCGAGGTTTTAAGTGTTCGGATACACAGACAGTTCGGGATCTGAGGACCTGTTTACGTCCTTTGTTGAGGGTTGAGAGGGGAAATAGGTCTTTTGAGTACCCTATGGTTGGGTTGGATCCGGTATCGGAATTTGATGCGTGTATTGTCAAGTGTGATGAATTATTGAAGTTGTTGAGTGGGCCTAACTCATGTCTTTAAGCAATGTTTGCTAGATTTTGTTGTCTTGGATTTTTGATGTTGATTTTGTGTTTGTGAATTTCAAATTGTTTTTGTTTTTGTGTGCTGCGTTTGTTCCATGGTGCTTCGTTGGTGCATTTTGTGCTTTTGTGCCCCGGAGACGGTGGGGATATTTTTGGGACCGTCAAATGCTCGGGAACACGGCTGTCGAACATCCGACGTGCCTAGTTTGTTTTGTTTTGCTTACTTTACCTTGCCTTTACTGAAGGTCTTGCGCCCCGGTGACGGTGGGGATATTTTTTTTTTTGGACTGTCATATGCTCGGGATACTGACCGTCTAACATCTGACGTGTCCAATTCAGTGAGTGGATGTCGTTCGTGCCTTGCCCTTTTTGTGCTCTTGTGCCCCGGTGACGGTGGGGATATTTTTTTTTTTTGGGACCGTCATATGCTCGGGAACATGACGTCGAGCATCATGCGTGTCGATTGATTGCTTTTATTTTTTTTATCGTTTGTTTTGGAGTTCCCGATTGTGACTTTTTGCGTTTGCCTGGAGGGCGTGTTTCCTGATTGTTCAGATTTTCCTTTTTTTATTTTCCTAATGAACTCCCGACGAGTTGGTGACACCAGTGGTCGTGTATTGTCGCAGCGCGCTCTACCCACGAGGACCATTTGGAATTTTCGATTTTGACGTTAAGTGTACCTATGTGGACTGTTTCCTGATTTTGAGTTTTTTTTCCGATTTGGACATCACCGCTCGGAGATGTGATGGGGGTCGTGGAGGTTGCGACCTTAG
Source organism: Micraspis discolor (assembly GCA_030674115.1). Taxonomy (NCBI): domain Eukaryota; kingdom Metazoa; phylum Arthropoda; class Insecta; order Coleoptera; family Coccinellidae; genus Micraspis; species Micraspis discolor. Next base: position 244,549 of record JARTUT010000905.1, read on the forward strand.
ATAAAGTAAGTCCTCCTTGTCCAACACCTTGACCGCTGTCTTCGATTCGGATCCCGGTCAAGTTTTATTTTTGTTTTCGGAATTCGATATCTTTGCTGTTTCGGTTGTTGTTTTGTTTTGGTTGAGAGAGTTGAGAAACTATATCCTTTTGTACTTCAGTCAACCACGACCTAGACAGTTATAGAAGGTTAGTCTGTAGAATTTAGTTAAGGTTGATTAGTATCAAAGAGGCCCAATTCAATGAATACTGTTTAGTACATAAAACCCGACCTATCGAGAAGGTCGCTTAGATATAAGTTAAGAGCTATTTGTAACGATTACCATCGAGGCTCAAAGTATATTTTTATATTTGTTTTTGTATGATCATAAAAGAGAGTGGTGCCCCTTTATAAGTAGTCTCAGCTCTAGAGCTAGCCGAGGAGGTACTTTGTGCACTCTCTGGACCCGAGTGGGTTTGGTGACACTGTAACCGACCAGCTAAAGGTTATTTCATTATAGGAGTTCCAGCACTGCTATAAGGAGTGGAAGAAACGTCTCCAGCGTTGTGTGTCCTCAGAGGGAAGTTATTTTGAAGGTGACAATATTGAATTGTAATTATTTTGTATTGAAAATTTTGAAAAAATCAGTCTCATTACCCTATTTACAGACCTCGTTTATGACTAAGAGTGTCAAAATTCAAATTTTTTCGATTCTCTGACTGACATAGATTTTGTTTTTATTTTATTCATAATCTATGCAGGAACTGTACTGAAGCTATCCAGGAAAATCAATTGTCTCTCATAAAGCAGACGCACCATGGTCCTGCCTTTCAAGTTAAAAACAAATTTGAAGATTGGACATTTGCAATGGAAAATATTGAAAACTCGTTATTTTAGATGAGGATATATCTGCCTGAAAAAGTCTAGAAATAACCCAATAATATACATCAGAGGCTTGAAAAATTGGAAACATATTTCCATTACCCAAAGAGTGGATGGAAGAACACGGATGCGAATTATACCATCATGCTTCGCAACTTAATCCTCAAGTTGTTCTCACGTAGATTACGAAAAACGCGTTTCGTACCTTATCAAATTAGATGGAGCGAAAAGCTTCTCGCTTCTTCTGTTTCCTTTCCATATAGCTAATGAAATCTGAGATAAATTATTCAGAATGCGTTGTTCAATCAGCGTATTCCCAGTACCCTGCAGGATGAGACGGCAGTGGGGGAATCATGTATGCATGGAAATATTCGCAGATTTTTCCTGTCCCTGAAAATCGAATTATTGGATTGCGTAATACTAGTGAAAAATTATGTGCAGATTGGATCTAATAGCGAATATATCTGCAGTCCATTTGAAATATACTGTCATCAAGAAGGGTGAAGAAATATCGAAGAGAAACTTTCACTTGGTTCTTGATGTGACGAAGGTATGTAGGTGCACAATTTCCATAAGTTTTGTCATAGCCATAAAACCATTAAAGGGGCTCTGTTCAAAAATCTGGATGTTGAGATTTTTGGCTATTACTCAAAAGTGGACTGTTACCAAATGATTGAGTCAGAGATGTTAAAATCAAATGTTTATTGTACAAAGTTCACATTCACATAATAAATAGGTACTCGCACGAAGTTAAATTATGTACAAATTAACTACATCTAAACAGAGTAGACCTATTTACAAAGATGAGAGATTTGAGTGTTCGAAGTATTGAGAATTTAACCTGAGAAAATGTTTAGTATGTCTCACAATTGCACATATTTGAGTAAGTTGTGTTGCCTATTGTCAGCTTGAGAACGTTAAGAATAGAGGTGCAATCTATTGTATTGATACGATAGAGTGATAGAGAATGAATAATTATGAGTTACAACGTTTACAGTGATAGCTGGTCAAATCTATCAGAAAAACAGAAGTTAACTACATAAATTATCTGTTTGAGTTGATCATGTATAAGTTGAGACTTGAGAATAGAGAAAACTATGTAATGAATAAAGTACTTGAGAAATTGATAAGTGTTTTAAGAAAGTATCTGTATCATACTAACTTAATTTGAGAAATTTATCATAGAATGATCAACGCTTACAGGAATAGCAAAGTCTATTAGAAAAGCAGAAGATTACTATGACATTGAATAGTTGATACGAGAGATTTGAAATGATAGAGTGATAAGTTGAGAACATTATTGATATAAGCCTTATAAATTATGAGAAGTTTAAAAGTAACAATTACAAATTATACTTGAATAGTCGAAGTCCAACCAACTTGGAGACATCGGGTGGCCACTGTCAACCAGGTCCAGCACGGTTTATGTAAACCATCTGTCAAATTGAGAAGTCTTGAGTAGATAGTAAAAACTTGTGGTTGTAGGGTCCTCCCCGATGCACCCAAGCTGGCACGTTGAGGTATCTGAAACTTATAAGGCCTGAGAAGTCTATTCATACAGAGTTAGAAATGCATACAAGTTATCTTACATAGTTTGATTGAGAGAAAAAGTAATGTTAGAGATGATAAAAATATGACAAAATATGGTAACATGATATGCAATAGAAATGAGTGTGTGTGAACATGAGAGAATGGTGAACGAAAGGCAATTATGAGACTTATAATTTGAGATTGGCACAGTCAGCACGTGGTTTGAGGCAGAAAGTTAGAAAACGTGGAAAATATACGATGTAACCTGCAGCAGAAGTGTAGAGAATGAGAGGTAGAGTGTATTAACGAATAAATGTGCTAGGATTGAGCGAATGATTAAATGAGAAGATGAAAAGCCATGCAGGTGAAAGTAACACATGTGCAGAGAAAGCTCGTGCATGTATTTTACGAAAAACTGTACTGTACCTTGTTGAGATGATCGAGTGAAACTCTGAAAGTCTGTCTTAAGTATGGAGGAGTCTTGAAAAAGACTGTTGAAAAACTATATAAATCACTAGCACTTTTAAATGAGAGGAAAAACGAGCGAGGGTAATAACGGCGTATTCAGAAACGAGAGGATCGTGAATGTATCAATTTTGACAGAGGTCGAGAATCAGCGCATGTTTTTTAAGGAACTATCAAACTATCAAAACTATTATAACACCTGTATTCTCAAACATTCTGATCGATTTTCTAATGCTATCGTCACAAGAGATGTGTAGCAGTCACTATTGAATCACCATTACGATAATACGCTCGTGAGCATAATACGCGATGCATCCCCGAGTACTGTTCCATCGTGACGAAAACTACACAAAATGGCGGACTCCACGAACCCCTCCCCGCTCTTTTTAGACGCCCCGTTCCGAATATGGCGCGGAAACAAATACCCGATACCCTTTCTGGATACCGTGTTTAATTGAATAAGTTGGTAATTTTGTTGTGTTGCAGAAACATAGTTAATCTGCCACTGAAACAATATTTCAGAAACATTCTTCAACGTGATGGTGCGATTAGTTTAGTTTCGGTTCTTGAAATTCTTTCGAATCAACTTGTATACCTGGAGCATTTTTCTCCATATAGAAACAAACATCTAAAAATAAATTCAGGTTTTGCAATGTTTCCATTCCTCTATTTGAATCATTCACAATTCACGAGCAACGAGGAATTTTCGAACAATACAGTAAAATATAATACTCATACAAAAACCCATCGGCAAAGTCATTCAACTGTGAATACAATTTTTCTGATTTCTGATTGTGACGTCTGATATGAGAGATAAATGTTCAAGGGTGAATGGATATTCTTCCGGCATGGTTGCGGTAAAAAATGAAAATTGTAGATATTTTGTCTCGTATATATCTTGGGAAGTGGACCATTTGTTTGGAATTGGAATGAGAATGAAGCCATATATCATTTCTTGTATAAATCGTTTGATTGCGTCACGCAGGCATTTTTGTGAAGGCCGACGAAGCGAGTTAGAGTCCGCCTCAGAAAGAATGAAGTGCATCCTAATCATGATAAGCCAGGAAGAATTTTCTCTTGGGGAAAAATAAAGTAGTCATTTCCTTCCGAGTAAATAGAATTAATATTTCTTCGTCTAAATCATAAAAAAAAATTGATCAGATGATAATAAAGGAAAATGAACTTTTTGAGCTTCTTCTTTGAAAATCCTAAGATATTTAGAAAACAAAAATTCGAAAGCACTGACATAAGGTAAAATAACGTATGGTTTATTGTTAAAATAATTACTAGTAGTAATAAACCGGCTGATAAAAATGTATAAAAGCACTGACTTGTGGTCAGAAGCTTCTGCGCGTTTGATCGCAAAGCTAGGACAAACCTCATTGATGAATTTAAATGCACTTCCGTTCTAAAAAAGTATTGGAATAAAGCACTAGCCATAAATGCAATGATTAATCGGAATCGACTCTTCTGAAACTTCTGGAAAAGTGTAATATAACAAAAAAGTAACCGGACAATGAACGTGAAACGATCAATAACTGATTGACTTATTATTAACTACCAACAGTTTTCTTTAGGCTTTGATCGAAGTTCAAATTCCCATTTCTCAGAATCAACCGGGAGAACGTTTATCTTTGTTTTGGAAATAGATGTCTTCCATCTAATGATCTTTAGTTTTCTGAAATACCTTATTTATTCAAGTCCAAATTACGAAGAAATAACCTGAGATTTTTTGAAAGAATCTTAGGTATGAAGCTGTATTAACTTACTTCAATTCGAAAATCTATTCAACAACTTCATTGCTCCGATCATCGATGTGTAATAAGTACCAATAGAATAACTTAATGACGATAGTGATCTTTTAGATCAACATATTTCATCGTTAAAGGTTCAAATACTATAGAAACTTCGAAATAAGGTGATACAATGCTGAAATTGAAGGACATCCTGGATATCAATAACCTAATGATTTCTGTAGCTTGTCGTTTTCCAATGAATGTCGCAAATTTTTCCATTTCAACATCATTCAGTAACAAACTGATCGTTACTTCTAAATTTGGCAACGTTTCAGAACATTTTGCTTCATCATTAGACTAAAACAATAATAATTTAATAATAATAATATTAATAATAATTATTATTTATTTCGGAAATTAAACAGAATACATCACAGAGGTGAATTATTTTACAACCTGTTTGTGATTAAATTGAAAATATAATTCTTGATAATACTCCATGAGAATGAACGTTGAAGCAACACAAAAAAAAAAAAAAATAATTTTCCCGCAAAGAAAAATAGATAAACATGATATCCAAGTAAGGTAAGTATTTTTTCTGTCATCGCGGGTACAGTATTTTCGTCTTTCCTGTCGCATTCGAGTATTACTGCTTGTCATCATTCGGTATTTTTTTGTCGTCGTTGTTTTGCTATTTACCTATGAAAGTTTTTTTTCCTTTGTTTGAGTTCATTCATTATTTATTAGTCTGTCTATTAATTGTCTACATCCACTGTTCATCTAAGCATTCAATCTTTTTTTGAATTTCTTAATATTTGGCATATTTTTTAGCTGATCAGGGATTATATTGACAATTTTCGGTGCAAGATATTTAAAACTTCTTTGGCCTATACTTTTGTTACACATAGGTGGTGGGTAAGTATGTCTTCCTCTAGTAGTGTAATTATGATTTAGTTTTGAGATGGGAATCCTCCCTGAAACAACGTTGAACAGAATTCTTAAAGCGTACAATTGCCTTACATCTATAGTAGTACTTCTGACTCCTGGAATAACCTCTGGCTAGGAAAAGTACAGCCTTTTTTATATATTATTTTCAGTGACCACTTGTAGATGATCTTTAAAGGCTTGATGTGGTTGTTATACGCACCACCCCATGCAACTATCCCGTAGGTGATCTGGGACTCCACCAAGGCTTGATAATGAATTTTTAAAAATTTTTTTGAGAGCAGATTTTTACTCAATAACCTAAATTCGAAAAGAAGACCCCTAAGCTTGTTCACAACATTTTTTATATGTATATTCCATCTCATTTGGGAATCAATTGTTATTCCCAAGTACTTTATATGCTTAGTTTCAGCTATAAAGATTTCATCATTGAAAATAAGATCTCCCAGGTCCGGAGACCAGAAGCATAGGAGCTGAACACCATATATTTGGTTTTGTCGATGTTTAAGGTGAGTTTATTATATTTGAACCAATTTACCACCTCAGGAAATGTCACTTGAACTTTTTCTTTCAGTTCTACCCATGTTCCTCCCTGGTATTGAAAATAAAACATGATGAAATGAAACAATGATACTACTTTTAAGCATAAAAAAAACATTGGTGTATGACAACTAAAATGAATACTAATACACTTTCTACTTTTATCTTTGGGTGAAAAATATATCACAAAATCTTCCGGGAAAATGACAAAATAACAACAATTAATATCTTCATTACATGATACAATGACATGAACAAATTTGAGGTCAACAATCGTTGAAGATTCTTACATAAAATCCCCAAGTCGTTGAATACGAAAGGCCAATGAAAACGGCAACGAATCGACATTTCAGGGGGATTATGTGGCCCGATAGGCATTAATCGGAGAACGCCCATTTTCGTTATAAAGTTGAACAATTTGTAGACGCTGTGCCGGGATAAGTCATTTTTATTATTTTATTATGAAATGTCAGACATTACTGAACAAGAATACCACTTCAATATACACGATGCATGCGCGATCTGAAGCTAAATCCCCTCCACCCACAGTACCTCTGACTGAATCACCCTTTATATATAAAAAAAAAAATGGTTGCCTGTAAAGTCGGTATACGGGCGAAAGTTTTATATCTATCTCTCTCACTCTCTCCCTCTCGCTCTTAGGCGGTCTAACTGTTCTCGAGTGGAAGGGACGCGTGCCTTTCACTTTTTATGTCTGTCTCTCTCGCTCTTAGGCTGGCTAACCATGCCCGAGTGGAAGGGACGCGTGCCTCTCACTCGCTCTCATTGTGAGCGCATAACGTGAGCGGAGCGTAACGCAGTTTCTTGAAGTGTCACCCGGCAAACCAATTTATAAGACGTTGTCACGTCATAATACCAAACTTACCCTATGAATGAAGAACCAAAATCTTTCCTTTTATGGATATCAACAAAAATTGATGTTAAGAAAATAAAAATATGCGGGATGAAGGAAGCATCAGCACCCCAAGATGATCCAGCTAATTTCTGAAGAATATTCCTCCAAGGTTTCAGTTTTAGGCTCTGATCATTTGAATGAGCATTGTAATTGAGAGATGAATATAATTTAACTCCTAAGTATTTAGGAAAGGAATTATGTTCTATAGGAGAATTGAAAGTTACAGCTATTTTCCTATATTTTTTATAATTATTCAGATGGAAACAAGATACCTCTGTTTTGTTGGGATTTGGACATAATCGCCACTCAATAAAATGATTCTTTGAAATTTTCTTATCAGATGACAGTATGTTTTCCAGAGTATGGAAATATGAATGTTGGTAAGCAATAGCAATTTCGTCAGCATAAACAAATTTCAGATAACATATTTTCTAATAATCGTACCATTTACCCACACTTCAGATGGGTATAGAGTTTGAAAATTGATCAATCTTTCAACACAGTGTCAGATACCAAAGATAAATCAATGAAAGCAGCTCTTGTTTCAACCTATCATTGAAGCCTGATTCTATGAAAGTTGTGAGGCTAAGAACCTGATCTGAACAATTGCTATTTTCCCTAAAGCCTCCATGGAAATTTTGTATAGCATTTTCTATAGAATATTCAATTCTAAAAAGAATTAACCTTTCTAATATCTTGAAAGGAGAACTCAGTAAACTGATTGGTTGGTAACTACTAGGATCACAAGGATTTTTTCCTCGTTTCAAAATATCTATTACTTAAGCCTAACGAAATTCGGAACAAAAGTTTCCTGAATTCAGAATATTGTTATAGAAAGACAATATCCAAGTTAAGGCCGTTTTTACAAATCTTTGATGTATTCAGGATAAATTTCGTCATTGCAGCCCTCGATTCATCTATATTTAATGGTCGTGACACGTGTTCTCCTGAATATGTGTAATTTTTTCTTTATATTCTTCATATTAGATTGGGATATATTAACTGATTCCGATACATCAACTAGGCGGCCAGCGATAAATCTTGGATCAATTTTTGATGATGATGAGTCAAGGGGAGTAGCTTCACCTAATTTTCTCAATATATTCCATGAACTCCCACTTGAATGTGTGAAATTCATTTCTGATACAACACTATCCCATTTCTCTTTTCGGCTTGTATTGATATAATTCATAAGCCTTTCACATTTATCAACTGATGGTGGGTTTTGATAGTCCTTATTCAAATATAATCTTTCCGGAGACCTCTTGGAACGAACTTTTTTGCTGCGGCTTTCACAACACCTAAGAATCTGTGATAGTTATCGTGAGTGGGTTTAATCCACCTTATATCACTGTCTACCTTCTTAGCAAATTCAATTCAATTCATTTCTTGAAATTTCAATGAGGTCTTCTTAAACATATAGAATATTGAATTAAATTTCTTGAAGTCAACAGAATTGGTCTGTGTTGGCTTTGAGGAAGAACTCCTAGAATTTTATTTTTATAGGAAGTGGTTTGTAAGTATTGTCACAAGACACAAGGCAGAGATCAGGATTATAGTCTCTATTCCATCGAGAAGAATGAAGAGAAGCTACATCTTTTTCATCAAAAATCGACTTCTATCAATATTATTATAACCCTACATAACTTGGTGAGAATTGAAATCACCGCAGTAAATTGAAGGATGAGGAAGATTTATTTCCAAATTTCTTGGCAAAATAGTATTTGGAGGATTATGAATATTAACGGCAGAAATATTACAAAATTACAAAACAGATAAAGAAAACACCCTCCAAATTTGCTTTTTCGGATTAACTCGATATTGAGAATTGAGGATTTTTTGACATAACAAGCTAAACTATGAATTAAACGAAGGAGATGAATACATAACCTTTTATAGTACCTCTTTGACGAAGATTTTTTTTCGGTTTTTTTTTGTCTCTTGAAGGAGAATAATCTCTGCACCATAATCCTCTGCTAATTTAGAAAGATAATCAGTCTTGCCTTAGAAATACTCTCTATATTCAAATCCAATACACAAAATTTGTCGCCAATCTGCAAGGAGGATTCTGCGAATCGGGTCTTGCGGTCCAAGTGATGATTTTTCAGATCTTCCGATGTTCGAAGTCTGCTATGGAAACCATTTAAAGGGAAATCATCATCCATAGTTGGGGATGGTTGCGATATAACACTTATTTCATTTGAAGAACAACAGAGGAAGATTATCGACTGACATTTATTATGACTGATGTCATGATATTATATATTTGTTGATAAAAAGAATTGTTGAATTTACAATATGTTCTCATTGACTTTTTCCTGAAACCCAACTTGTAATACATCGAAGTCGATATATTCTACCGAATTGAAAAGAAGTTTATTGGCGGAAAATTTCTGGTGACGGAACTCGAGCAAAATCATTATTTGGGCTATATCAACCAGTAGTTATGGTTCTTGATACCAATGTTTCGATTGATGTGTTTTATCGTTTTCAAAGTTAATTAGCTCTTGAAAGCAGAAAATGTTCTCTAATATAAAAATTCTCATGAACTCTCGAAATTACTATGATGGTGGAGAACTGATAGGATCAGAAACGACCTTCTTGATGAATGCCACTTTGAAAAAGCTCCTGACCTCACCTAAGTGATTTTCCGCATTTTATCAGTAGGTATGCATGCAAAATATAGAATTTTATGGTAACATAACAAAAAGGATCCATTATTGATCTTAAGGAAAACCACAACGATTTCTTAATACTGAAATAAAATTCCCAAGCACTCATGAATTTCTTTTTGAACATCTGTGTAAGTTTCATTGTCCCATCAAATAGATGTGAGTTGACTGTCCAACGAAATCTGGAGCATCTGTCTGACGCCATTCATTCTGGAATCATAAACAGACTAGACTGAATAAGGGAAATACTGTCTCAAGTTTTATGCCATCCCATTCTGCTTCGTCTACAGAAATATTGCAATAGCGAATGACTTTCATCTCCAATGTTTCAAGTTGTTATTGCTGTATGCTTTTGTTACGGATTTCAAAGTGTATTCTTCAGGATATTTTACAGAGGCTGTCCAAACCTTGATGAGCAGGTTATCCAATCCGTTTCATGTATACAGATTATTTCAATAATAGTGCTGGATTTCATTTAGAACATCGTCGAGAGGCTCCCATCAGCATTACCACCTTTCATGTCTGAAATAGACTGTGCAAAAAAATTAACGCACATTCTGAAAATTTCAATTTTGATGAAAATTAACTCTACATTGACTTTATAACTTATTTTTCATGTTCGCTCGGGAAAGTTTGGAACGAAACAAGTCACATTAAATGGAAGAAAAATCCAAGGTTTCACCGAATCTTATGAGAAAAAAGAGAAATTTCAAAATACTGGAATGGTGATAAGTGATTTAATACTTGGTTTTTCCACCCCTTGCGTTAATTACAGCTCGGCAACGACGGTTTATACTCAAAATGAGTGTCCTTGAAATGATCTGATCCTTCCAAGATTTCTCTGAGTTAGATTACTAAATCATTAGGAGTAGCTGGATGATTTTCTGAACTTCTCAGCCTTCTATTGAGGTTATCCCAAACCTGCTCAATCAGATTGGGATCTGGACTTCTTGCTGGCCATTCCATTCGAGAGACTTCAACCTCTTCAAGGTACTCTTGAACGATGCGCGCACGATGGGGTCTGGCATTATCGTCCATAAAAATGTAATTTTCACCAATGTGTGGGGCAAATGGCACTACATGCTCTTCAAGAATGTTTCTTATATACCTATCAGAATTCATAGCTCCACTATCAACGACCACTAGGTCTGTGCGAGCAGTCAAAGATATTCACCCCATACCCTAATCGATCCTCCCCCGGAACCAGTAGAATTCAGCAAATTGCACTGAGCATATCTTTCATCTGGACGTCTGTATACAAGGGAACGTCGATCACCTCTTCCCAATGGATATGCTCTCTCGCAAAATCCAAACGCGCCCTCCGATGGGTAAGAGATGGGGTAAGAGCTGGGCCTCTTGCCGCGACACGGGGCCTTAAATCATATTCTCTGAGGCGATTTCTTATTGTCGGAGTGCTAATTTGCACCACATGAGTTTGCTCAAGCTGATTTTGAAGGAGACGAGCGATCTCAAACCGTTGTCCCAACGAATAAACTTTCAAGTTCTCCCTGAATTACTGGACACACTTGTATGGGAAACTCCAAACCTTTCTGCAATTGTTGTGTATATCAACCCTTCTTTTCGCAAAACTACCGCTTTGGCATATTCCTCTTGGGTCAACGTATGTGTTTCGCGTTGTATAGCGATTGTGTATAGAAAATCAAACGAAAGAAAAACTATTGATCACTTGAATTGATCGAGAACAACTGATTTTAGAAAGGAGCCAATAAATTCAAAATCTGATAATCTCATCTTATTTGGCGCTCTTGTTCACCCAACAGTGCTTATCATTTTGCCCAAATGTCTGTAATTTTAGAATATGGAGCTGAAAATGGTATCAATCGATTGGGCTCGCCTCCCTGATGAAGAATCCGTGGCGAAAGTTGAGTCTGCCCGGCCGTATCCTCTCTAGCATCAAAAAGAGATGAGCTAGAGTTTTCATATTTTCAGAATAGGTTAAGTAGTTATGAGCATCTGAAATTTTGTTTCCCCAATAACTACTAGAATGTCCATCCGATCAAGTTGATACCTGAAATATCATTGAGGGAGGCTGAAAAAAAAACGGCTCGGAAAATTTCGCAGGAATTGTCACCCTAGAAAATTTTTAAAAAATTCCCAAAAAAAAAATTTTTAAATACTCACTATCTCGTAAGATATTTTTCGGATTTCGATAAAAATTCGTGAATATATTGAGGTGTTCGATATCTTACTCATCCTCAAATTGAAACTTATTGAAAAAGTCCTCAATTTTTCGTCAGAAAATAAGAATTTTTCGTAAAATTTAACAAGAGAAATGTCGAAAATTATTGATGATTACACAGATAGGTATTCGATTGGCATCGGACGGGCTTATTAATTCAGTTTCAGTTAGGGGAAAATTGATCGAAATGGTTTATTTACTGTGGAATAATGTATGTAGAGAAGCACTGCCTTGAGGTGACAGTAGCAGTTGAATAAGTATCACACTGTTCTAGAGTATGGAAAAAGTCTGTCGAACAAGCGCGTAGAATCTCCTGACCGTACCTTCTATTCTGGATGTACTCGTCGCACTTCGGCAGAAATGCACTTCTGTAATTTCAATATAAGTTTACGTATAATTTTATCTTCGATACATATCATGTCTATACTACTACGTTGTATATTGGATGTTTATTTGATTTTGATATATTTCACATATTCGTTTCATCCTTGGTAATTTCTCGCATTGATATTTTTTTCTGGGATTCTATGGGGCATTATTTGTTGAAAGCCTCCAATACAAATGTACAGAATGATACGAATTGTACAATTATGATAGGAAATAACAATTTCTAGAGGAGTTGGAGAAAAACTAGCCTACATGCTGATGGTTCGATTTTCATGAGGAAATGAATGTCAAAAACTATACATTTATATCTTGACTTAACGGAAAGATACAAGGTGTTTTCCAATTTTGAGCATTTCAGACTCAACTCCGGTACTTGTTCATTTTTTAATATTAATTGTTTTTGTGAAAAACCTTTTTAAAATATATTGAAATCCAATAGGGTTTTCCAGTTAATATATGTTCCAGCACCTCATATTGCTTAAGATATTATCATTAGTGTTCGAATAATTACACTGGTCAACAGTGGTTTTGATGCCGAAGATTTTGGAGGTGATTTCATATGAATTCGATGACCTGAATTCAAATATGCTATTAGTTTTTGTCTGTCAGCTCGTATTTTTAAGATATCAACATTATTGTGAATTATACATTACACTATTTCAAAAGAAAAACTATGGTTTAAAGAAACAAATTAATAAAGGATTTTTTATTATATTACACAGATATTATAGATATTATTCATTATATTCCCTCTCCGATCGAGACGAGGTGGGGAGCGAGGTTGGTGCGCTGAAGATCGACGAGTCGCGCTTAATGATGTTGGTGAGAGCCGAGGTGTCTACTATGAGGAACGACATCAGGGAGCTGAGAAATTCCGTAACTTTTTTTTTCCGACAAAATTACCGACTTCGAAAGCAAGTTGACTAAATTAAATGATGTCTTTAAGCTCGCTAATCAAATAAGGGCTGAAAATGAGCTCCTAAAAAAGGAAATATCGAATATACATTCTAGACTGGATACAGTTGAACAGAATTCGAAAATTAATAATTTGGAAATTACAGATATACCAGAAACAAAGAACGAAAATTTAAACGGTATTGTGAGGAGGATCGGTGAGTACGTGGGCATAGTAGTGGACCCCTCTGCAGTGTCTTCTGTGGTTCGAGTACCCACAAAAATTATGGGTAAGCCGAAAAATATAGTTGTCAAGTTTGTTTCCAAATTAAAGAGGGGTGAATTGATGTCCGCAATTAAAGTGAAAAGAAATAATGAGGGTAAAAATGGATTCAGAATAGATGGACTGGCAGATTTTTTGTTAACGAACATCTCACTACCAGAAATAAAATAGTTTTCAAAGCAGCCCGCGCAGCTGCTAAGGAAAAGGGTTACAAATACGTGTGGACCCAAAATGGAAATATCCTAATGAGAAAAAATGACACAGCGAGAATTGTGCACATACAGGGTGAGCCCGACTTAACCAAGCTCATCTAAGTTTATCTGTTCACTTCGCGAATATAATAGCGAACACCATAATGGCGCTTCACGTTTTTTGTCAGAATGTACGTGGGTTACGTACAAAACTATCCACATTCAGAATAAATTTATTGAATAATTCTTTTGATGTGATACTGGTGACTGAGTCGTGATTAAACTTCAATATATTCGATCATGAGTTGATGTTCGATAACTTTAGCATTTTTAGAAGAGATAGAGACTTTGCTAGAAGTGTGAAAAAAGATGGTGGCGGGGTATTTATAATTGTACGCAAGGACTTAAATGCGAAACTTGTACCGGAGTTCAATAGTGACGGAGAGGACATTTGGGAAGTTCTGAGAATTAACAATAAAAAAATTTATATTTCGTGTGTGTACATTGCTCCGGGCGACGATGAAGCACGTGCAGCTTTTTCCAGCAAGTTGGAATCAAACAGGTCGAAAATTCGGGATCAGGACTTATTACTGGTGTGTGGTGACTTCAATTGTTCTTCCTTGGAGTGGGTGAACGATATATCGAATAATGTGCTTTATACCACAGATGTAGACAACACATATGCATTTCTCATTGATACCTTAAATTTCTCAAATCTTAAGCAATTCAATAGTATACGTAACGTTAATAATGAAATTTTAGATTTGATTTTATGTGATAAGATGAGAGTGAATAATGTAAAGAGATGTGATGCTCCTCTTGTTGGTGAAGATAATCACCATCCGTCAGTAGAATTTCTATTGGATGTTAGCGCACACCGCTATTTGAGAAAATCTGGGCATTCGGGATTTAATTTTAAGAAGGGCAATTACCAAGCTTTGAACGCAGCGCTCCTAAGGGTGGATTGGCCTGGTCTCTTGGAGAATGTTGATGTTAATGCCGGTGTGGGCGTCTTTTATAACATTTTGAGAGGGTTGATCTCGGAACACATACCTCAATTAAACATAAATAAAAATAAAAATTTCCCCTTTTATTTTTCAAAAGAAACAATTCGAACTATTCGAAGGAAGCATAAGTTTCATAGTAGGTACAAAATCTATAAAGATCCATTAGATTATGACCGGTTCAGGCATTCCAGAGCTCTATCGAAAAGGTTGATTTCGAGAGATTTTTATCGCTATTTGGATACAATTGAGCAGGAACTACCACATGACTCGAACAGATTTTTTAAGTTTGTGTCTCATAGAAAATGCCATAGCAAATTTCCATCTGTTATGAGGGTGGGCGATGTTGATGCCTCCTCACCTGAAGAGATTTCCAACCTTTTTGCTAATTTTTCAGCTCTGTGTTTGAGCCTGTCTCTGGTTCAGATGAAAATCTAGATACTGTGGATAATAAATACAGTAGTAACTATTCGCATGAGGTTTCTATTTCTGAGGAGAGTGTAACGGAGGCCTTACGAACTTTAAATCAAAGCAAAGGTCCAGGTCCGAATGAGATTCCACCCATATTGCTGAAGAATTGTTGCGACTCATTATCATTGCCACTTACCATTATCTTCAATCGGTCCCTCCAGAGTGGAATTTTTCCTCACTGCTGGAAACTCTTTGAAATCATTCCCGTTCATAAGGATGGCCGAAAAGACCTAATCCAAAATTATCGACCTATCGCTATTTTGTCAACCATTCCCAAGATTTTCGAGTCGCTTGTGTGTAAATTCATCTCATATCACGTGAAAGATCTTATTATTGAAAATCAACATGGCTTTGTGAAAGGACGAAACCTGGAGACCAATTTGCTGACATTGTTGGATTACCTCCATGAGGGGATTGAATGTCGATACCAGATAGACGCCATCTATACCGATTTAAAAAAAGCGTTCGATAAAATAAATCATTCAATACTTCTCAGACGACTTGCCGAGGTGGGTATCTGTGGAGTTTTGTTAAGATGGATTAAATCATATATTTTGAACAGATCACAGTTTGTTTGCGTCAATGGGAGAAGGTCGAGCATTTTCTCAAATCCGTCTGGTGTTCCGCAGGGTTCCCACTTGGGTCCGCTGCTCTTCATTGTTTATTTGAATGACATTTCCTCCTGTTTCCACCATGCTGAGTTTCTCATTTACGCTGATGATCTCAAGATATATTTGCGGATAAAGACAATCCAGGACTGTATTCTGTTGCAGAAGGATGTAAATAGGTTTTCCGAATATTGCAAGAATAATTTTCTCTTCGTTAATTTGGATAAATGCCTGCAGATCACCTTCACTCGGAACATAAAGACAATCAGTTTTCATTATTCAATTGAACAGTTTCACCTTCGACGGGTTTCCTCTGTGCGCGATTTGGGGGTTATTCTAGACTCAAAACTGAATTTTAACGAGCATATCAACAGTATCCTTTCGTCGTCAAATAAGATGCTCGGATTAGCTCTTCGAAATTGTAAATTATTCAAAAGAAATAAGACCATACTGGCGATATACTACTCATTCGTATTTCCAAAATTAAATTTTGCATCACCGATTTGTAACCCTCAATATAAGTGTCACGTGAAGCGGTTGGAGAGTGTGCAACATAAATTACTAAGATTTTTGGCTTTCCGAAACAATTTTCAAATTTTAAATCATGATTATTCAGAGGCCGAATTGAAATACAATTTGATTAGTTTGGAGAATCGTAGGAAAATAAACGACATGTGTCTGCTACATAAAATTCTGAATAATATTTCTCGGTTCCATCTATTCTTGGCTCAATTGGGTTGAGGGTCCCTGAGAGAATGCTCAGATCAAGGGAAATGTTTGCCGTGCATTTTCGCAGATTAAATGTCACGCAGAATTCGCCTCTATGTAGATTGTTGACCGGTTTTAACACCGAGTACTTCGACGTCGATGTTTTCAATGTATCTTTTGTTCGTTTCAGGCGCTGTTTGAGGCATGGGTTAGCTGCGTGGTCTATTTCTTAGTTCTGTTTCTTGGTTCTATTTCTTAGTTGCATTTTTTTATTATATTCTTTTGTTAGATATGTTTATACATGTGTATATGTGTGTGTATTTAGTTTTTAAGCAGAACATTTATTAGAATGTAGATATTTATCGTATGAATTTGAATTAATTTTGTTGTTGAACTTTGTTCTCTTTTTATTGTATGGGTATAAATTGAAATGTTTTTTGTTTGATGTGCTATGCATTGTATGAATACTTCTTTTTGAATTGTGAGTACTCTTGTTGGGTTGAAATACCCATTAGTATTCTCTTTGGTAAATAAATAAATAAATAAATATACTATAGAAAACAGAAAAAGTCATCATTTAAACCAATTACTCACTAAACATTTCGTGAAAACTTTGGTGAAATCTTTCACCTTGCTCCTCACTAATGTCGCAGAAAAACTGCTATCATATTTAGATTCAGCAATAAAAATATAGTTAAAATCAGCTTAAAAATTCGAGGCACCAAAAAAATTTTTTTTTTGTAGGCCTGTGTTATTCTTTTCTCAAATATACAGGGCGAGTCTTTGACCACTTTAATCATAGGTTCCTGAGATCAAAAGAATCACATTTTTCTCATACCGTTCCTCCATATTCAGCTGCGTTAAACTGTTATAAGCATTTTAAGTTTTCACATTGGGCAAATATTCCTCTGTAGTCCAGTTTAGTTTGAATGAAAATTACCTTCCACAGCATCCACAATTGAATCTGAATTGTTTAAAAACATTATTTTTCCTCTAAGAAATGATTCACTCACTCATATTTTATCAGATAATTATTTCGATTTAATTCCTTTCAACTATCTCAAATATC
The DNA here is from genome assembly GCA_030674115.1 of Micraspis discolor. Lineage (NCBI taxonomy): Eukaryota > Metazoa > Arthropoda > Insecta > Coleoptera > Coccinellidae > Micraspis > Micraspis discolor. Next base: position 262,028 of record JARTUT010000905.1, read on the forward strand.
TCAAAAATGATGCAATTTAGGAAAAAAAAATGAAGAATGATTTCATCTGCAAAAAAAACTGATGATTCTAGGAAGTACAAGATACGGAACTTTAGTTCAAGTGATATTTGTTTTTCATGCAATTTAACTAATCTGTACAGTAGTAGTGAGAAACCCACAAGAAATGGAATAAATCTATAGATGCCAAAATATGCATTACTGTTATCGAAAGCCTTCTACAAGAGATCATTTCAATCGATATTGTCGTTTGAATATTACAGGTGAAAATGCAATTTTGTAATAAAATTTCAACACCCCATATCTTTTGAACGGGGTCAAATTTGGAGAAATTTTATAGAATGAAAATGTTTCTTTGACCTCAAGAATTTATGGTTAAAATTAACGCAGTGGTCAAACACTCACCCTGTATCATAATAGTAGTTTCTTTTTTTTGGAATTATTCGTTATATGGGTGTTTTCAAATAATTTTAGCTGTATTTCCAAATTCTGGGTTGCCACACCTAAATACGAAACAAAACAGTTCTACACAACACCTATTCAAAATAATATTATAATATAATGAAATGACTTCTGCTAATTTCGTAATAATTTAAGCAAAGAATAGAATAACAAAAACATAATGCTCTTGAACTTTATATTCCTTGTGACGCTCTTCATTGAATTAAATCATGGAAATCATATAAAAATCTTATTTTTATGAGTTATTTGGAGAAAGAACAGAATTCGCCTTTCAAAACCATATAATATTATATTTGGACCTCCAGCGTTTGAATGAAGAATTGTTTCAATCTAAAAACTGTCTCTTATTTGCATGAATTATGTACAAATGGCGCTAGTCATTACACTTTCAATACCTTATAGGAATGGATTGTGGACTTTCAATAAAAGATATACAAAAAAAATTCCAAAATGACACATCAGAAGACCAAATTGAGTAGGTAAAACAAGACGTCGAACCTAAACTGGAAATAAGTACATTACAATTTCTACAATGTGAAGAACGTGACGAATAACGCAACGTTGAAATGTAAGAATCCAGGACGATGCTAAATTGTCGACTTCTAATCCACTTTCCGGAGCAAGGGAAGCAGCAAGTCATTCCTGCAGTTTACATTCTTCCTGTAGACGTGACTCGCCTGCTGAAGAATTGATTTACCCCTAAAAACGAAATGCTGCCTTGCCGAAGTCCTATTCAAACCTATAATATTTTCCCCTATGGATCCGAATTGAAGTGAAGTAATTCGAGGGACGGATACTATTTTGTCCGATGTGTCGGAGAAAATGTAGAAAACATGGGAGAAGTGAATTTGACAGTGGCAGCTTGTCAGGATACATGACGGAAAAATGCGTTAGACCTTGCGTGACGTAACGTTATGTAATAAATCTCACGGGTTTTTAGGTAGGTGGCTGGACCTTGGAAAACTTTACGATTGGAGAGGTTTCTACGAATGTTGTCTCAAATCAGAATCGATTGACAAATGCTAAAAGCCTTGGAAGATATTGATAAGAAGAAGAAGTTTTTTATTGGATTAGAGATACAGCATCAATAAACCAGGAATATAACAAAGTTTATAGTGTGAAATGACTATTTCTATAGATATCCATAGATAATATCGTGAGGTTCATTCATAAGTTTTTTTTTGTGTCAAAATAAAACTTTCATTAAATGTCCAAATCTTCACATATAAAGGAGGAATGTGATTGCAATGAAAATGAAGGAAATTGGAGCTTTTGTTTTTATTGATCAAGATATATTTTAGTTAGTTCAACAAAATCTATCTTCGTTGTTTTCACATCGCACTGTTCTAGAGTTCAGTTAATACTTAGATTGAGGGTATAAAAGCTACTGACGTCACAACAGTGTTTGTCCACATTTTTAAACTCTCTTCAATACTGTATTTGAACACTGCTGATTTTTTCAATACATCAATCGTGCACCACTTAATGAGAAAGGATATCCCAAAGATGTCAAAAATTGAGACCTATCAACCTTCTGAGCTAGTTCTCTAACATCCTATAGAAAATTTATCAAGTTCCAATGGAAAGGTAATACCTTTGCTTTCAATAAACATGAATTTCCTACAGGAAAAATATTGAGACCTCAAAATTCAATATGGTCGAACGAATAGACAGAAAAAGATAATGGTAATTCCTCATTTTATTTATTTATATATTTATGAAAATGAGATACAAACAGGTTATACTTAAAAAAGCATCCACTTAAGACTAAGAAAAATATTAAAAGTGTTTACAAAAGTGAGCCGTTACCCGGAAAAATTTCACATTTTTACGAGAAAAATTTATATGCACATATATTTTCGCATTGATAAAAAGGAGCACAACAAATCACAGACAAAAAATGCACTCTCAGTTGCACCTACAAGAAGGCAAAAATGAACCACGAAAGAGAAAACCATTATCAAGGACAAAAAATCCTTCTACAATTATTCTTGAAGGAAGACAAGGATAAAACAAAAATATCCAAATTTCCGACATACTTATCAAAGAACTTACACTTTCTGGTCATAGGAGAATTTTTACCAATGTTAGTTCTGGAAGCCTCACTATGAAGCAGTTGCCTTTTTCTGGTTTGTCTTGATGGCACATGATGATGCACAAATGATGTCATCTCTGGGGAATCGTAATAGTTCCTCAACATCTTGTACAGAAAAACCAGATCGGAAACTATCCTCCGCTGCTCCAAAAGTTGTATACCATAACCACTGCGGATCGCACCTATTCCAAATGTAACATATTCTCCAGTCATCCTAAAATGAAGGAACCGGATAAATTTATTCTGAAGTCTCTCAAACCGCAACTTATGCACACTATAATAAGGGGACCATACAACACTGCAATGACTAAGCTTGCTCAAGACGAATGAATTATATAAAGATCATATTGCTGCCTCAACGTAGAAGTCTCTGTACAGCCTACACAGGAAACCTTCGCGCCTTATTCACCACCGATGTTATGTGCTCGGACCATGTGAGATTCTCGGTTATAATAACTCCCAGGTCAGAGTGACTTCTGACAGAGGAGAGCTGTCGACCACAAAGCATGTAGGGAGATGGGGTTGTTGGCACCCATATGTAAAACCGCACACTTTTCCAGATTCAAAGGTAGCTGCCAGTCCTCGCACCAGCGTGCTATTGATAGCAAGTCTCGCTGCAACATTCCATCCCCGGGAATTCCGTATACCTTTGTGTCGTCCGCAAACTGGGAGCAGTTAGATGTAATACAGGTGGGCAAGTCAGCTATATATAGAAGGAAAGAAGTGGTCCCAGCACCGAGCCCTGGGGTACACCGCTGGTAACAGGTTTAGAAGATGAAAAGGAACTGCCCACCTGACCTGGAATGATCGCCCTGACAAAAATGTCGCTATCCAAGAAAGAAGGCCACCACGAAAACCAAAGTGCTCGAGCACATGCAAGAGACGTCGATGAGGAACCCGGTCAAAGGCACGTGAAAAATCCAAATAGACTATGTCTACAGGAACCCTCATGTCTAGAGATCTAGACCAATCATCGACGCACTCCAGCAGGTTGGTCATAACTGAACGACCGGGAAGAAAACCATGTTGGCAGTGGGGAATGATGTTATTTTCCAACGCAAAATTCAAGGCGCTGTCAAGTATGATCCTTTCGCAAATTCTGGCGACGATCGGGACCAGACTAATGGGACGATAATTCGATGGGTCCAACTTGTTTCCCCTCTTGAAAATGGGAGTAACTAAGGCCCTACGCCAAGATGCCGGAAGCGAGGATGTCTCAAAGGATCCGGAGAACATTCTTGATAGGGGAAAAGACAGAGAGTGAGCACAACTCTTGAGAAGTTTAGATGAAATTCCATCACCACCAGGCGAAGACGATGTGTTGAGAGCCGAAAGATGTTTCTCGACCAAGCAAGGGGGAAAGTCAACATTGGTTAGACTGGAGCTCACACGGTTTTTATTGATTCTAGGGGATAACCAGTCTCTAAGGTGAAATCAGCAGCAAAGGCGTCAGCCAGGACCTTTGCAGTCTCTTCGGGGTTCGCGCATGCAAGGCCGTTGGGATCGAGAACCAGCGGAATGTCAACTTTAGAATCCATCGACGTTCTCACATATTTGAAGAAGCGCTTCCTATCTGCAGACTTGACCAATTTCGTCTCAAATTCCCTTTTCGCAGCAGACATTGTGCGAGAAAGAAAATTCGAATAGTGGCGATGTGCATACCCCTGTGAACCTGGCAGACCGTTTCTAGCAGACCGCTTGTCGAAAACACCCGAGCGCGGGGCCCAGTGGCGTGCGGTCAGATACTGAAATTTATCCTTTAAAAATGCAGATTGGCACGAATGAAGTTCATAAGGAGCTCGAAATCTATCAAATTTCTATTTAACAATGAAATAGAGTATCAGGCTTGATTATCGGAATGATAAGGGATAGCTATCACTCTGAAAAATCAATGATTCCTTACTTCGGGAACCGTCCGTCGGATCATTCTCGAACTCTGTAAGGAAAAATTTTATCTTGATTGGTACACGGCATTTGGCTTTATTTCATCAATAAGAATAATCGCTGATCATTTCGACCAATTGCAAAGGGGGCCGTAGGGGTTATTTTGCCCCCTATTTTTCAAAATTTTATATCTCCGAAAATACGCAACGGCGCACAATGGCACTCGGTATATAGTTTCATTAAATTCAAATGAATATTCACTAAAATTTTGATCCACTTGCAAAGGGGGCCAGGGGGGTTAGTTCCAACTCCAATTCTTCAAAATTTTATATCTCCGGAAATACGCAACGGCGCACAATGGCACTCGGTATATAGTTTCATTATATCGAAATGAATATCCACTAAAATTTTGGTCCACTTGCAAAGGGGCCAGGGGTTATTTCAACTCCAATTCTTCAAAATTTTATATCTCGGAAATACGCAACGGCGCACAATGGCACTCAGTATATGGTTTCATTATATCGAAATGAATATCCACTAAAATTTTGGTCCACTTGCAAAGGGGGGCCAGGGGTATTTCAACTCAATTCTTCAAGATTTTATATCTCCGAAATACGCAACGGCGCACAATGGCACTCAGTATATCGTTTCACTACATCGAAATGAATATCAATAAAATTTTGGTCCACTTTGCAAAAAGAAGGCCAGGGGGTTATTTGCACCTCATATTCTTCAAAATTTTATATCTCCGGACATAAGCAACGGCGCACAATGGCACTCAGTATATGGTTTCATTACATCGAAATTAATATCCAGTAAAATTTTGGTCCACTTGCAGAAGGGGGCCAGGGTTATTGCACCTCATATTCTTCAAAATTTTATATCTCCGGACATAAGCAACGGCGCACAATGGCACTCAGTATATCGTTTCACTACATCGAAATGAATATCCAATAAAATTTTGGTCCACTTGCAAAAGGGGCCAGGGGGTTATTTGCACCTCCTATTCTTCAAAATTTTATATCTCCGGAAATACGCAACGGCGCACAATGGCACTCGGTATATAGTTTCATTATATCGAAATGAATATCCACTAAAACTTTGGTCCACTTGCAAAGGGGCCAGGGTGTTATTTCCAACTCAATTCTTCAAAATTTTATATCTCCGGAAATACGCAACGGCGCACAATGGCACTCGGTATATAGTTTCATTATATCGAAATGAATATCCACTAAAACTTTGGTCCACTTGCAAAAGGGGCCAGGGGTTATTTCAACTCAATTCTTCAAAATTTTATATCTCGGAAATACGCAACGGCGCACAATGGCACTCAGTATATGGTTTCATTACATCGAAATGAATATCCAGTAAAATTTTGGTCCACTTGCAAAGGGAGACAGGGGGTTCATTTCCACCCCAATTCTTCAAAATTTTATATCTCCGGAAATACGCAACGGCGCACAATGGCACTCGGTATATGGTTTCATTACATCGAAATGAATATCCAGTAAAATTTTTGTCCACTTGCAAAGGGAGCCAGGGGGGTTATTTCCACCCCCAATTCTTCGCCGTTGCGTATTTCCGGAGATATAAAATTTTGAAGAATTGGAGTTGGAAATAACCCCCCTGGCCCCCTTTGCAAGTTGATCAAAATTTGAGTGAATATTCATTTGGATATAATGAAACTATATACCGAGTGCCATTGTGCGCTGTTGCGTATTTCCGGAGATATAAAACTTTGAAGAAAAGGGGGTGGAAATAACCCCCTGGCTCCTTTGCAAGTGGACAAAATTTTACTGGATATTCATTTCGATGTAATGAAACCATATACCGAGTGCCATTGTGCGCCGTTGCGTATTTCCGGAGATATAAAATTTTGAAGAATTGGAGTTGGAAATAACCCCCCTGGCCCCCTTTGCAAGTGGACCAAAATTTTAGTGGATATTCATTTCGATATAATGAAACTATATACCGAGTGCCATTGTGCGCCGTTGCGTATTTCCGGAGATATAAAACTTTGAAGAATAGGGGATGGAAATAACCCCCCTGGCCCCCTTTGCAAGTGGACCAAAATTTTAGTGGATATTCATTTCGATATAATGAAACTATATTTTGAGTGCCATTGTGGGCCGTTGCGTATTTCCGGAGATATAAAATTTTGAACAATTGGAGTTGGAAATAACCCCCCTGGCCCCCTTTGCAAGTGGACCAAAATTTTAGTGGATATTCATTTCGATGTAATGAAACCATATACTGAGTGCCATTGTGCGCCGTTGCGTATTTCCGGAGATATAAAATTTTGAAGAATTGGAGTTGGAAATAACCCCCCTGGCCCCCTCTGCAATTGGACCAAAATTTTAGTGGATATTCATTTCGATACAATGAAACTACATACCGAGTGCCATTGTGCGCCGTTGCGTATTTCCGGAGATATAAAATTTTGAAGAATAGGAGGTGCAAATAACCCCCCTGGCCCCCTTTGCAAGTGGACCAAAATTTTAGTGGATATTCATTTCGATGTAGTGAAACGATATACTGAGTGCCATTGTGCGCCGTTGCGTATTTCCGGAGATATAAAATCTTGAAGAATTGGAGTTGGAAATAACCCCCCTGGCCCCCTTTGCAAGTGGACCAAAATTTTAGTGGATATTCATTTCGATATAATGAAACTATATACCGAGTGCCATTGTGCGCCGTTGCGTATTTCCGGAGATATAAAATTTTGAAGAATTGGAGTTGGAAATAACCCCCCTGGCCCCCTTTGCAAGTGGACCAAAGTTTTAGTGGATATTCATTTCGATGTAATGAAACCATATACTGAGTGCCATTGTGCGCCGTTGCTTATGTCCGGAGATATAAAATTTTGAAGAATATGAGGTGCGAATAACCCCCCTGGCCCCTTTTGCAAGTGGACCAAAGCTTTATTGGATATTCATTTCGATGTAGTGAAACGATATACTGAGTGCCATTGTGCGCCGTTGCGTATTTCCGGAGATATAAAACTTTGAAGAATAGGGGATGGAAATAACCCCCCTGGCCCCCTTTGCAAGTGGACCAAAATTTTAGTGGATATTCATTTCGATATGATGAAACCATATACTGAGTGCCATTGTGCGCCGTTGCTTATGTCCAGAGATATAAAATTTTGAAGAATATGAGGTGCAAATAACCCCCCTGGCCCCCTTTGCAAGTGGACCAAAATTTTAGTGGATATTCATTTCGATGTAGTGAAACGATATACTGAGTGCCATTGTGCGCCGTTGCGTATTTCCGGAGATATAAAATTTTGAAGAATTGGAGTTGGAAATAACCCCCCTGGCCCCCTTTGCAAGTGGACCAAAGTTTTAGTGGATATTCATTTCGATGTAATGAAACCATATACCGAGTGCCATTGTGCGCCGTTGCGTATTTCCGGAGATATAAAATTTTGAAGAATTGGAGTTGGAAATAACCCCCCTGGCCCCCTTTGCAAGTGGACCAAAGTTTTAGTGGATATTCATTTCGATATAATGAAACTATATACCGAGTGCCATTGTGCGCCGTTGCGTATTTCCGGAGATATAAAATTTTGAAGAATTGGAGTTGGAAATAACCCCCCTGGCCCCCTTTGCAAGTGGACCAAAGTTTTAGTGGATATTCATTTCGATATAATGAAACTATATACCGAGTGCTATTGTGCGCCGTTGCGTATTTCCGGAGATATAAAATTTTGAAGAATAGGAGGTGCAAATAACCCCCCTGGCCCCCTTTGCAAGTGGACCAAAATTTTAGTGGATATTCATTTCGATATAATGAAACTACATACCGAGTGCCATTGTGCGCCGTTGCGTATTTCCGGAGATATAAAACTTTGAAGAATAGGGGATGGAAATAACCCCCCTGGCCCCCTTTGCAAGTGGACCAAAATTTTAGTGGATATTCATTTCGATATAATGAAACCATATACTGAGTGCCATTGTGCGCCGTTGCGTATTTCCGGAGATATAAAATTTTGAAGAATTGGAGTTGGAAATAACCCCCCTGGCCCCCTTTGCAAGTGGACCAAAATTTTAGTGGATATTCATTTCGATATAATGAAACTATATACCGAGTGCCATTGTGCGCCGTTGCGTATTTCCGGAGATATAAAATTTTGAAGAATTGGGTTGGAAATAACCCCCCTGGCCCCCTTTGCAAGTGGATCAAAATTTTAGTGAATATTCATTTGAATATAATGAAACTATATACCGAGTGCCATTGTGCGCCGTTGCGTATTTTCGGAGATATAAAATTTTGAAAAATAGGGGCAAAATAACCCCTACGGCCCCCTTTGCAATTGGTCGAAATGATCAGCGATTATTCTTATTGATGAAATAAAGCCAAATGCCGTGTACCAATCAAGATAAAATTTTTCCTTACAGAGTTCGAGAATGATCCGACGGACGGTTCCCGAAGTAAGGAATCATTGATTTTTCAGAGTGATAACTATCCCTTATCATTCCGATAATCAAGCCTGATACTCTATTTCATTGTTAAATAGAAATTTGATAGATTTCGAGCTCCTTATGAACTTCAACATCTTATTTGAAGCTGACATGACAAATTCAAAGTGGGCATGGAAATGAAGTTTAGAGTCGAAGACTACACCAAGATCTTTAATTTGCTTTACTCTATCGACGATATTCTGATCCAATTGATATTGATAATCGATCCTTTTAGATTTCCTGATGAAAGAAATAAAAGCACACTTTTTGTACTTAATTTTTAAATAATTCTTAGAGCAGTAAACCGAGAACCTCTCGAGATCTTTCTGAATCTTAAGACAATATTCAACAGAAATTATCCTCCTGAAGATTTTCAAGTCATCGGCATATAAGAGAACTAGACAGTGTTGGAAACAGCCACCAATGTCATGCCGACACTCCAAAATTGACGATCTCACACTGGAAAATAAGATATCATAAACAATACTCTCAAAAACCTTACCGAAAAGCGACAATTTACTGATTCCACGGTAATTACTGACATCACTCTCATCACCTGAATTCCAGCAAGGCAGTCTTCCACACTACTGGAAATGTCCCAGATTGGATTGATATATTAAAAATTATACTAAGGGGAAGGCACAATCCGGATGCACAATGTTTGACGAAATACGATGGATACTCATCAAAGCCTGCTCCCTCACTCTCATCCAAAGATTTCAACTTATTTTCAACCAACTCGGAAGTGAAAACCAATGTACTTATTAAATCATTGTGACCAGAATGCGGAATATTTTGATGAACACCTCTATAAGGCTCATATACCGAACGGAAATAAGATGCAAAAAGCTGACATATATCCTTACCTCCCTCAGCTACAGAATCATTATATTTCATTGTGCAGAGTGAACTTGTATCTCTTTTACAATTGGACACATTTTCGGGTGTGTTCTTATTTGTTCTTGTACATTACTTAGGTATAGACTATAATCAGCATGAATGAGACCTTTCTTTAGCCTTCTCAAAGATTTAAACTTTTCATAATAATATGGGTTACAGAACTTTTTCCATTTTTTATGAATTCTATCTTTTTGTTTTATTACATTTATAGTATTCTTAGAAAAGTAAACTGGATATTTCTTATTTAGTGTTTTGATTTTTGGGACATATAACTCCCTACCCCGCTTCAGGACCTCATAAACAGCCCGATCGACAGAAAGATTCGAGAGAACATCCCAGCTTTCACTCAAAAATAAACAATTTAGTTTATCGAAATCCGCCCTTCTAAAATTATGAAAGTATGAAACTGACGTATTCAACTGTCCCAACTAAGAAAAAGTGACGTAAAATTCCACAGGGGGATGGTGAGAATCAGGATGGACCAAAGGAAGGATATTCTCTCTCTGATCAGACGGTTCAGTCCTCGAACAAAAAATCAAATCCAACATTCTGCCATTCTTATTTTTAATATAATTGTATTGAAAAAACTCTCCAAAAGACAAGATATCTAACAAAGAGGAAGAATGGAATAAAACAACTATCACACTAACTAGAAATCCAGTCTATACCTGGCAGGTTGAAGTCTCCGAATATTATAACTGGATCACCAATCCTATTGATGTTATCTTGAAGTTTAGAAGTAAAGCACGACCTGGCGTGGTCATCTCTAGGAGGCAGATATAAGCAACATACATGGCTTTTCACTTTGCTAACTTTATTGAAGACAGTGACCCATAGGTCTTCCGCTTCACTTTGGAAGGACGGCTGATGAATTACATCTAGTTGATACCGAACACCTATCATTACACCACCCCCTGATTTTTTGTTTCTGATATTAGCGGCACTTCACGGTCGCGACGAAAAATCTTGTAGACGGACAAGTCACACAACTCCGCATCCGCGACATCACCAGCAAGATATATTTCCGTCAGCAGGTATAGATCTGCATTAATGTTCAAAACATTTAATGTGAAGGTTGTCAATTTGCAACGAAGTTCATTGACATTTTGACCATATATCAACAATTTATCCATTAAAACAATCGACCAGATATTGAACTCGAATTTACACATAAGAAAAGATGTCACTATACATCCTCTCCAAAGAACCACGATCCCTTATGGTGAAAATCCGGGATGAATGCGTTTTCCTATAGAATATAACGCCATTCTTTATCCAAACATACTTGTACTGCTTGGATTTCGCTGTCTCTCTCGCTTCCTTAAATAAGATATTATTGGCAAGAGTGAGATGTTCGTTGATATACATATCGTCTGAAATGCCCTCTAATGACAACCTAGGGGAATGACCATTCTTGATACGCTTGGTCCTAGCTGCCATCAAAAAACGGTCTTTTTCTTTCCTTGAATTGAACTTGAATATAATATTCTTTGTTTCATTCTTAGCGGTATTCTGATTCGATTGTACCCTATGAATATAGTCAATGGCACTGGTAACTAGTGCACAGTCTATTTGTTCACCTATCCTTTCAACCAAACGATGCAAATCCTTGTCTTTTTTCTCTGGGACTCCCTGTATTTCAATGTTATTTAGTCGAGAAACCTGTTCCAAATCGTTAATCCTAGCATGGAGGTCATCTATTTCAAACCTCATATTCTTGTTTTCTTCGGACAGATGATCTGTTTACCGCGTATACTCGTTCAATTTTTTAATTTCTCTCTCGAACTCCGAGATTTTATGGCTACAAAATTCGACAGACTGCAGAAGAGCCGTCTGCGATTCGCGAATCTTATCAAGTTCCTCACGTATTTCCACGAGAGCAGGCGATGCTGATTCACTTCTCTTATTAATCGAACGAGGTATCGAGGATTCCCCAGCAGATTTACGGGAATTCCTACAATCTAAACATGTCCACATGACACCCTCGCACCCTAGATTATCGAGAATATTGCCGACAATGTTGATACACAGACCGTGATAAAATCTGCCACAAAAAATACGACATTGTAAACCCGGGTTCCTACGATTCACTGGTTTGGCACAATCTTTGCACGATCTATTAACCATTTTCACCTAGCAGACGGAATAATTATCGACAATGTTGATAAATCTTGTTATCCAGAAGTCTTCAATTAGATATTCACTAATTTCCCGGTCACCGCTCGAATTAATTTCTTCGATATCGTGTCTGTCAGTCAACTGTGTCAGCCATCATTAAAAAAGCATCTGAAGAAGCTGTTGCTAAGGAAATGAGAATAATCAGATAGAACTGATCCGGAGCTCTCCGAATAGCAAACTTCAAAGAATAAATATTGAGGGGATGAGTGTTGATTACTTTTCATCTGTTGAATTATTATCTAGACATCTCTTAGAGTTCTTTCCACTGCCAATATTTCAGGAATTATTTTTTTCTCCGCTCTTAAGGTAAATCAGTTATTACAAGCAGTAAATATTTTAACTTATTTCAATTTTCATTGATTGTCAAGATTGAGAGAAACCTCAACCTAACAGATCTCCTTCAGAGAGCTGCACCACTGATTAAGAGCAAATTGAAAACAAACACCAATAGAGCACGAAATATTAGGATTACGGAATTATACGCTTGTTGAGGAAAATTAACGTAATGGTACCCGAAAAATGGGAGCAGAGAAAAATATCGGCCATGTGATCATGTGGCGAATCCTAAAAAAACCATAATTTATATCCCTTTCACTCTCAAACAGTACAAGGACTTAGTGAGGATGATGTGAAAGATGGATTTTGATCGATGTGGAGCTGTAGCGAGGCCAGTACGACGCCGTACTACGAGGCGTAGTTGCTTTTGATGAGTTGTCGACTTTGAAGTATTACCTATTGCAGAGTCTTTGATTCATTTCCTTCATAGATATCAGAGACATAAATATTTCGATTCAAGGTGCATCATTACCATAGAATAACGAATGCTATTATTTCGCCCTAAAATTCTCAAAATCTCAGTCTGCTTTTTCCGAACAAATTGTCATAGTTACTCTAAAACTTCAAACGACACAATCTTTCATTCTGTTGAGGCAAAATTCAAAATTTCCTGTAAAATAACTTGTCTTGAAAATCCCATAAAAAATGTGCGACTACCGATGTTGTCCATATGACCCATGCAACCCATGTTGTATACGAATGTGTCCCTGTCCCGCTGCTGAGCCATGTCCAGTGCCGTGCGCGCCATTGTGTTTTCCAGTTTGTCCACAGCCTGTAATGACGGTTCAAGTGACTTGTCCTGTACGACCCTGTGTACCATGCTGCCCTCCATGTTGCGGAGATTGTTGTCCAACTGATGGGGGCAATGGATCAAATGGAGGAGGTGGATGTTGTGGAAATAATGGTTTGGGTGCCGGCAATGGTGGAAACAACGGTTTCAGTGGAGGTAAAACAGGAGGTGGAGGTTGTTGCTAGATTATGGATTGCTGAAAGGTACTAGTAATTCAAATAAATTTAAAAATGTAGTTCTTAGTTCACTGCAATAACAATGCGCCTTCTCATCGAACCCTCTGCTGCTCTTCATGCAGTACTGCATATGAAGTGATATCCAATACTTACGAATAACTTCTCTAGGCCGTATTCAAAGCAGGTTGGCAACAATTTCTGCAAAACGTTCTGTATGCTGGACTGTTTCTTGTAGGGTTTATGAATACATAAAAGTCTAGTACCTTACGTTATCAATCGCGGAGCATTTTCTCCTACCAGGTTTCATAGTACTCTTAAATTTTCTTACATTTTGATCTATAGAAGTCACACTTTCTGAATATATAGACGATTCGACAATCCTCTATTTCCGAGAATTTCTATATAACCGTTCAGGTTTCTGATGTTCTTCCTTTGAACAAGTGTTCTGTGAAAATATTTACTATTTATTTTTTGTCTCGATGAAACTAATGTTGAACCCCCTGTAATTATAGGGCCACATGATAAATTGCTCAGTGAATGCTTTAATGAATATAAAGGGTGATTGATTTATAGTTACTTTTTTTTGAATAAAAAAATTGATGAAAACAATATTATTCTATGATTTTTATCAACGTGTGCGATCTGCCACTAAATCCCCACCACCAAGAATACCTCTAAATTAATCACCCTCAAGAAGATGTTTGCTCAGTTGAATTCAACTGCTCAATTCGCTTGTTCGCTAGAGAAAATTCAGTTCTGTTTGTTTCATCACTTGAGTTCAACCTCTTATTTCATTTCCTCATTCACACCTTTTTCTGAATTCATTAGTTTGGGCTTTTCAAAGTTACTAGAATCAAGTGCACAGTCGAAGCGTTTGGAGCTTAAAGTTTTTTGTAGCTTTCAACAGTTTTTTGATTGGCCTGACTGTATATTCTCCTGCTTTTGTTGGTATAAGCATGTAGAAAAAGGCAATTTCTCTTCAGACATCCTGATGGTTGAGCTTTCCAATAGCACTTTATAGCCTTTCGGTTTTGGATCAACTCCATGTGTCGTTACTTGCAATTTTTCGTGGAGCACCTTCCTTCTCTCCAAAACAAACACATAATTTCACATCCAAGCGCGGATGGTTCGTGTCGCAAGATGCACTTACATCTTTTCCTATAATAGGAATAATGAAAGAAGTAACATTTCATATATACACGGTGCGTGTGTAAGTTTTTTGATACTTTCACTATTTCATTTTCATTTTTTTGATTTTCTGCGTTCCGTAGGGAAAATTGTGATCCGAAATATCTATTCATAGGTTTTTATAACCGAATGAATCGGTCCTTACACTTATCATCTTTTCAGCTCGTCCGTCCGTTGAACAAAAGATAAGGCACCCTGTATCCTTGTGGATTGAGTACACTTTCCTTATTTATAGGTCTGATTTTTGATCATCAAATCTCAACCGCGCTCTAAAGCTGGAGTGGAACACATCTGCTACATAACGTGTATAGCCTCTTTACCTTCATGATAAATATCAGCGGAAAGTTGATATTCCCTTGCCGAGACTGAACTTTTCCCTGATGAACTTTTTGAATCAATTAGCAAATTAATGGGAATCTCACTGTTTTCATTATTTTCCTACAACCGTCGAGATTGTGATCGAAACACTTCAGATGAAGCACTAAAATTACCGGTATGTGTTCTATCGAAACTTGTTGCCAGGCATCAGCCTTTTTCTTAGTGTTCGAGGACATAAGTCCTATCTTATTCTTCATAGTGAGTAGAGACTAATGGTATTTGCCGTCTTCATGTTTAGTTGTAGAGAGGAGAACGGTTTTGTACTCACAGTGGTTTGGTCGCTTCTTTTTAGAATTTTTGAACATAGGAGACCCCCAATATATCACTGAGGGGGTCTTAACAAAATTAGCCTTCCTCATGGTGTTTCCTTTATTCTTCAATATCATAGTTTTCTAGACATCGGAATCTTGTTCTGGTGCTTCCTTCTGTTGAATTTTTTTCAAAATACTCATAATTCCAAGACTTCCTCAGCGTCTTCTTGTCTTCCTTCGAAAAGAAAGGAGTCGCTCCTGGTACCGTTCATAAGTGTATAGAATGATATCGCCTCGAAGGAGCTTTCCCTTCTTGCTCTTATTCATTTTAATTGAATGACTTTCATCTGTGTCTGGCAAGGCACGGAATTTACTTATGAATTTGCAAATTTATTGAATCATTGGAATTCGCGACATCAGTCGATTCATTCTCAAGGTCTTTCAGGAGGTTTCTTAAAAAATGACAGGCTTGTAAGATTGAATTTAAGTAGCAAAAATTTCTCTAGGTTGCCGATTTGTAATGTTCGTGTTAGTTGTATAAATTTGGAAAAATGTTCCCAATCTGTTACTTCCAGGATGAATACATTTGGTAACTTTCGGTTTTTGATCTGCTTCAAGAGCCTCAACGCTGCCCGTTTTCTTATGCCGATTTGCAGAATCTTCCTTAATCTCTCTTTTATTTTCTTTGAATAAGATGGCTTTCTCGTCAAAATATGTGCTGGATGTACGCTTTCGGTTCTGACACCATTCTCTTTAAAAGATTCACATTTTTCCCTCTTAGAATTCACTCAATTTTTACTATCATCCGGGATGATGGAAGTAGCCTGTGGGCATTAATTTTTCGATATCATTAGATCCAGGGTTGCTCTGAACTGCTGTCTCATTAAAACAAGCACAGAAAGCTTTTTTTTCCCACGTCACTACTGTCTACATTTTTTTTAATTCGATCGATATCGGCAAAGTTCCATCCATATTTATTTTGTGCAACATTCATTTATATATAATGAGTTTATAAATAATGTAGTCGCAATTATTTAATGCATGACTTTATTACATAAACAAAAAATTAAAATATGTATTTTTATTATTCATATTCGAAATCTAATTTTCGTCAAGTAAAAGATTTTTCACATGATCAATTAATAACTTCAGCTCATTTTTGCACTTCTCCTTATTGTCCAATGCTGTTCTGTCTGTTTCATCGATTGAATTCGACTTCTTATATTTGTCCTTATTTTCCTTGCGCATTGGTAGTTTTTCTTTATCATTCCTGATTCCTGATTTAGTATTCATTTGAAGAGTACGCTTACACTGTTCTTTCGTCGTTCAGCAATTTGTTTGGAAATTTCATATTGAGTAGGCTTACCAATGTGCTCTGCCTTACTAGGATATTACTCATGTTCTTTAGAATATTGAAATTACAATCTGAATGTAATTTTATTTGGTTGAAATCGGTTGGAAAATCGTCTTTTTCATTCCCGTTAAATACGTTTTTATTTTCATAGTTAAAAACTTTTGTCTAAGGCCGGTCCTACATTGGAAGCGGATTTGGTCTGGCCAGCCAACCCGACCCGACCAGAGTCGCTCTTTCTACATTGCAGACCAGACCGAGCACTGCCTCCAATGTAGGAGTAAAGTACGTTTTCTTCGTTTTTACTTTTTCCAGACCTAGCCAGACTGTCTGGTCTGGAGAAATTCCGCTTCTAATGTAGGACCGGCCTAAGAAATCTAGACGTGTACCACAATAACTGAAAGGGCATCAGTACTTATGGTAGAATCTGAATCAGGTAGCTGATTTTTAAAACGGAATATTCAGAATGATTCTTCATTCTTCAAATTTGATCTGAACTAAATATAATTCCCGGGCTGTATTTTCGGAGAAGTGTTGAAATTATAAGGTTTAAACAATAATATTGTTATACGTCGAAAATTTAATCAATATTGATCATACCATACTAGGTTATGAATAAATGAAAAATCTGTTGAATCAGACGAAGATAGTAGATTCTTAATGAGGGTAACCTTCTCTCGAAATCTGACGATCTATTCCGGAATAATCCTGTATATTTCTTTCATTATTTCCATGAGAAAGGTCAATTTCCTAATTTTTTGATATTTTTTTCAGATAATTTGAACAACGCTGCAGAACTAGTATAGAGTATCATGTGGTTAAGTGAAAGTTCAGTAATTGGTGAAAATATGTGAACGTAGTTTTATATTAACTAGAGAAATCTTGTGAAATATGTGAAATAAATTGTCGCTCATGTATGTGGTTTGGCACCATGAATCTGTTAATAGCAGACTGCATATTGCAGTAGCAATTAGCTTCTCACGTATTTTATCCCTTCTCCATCGACAAAAGAGGGTGGTCCTAAGGATTAACTCTACAGCTTTAAAATTAAAAATCACTGACGTGAGATCGAATCGCTTTGGTGCTCTCGTTTAACCACTTGTCAAGAATTATTCAAACTTGGGAAAATCAAATAACCGAAATATTGTTTGCCAGAGACGTGTTAACTGTTGAAGTGAACAAACACACCAAACTAATTGATTTAATACAAGGTGTCCAATGTTAACATTCATCAAAGTACCATTGGCGAGATGAAGGGATTCGCTCGCCTATTATTCCTATCATGGACGCAATAAAGAGTGCGGAAAATGAATTTTACTAATGCCTTTGAGCCGGCACAGATAAAATTTTTTCTCACTACTTATTGCTTCCATAATAGGACTAGTAGGCAAGCGAATCCCTTCATCTTGCCAGTGGTACTCTAATGAATGTTGACACATTCGATGGCCACTGGTAGTACAAGGTGTCCAGAAAGGGTATCGGGTATTTGTAAGTTCAATAAAACAATATTTGTGAGCAATAAAAAAGTTTATCGTTTTTTATTAACATATGAATTGGAGAATCATTTGGAAGAGATGATGTTATCCAAATGATGACCGTTGCGTTGCTGACACTCTTCTAAACGGGAACAAAGATTGGCACAAACCTGATGTTTTGCTTCAACTGGGTTAGAGTCGTCGAATTATTTCGATAAACCTTGTTTTTGAGGTTTTTCCATGCAAAATAGTCAAGCGGGCTAAGGTCAGGGCTTCTGGGAGGCCAGTTGTTGTTACCTCTTCGCGAAATGATTTTCTTCTTCTTCATATTTTAAGCCTTTGGCCTGTATTTTCCAATTATCGTACCTGCTGTGAGGTCGATGTCCATGAGTCTCTCCAGCGTTTGGGTGGTCTCCCCAACGGTCACCGTGTTCCTGGTGTCCAATCTTTCCACTAGGGCATCCCATAATCTTTTCCTATTGCGACCCAATCGGACTATATCCGGGACATCGCATTCGCTGCGAATTTCTTCGTTTCTTCTTCTATCTTCTAATGTGAGATATGCTCAGAAACGTCCCCTAGGACGTTTCTGAGCACTTTCATCTCGGCCGTTCGCAGTGCGCTCTTCATTACTTTAGTATGGGCTCTCGTTTCAATCCCGTATGTCATTATTGGCCTCACAATGATTTTATATAATCTGATCTTGGATTCCTTACGCATGTATTTGTTGTTCCACACAATGTCTTCAAGAGCTCCCGATATCTTTTCTGCCTTATTTGTTTGGTCTCTGATTTCCCTAGTTCTGTCCTGATTAGACGAGATCTGCACGCCCAAATATGCAATCGTCATGACCTGCTCAATTGGTCGTTCCTCAACTACAAGTTTACTTCTAATTGGTTCCTTTGAAACAACGAGTGACTTTGTTTTCGTGGTAGATATTTCCATATTCAGTTTTTTTGCTTTTGTGTAGAACTTAAACAGGAGCCTCTGTAGATCGTCTTTGCTTTAGCCACAATTACTGCATCGTCGGCGTTGCAGATTATCTTTATTTCACCTGTTGTTGTATCCCCTTGTAGTCTTCTTCAGTTCTTCGATAATATCGTTCATTATCATGTTGAATAATTGGATACTCAAGGAATCTGCTTGCCTTATTCCTGTCGGTGTTGGTATTTCTTTTGTGAGACCGTTGTTTGTCATTATCCTAGTGGATCTTTCATGATTCAGTTCTCTTACAATCCTTACAATATCACTGTTTTTTCTTCATGATACAAGTGACATCTCTATGTTGGACTCGATCAAAGCCTTCGTCAGGTCTATGAAACAAATGTACATGGGCTTGTTGTACTCTATGGACTTTTCTATTAGTTGTCGTATTATATATATTTAGTCCAGAAATGATAGATTTTTTCTAAATCCCTGCTACTCTTCGGAGATGTTCGTGCGCCGCTGTATCATATCGGTCAGAATCCTTGTAAACAGCTTCATGGTAGAGTTAAGCAGGGTGATTTCTCTGTAGTTTTCAGGTTTCTTTTTGTCTCCTTTTTTGGAAATTGGTATTGTTACACTCTTTTTCCATTCCTCCGGACCGTTCCTGTGTTGAGTATTCTGATGAAGAGAGATTACAGTTCGTTGCCAAGTATGGGTCCTCCATATTTGAGAAGTTCATTTGGTAACTCGTCTGGACCTGGGGATTTACGATTCTTCAGTTTTTCAATCGCGTCTTTCACTGCCTGGTTCATGATATCGGACGCCCCTGTATTTTCCGCATCTTCGCTATAGCGATTATCATCCTGCTCTTCATGTGCACAGTGCAACCCCTCGAAGTATTCTTCCTAAGTTCTTCCATCGATCTACACCGTTCTTGTGTATTCTGCCACTTCCTTCCTCCTCTTTCTCAGAACACCCCAGATTTTTTTCTGAGCTCCATAGAGGTCGTGTTCCATCTCCGAAGTGAATTGTTCCCAGTATTTCCGCTTTATGTCCCTTATCTCCGCGTTGACCCTGTTTCTGACTTCTATATATTGACTCCTCTCTTCTGATGTTTTCTTGCTTCTATATTTGATGTAGGCTAACCTCTTCTCGTTTGCCAGCTTTTTTATTTCTGGACAATACCATTCTTTGTTGTTGGATCTCTCTAATGGTTCTACTTGTCTCTGTCCAATTGCTTCTATCGCCGCTGTTTCGATGTAATTTTTTATTTTTTGCCAGCATGTTTCTACGTCATCTATTTCTTCAACCCCATTTATCATTTTCTGTTGAAGACGTGTTTGGTACAGGTTTTTTGTTGATGCGTTGGTGAGAGATTCGATGTTGAATTCAGTTTTTATTATGATATTTTTATCCTGCCTTTTTCTCTGCATGTTCATTCGTAGCTTTCACAGAACAAGATTGTGGTCCGAGCCAATATTTGCTGATGTTATGCTTCGGACATCTAAGACCTGGGATGGATAAATGGCTCTGTTCGTTATGACAAAATCTATCATTGAGTGCTGACCTCGGGAGTACTGCCATGTTATCTTCTGCTGAAGTTTGTGCGGATAAAAGGTATTATTTATTCTTAGAGAGTGACGTGCGCAGAAGTCGATGAGAAATTCACCATTATCATTGATTTGATCTTCGTTGAATCGATTAATTATCCCAGGCAGCACATTGTTGCCCACTCGAGCATTCAGATCCCCAAAATTATGATTCTTTCGGTTGGCGGTATTTTTGTCAGTTCTGCCTCAATATTTTCGTAAAAAGCATCTGTTTCTTCTTTCTTCCGACTGCTGTCTGGGGCATAAACACTTATGATACCTATGTATTCTTCCGGATTCTGCATTCAATGACATTACAAGGATTATTTCATCAATGTATCGGATGTCGTTCATGAATGGCTCATATTTTTCTGATATTAAGATTCCTAGCCCTGCTGATGCCCTCTTACAAGGTTTCACGCCGCTATAAATGAAGATATAACCCGGCAGCTTCATAGTGCCCCTGCCCTTCCGCTTAGTCTCGGACAGTGCGCAAATGTCCACTTTGTGTTGTCTCATCTCTAGAAGTATCTCATGGCATTTCGCATTCCAGGACATGATATTTCAGCAGGTCACCCTTAAAATTCTCTTCTTCCATTTTTTCTTCTTTCCTCTCAAAACCGTATTCGTTGTCCTAAACCTAGCCATGTTCATTGCCGTTGTGTCCGTCCTATTCCGAGGCTGATTATTGGATCTGTGAGCAAGGATACTTTTTATGCCAGGTAGGATGCTACCCTCACCTGACAACCCTCCTCCTTCATCCGGGCTTGGAACCGGCAGTGACACCTGGTCACTTCACCATTTCACCACCAAAGCGCCACAGGCGGAGTTATTTGATTTTATTAAGGAATAATTCGTTAACAACTTCCACTGAATCATTTGAGGTGTGCTGTATAAACGTTCTTGAGTTGAATAATCTAAAGATTTATCGGAGATACACTGCGTTAAGACCAATAGATTTCGTTGGAAATAGATTTTTTTTGAAATATCAATCGGGAAAATGCTACAGGGCTGTGATGGGAATAGATACTATAGGAAGTGTTCCAAAAAAGGTTGCCTCTTTGTTGCAATTGAGTCATCCAAACGAATACATTGGTCATTCATTGAGGCGAACTTCTGCTACACTACTTATAGATGGAGGAGCCAATATTGAGTCTTTGAAACGACACGGAGGTTGGAAGTAACTGCTATATCGAGGATTCACTGCGAAATAAGAATGAGATTGCTGGTAGGATATTGAGCATCAACGAACTCCCTGAAACCAGCAACTCAAATTACTCTATTGAGTCATCAGCATTTGAACAGAATATGAGACAGAATCCTACCAGTTCATTACTACATAGTTTTAATTTTTGAAATGCAACATTGACCAATTGTACGTTCGATGTAACTTCAATGAATAAAAATGACGTTTGAATTGGAGAATATTTTATTCATGGTGACCATTTCATCTTTTGCATAGCATCACTTCTCCTCCTTGACGGAGAAATATGATTTTTCGATGATCCTGTCAATCGAGAAGTGACGTTATTATTATACGTTTGAAAATTATAGTACATTGTTTACCGGGTAGGAAAAGCTTAACATTCTTGGACGACTGTGAAGATTGCTAAGTCGAGGCGCAAGCCGAGACTTTGCAACACAGAGTCCAGGAATTTGGCTTTTCCTACGAGATAAACATACTATTTTTCCGCAAATCGTTTAAAATTCGACAGATATTGATTGATTAAAAAAAAAAACGCGATAATTTTATTCTCAAATAAAAAGTGCTTTGAAATTACTAATAAAATTACTTGGGTTACTATGGAAACGTATTGAGGTTGAATTGTCAAACTTGACGCTTATAAATTTAATTGCTGGTGTTCTCGAAAGTAAAATGATAAGTGATGATGAAATTTCCATTCCTGGGACTCCTCCAGAGCTGGTTGAGGCAGTGAATACTGCTTCATTAGAACTATTGCCAAAGAAATCAAGAGAAAAGTACGAAAATGCATACAGACGTTTTATGGATTATCGCATGAATAAAAATACGAGTTCTTTCTCAGAAAATGTTGTAATGGCATACTTCCTAGACCTTTGTTTAAAGATGAAATCTTCAACATTATGGGCCAATTATTCAATGCTGAAGTCAACCCTTGTACTTAAACACAATGTAGATATATCTACATACTCAAAACTTCGTTCTTTATTGAAACGGCAAGCTCAAGGTTATAGGGCAAAGTAATCTGAGATTTTAACGAAGAAAGAAATTGAAAAATTTATCCAGGAAGCTCCAGATAAAGAAAATTTAATGATTAAGGTAATTTACAAGTTTTAAATTTCTACTTAGATTATAGCTTTATTTATTTTTTAGGTGGCTGTAATATTTGGTATTTCTGGGGCCTGTAGAATGGATGGGTTAGTTCGAATGACTGTACACGATATAGAAGCTTTTAATCAGCATACCTGATTCGAAAACCAACAAACCAAGATCATTTGTAATTAATCAGATCTACTTGAATGTTTATCGAAAGTATGTTTCGTTAAGACCAGAAAATATGAACAGTGACCGATTTTTCTTTAAATATCAAAGCGGAAAGGGTTGTAGACAAGTGGTAGGAATTCATCAATTTGGAAAAATGCCCAAAATAGTTGCTACATATTTGTACTTGGTAAATCCGACAGAATATACTGGTCACTGCTTTCGTCGGTCTTCTGAAACAATATTGGTTGACTCTGGTGCCGACATAACTAGTTTAAAGAGGCATGGCGGATGGAAGTCATCAAACGTTGCTGAAGGATATATCGAAGAATCGCTTAACAATAAGGTTGAGGTGGCAAATAAAATTTTCACAGTACAAAATATTCAACAAAATGACCCTTCCCCCCTGCATGTTGCCCAAAATGTTTCTCATAGTTCTAAGAGTGTTCCTCCAATGTTCAATAATTGTTCTAACTGTCAAATTACTGTAAATTTAACAAATTGATCTTAAAAATGTATGAAGCAATGACTTGATGTTTTCGAAATATAAATTAATTTCTTATAAGCAATGTGTTTTCTATCATTTATGTAGAACACTAACAACTCTACGGAAATATCATTTCCTTACAGTAAGGAAGTCCTGACTTTTTCTTCAAGAAATTTTGACAGGAATGTCAAAATTTCCTGGCGATTTGCGGAAAATAAGTTTCTTGAAAATACTCACAAAATACCTCATCTGAAACTCTTTTGTGCAAGCCTTATGGTCAAAAAAAGAGAAAAGTATATTTCAATAGAAAAGGTATATGCACATAATTCATTTCTATTCCAAATACATTTAATTCAAAATTCAAGTAAAATTCAGTATGGTATATTTTATCGAAACTTTGAGCGTACCTACTGATTGTCATCAACGAAATGCTGAATTTTAAATGTTGGTCTCTCCTTGACTTGAACTCAGTTCGTTCTGCGAAAGATAAGAAAAAGCAAATGCTTGTATCCGCTTAGCTTTTATAACTACCTGAAACGAAAAAACTGTACGAAGACAGATTCTAGCATATAATTAGTCGAACTGGAAAATATTGTCGCCGAAACTATTAAATTTTAGGAAACAAATATGATATCGGTCTATTCGTGTGATTGAAAAAAATAATTCTTGTTACTCTGAAACTACAGGGCCGATCTGTTCGAATGACGAACTCATCTGGAATATTTTTAATCCTCAAACCTACCATGATAATTTCATCCCTCGGATTTATTCCTTAAGGACATTAACGTGCTCACGGTTGGACCGACCGACATAATTAATTTTTATCGCAGATTCTTAAATAATAACAACAAACAAAACAATTGATACCATTTTTACCCAAATTATCTAAAAACACTTTTGGGTGAATTTATAAGCTCTGTGCAGGTAAACAAATTCGCCAAAATTGAGTTTTGGTTTCTGAGGCGTCTAAACATTTTTGAATTTTTTTCTGTCAGACCATACATCAAGGCCTTTAGTTCTAATACCTCTCCCTTAACCACATTATTGTCGGCTTATTTGATGTTATTGATTATTATCGCGTCGATATCAGGTCCTTTTGATCTGTTCTGCAGGGATAATCTAATAGCTTGACCTGATACACATTGAAGAGCAATGCAGAGCAGCATCGTTGCCAAATCTCCTTTCTGTATACCAATATATACTGTATTGTCATTCTCAGTTCTGATGCAGCGTTTGTGATTTCTGAAGATATTTTTCATTTTCGCAATATTCTTGACATTCATAATCTATTTACTCATCCAATGTTCCATGTAGTCGATGTTTCTTGAAATATTCAGATACATCATGGCCAAGGCTTGAAGGTCGAGTGGTTTGTCTTCTTTCGTGGAATCCACTCGAAACAAATTAAGATTGCAGATGGGCTTAGGACAAAGATGATGGATGTGCCTTGGCGTAATATGGTCTCCTTTGGTTGCTTTGTTGTTATTTAACCTAGGTTCAATAAAATATTATCCTACTATTTTTAAATTGGGTATTGACTACCTTGCCTGAAAACAAATCTTCGATTTTCTTCCTTTCCATAATAGGTCCGTTAGAAATTCACTGACTCGTAAATTTCGGTGCTCCCAAATAGGAACAAATGGTTTTAATGAAAACTAATATGTCTTCTACATAACTGAAAGGATTCTACCAACTAACAAACAAGAATAAAATGCGATGATGCTGCGGAATCGAATCTTCTGAAACCTCTGCAGTATCCCAAGGGAAGTTAATCATCTACTATAGTCACAACTCAAATTCTGATCACATCTGTCAGTACTGAATAAACAAGCAAAAATATCGATCCAGTTTTCAGTTTATTTTGTGAACTTCTGTGACTCCCTTACGCAAATAAAAACCATAAATGACGATGACACTTATTAGTAAGAATTCAGGTGATTTTGGACATACTTTCGGTCGACGATCGAACAGAAAACCAACTTTTTGGAAAGAAGGGCTTATTTTGAGAACCACGGGAAATTTTTATTGAACTAGGCCTGATGGAGATTTTGAAATGAAGTCGAAACTAGTTGACATTTGGAAATCCTTGAAAATGAATTCTATTTAGACGATTTCTACGAAATTTTACAGTCGTACCTTATTTAACCTCATTTAAACATCTTTCAAATCAAAACTGCATCAGATGGCTCTTCTAGGAGTTATAAGTGAAACCAAATTTTAGACGTTCATAACTGCAGCGCTATTCAACGGTCCAGTAACAAACTTGACCGATATATTTCAACAATTAACTCATTAAAATAAGAAAACTCTAGTTCATCTTCTTCAGATGATTGAAAGTATGCAGCCGGACGGCTTCATCAGGTAGCCGAAGCTACCCGATTGAGACTAGTTGGGCAAAACGATGCAATGTTTTTGAACTAAAGAATGCAAAAAGATTATTAGATGTTCAACACAAAAAGTTCCTTCCAAGGAATAGAAATTTAATATTTTTAATATTGAAGATTACTGTAGGTTCTAGATTGAAAAAACTTTGTCAAGATAAATTTCCACAATTACAAGTTGATCCGAAAGGAATGGTGCAGAAAGAAAACAGATCCGCACATAGATTGATAGTTCGATATATTTCCGAATTATTTTTTAAGATCTGCATAGGTATATCAGATCAAACTTTTCCGAAAACATTTCAGTAACTTATTGGTTGAAACCTAGTGAAAAATATACAAGACAGGAGACTGAAGAGTTATGTATATAGTTACCAAAATCTTTCATAGAACCTTTCAATATATTTATCGGATTTTCACAAAAATGTTTGTTTATTGAAGGATATTGATATCTTGCCTATTCTGAATTTTCATCATATAAAAGTATAATTAGGAGAAGATATGTGGCGTGCCCACAGATTTCAGGATTTCATGAAATAAAAATTAAGAATGGGCATTTTCACGTTGTTTTCTATTGACACATCAGAAGATAATTTAAAGTTTGAGAATCGTTATCACTTCCCATCATAACGCCTTTTAGTCATCAAAGGAGAAAATGATAACACTGATTAAAATTCCTTCAGAACCTTAGACAAAGTTGATTTTCTCATAATGAATTTTATGATTTGAAATATGATATGACAGAACTTCAAATTTAGATCATCTTTGTACTTATATGTGGTTTGGAGATTTCTTCCAGTTACATCAAAGGATCTGCCTTCAAACTTCAGGCAACTTTATTGAATCAGCATTTATGGGATCAAGAGCAATTTTTCAAATGCTGCGTTTTCAAATTTCTCTTCTATAAAAATTTTTGCAAAAAATTATCTGGAAATTCCTATTTGAACTGACCGCGTTGAGTATTTTTAAGTATCTGAAGTTTCTGTATGGCACGACAAGGGCCTTTGAAAATTAAAAGAAAACGAAAGAGAAATTGATAATGAAATTCTGAAAAAGTATGAAAAAATGACTCGAAAGAAAATCGAATGTTGGAGTATCGACGTCTGCCTGCCTGGTTTCACAGTACGGCTGAATTCGATGTGTCCAAGCACTCACGAACGAGAATAATCACTTTTTCACCAGAGTTCTAATTTGTAGAATCAACGAGAAATTTACTGCGAAGAAAAGTGTTCCACTTTATCGGATGAACGTCGGTGTCGTACTCTGTCTTTGTTCGACATAGGTCATATGCTCCAACATATGTTACGCGCCCATCGGGAAATGAAATATGAACATACGTGGGCCGCACGAAACGAGCAAGCAACTTGGAATAAAAATGAATGAATTTAACTAATAATAATGAGTTGCAGTAACACTGTATGTTGGTAACACTTTCCATGAATATTATGCCAAACATGAACGCGGTCTGTCAACTAGCTGTTGAAACCAGTCGGCCTCGGTGGTGATCTTCCAGTGTTAAAATGGAACAAAAATATATATATCAAAGGGTTAGTCTCAAACTTTGTATTTTGGACGAAATTTTGTATACTAACTCATCGCGAGTACTGATTAACGCTTATGGAGACTCTATTTTGTCGAAAGAGTATGAATGGTACGAAGCCTTCAAAATGGTCGGGAGATCGTCGAAGATTGGCTCGTTCAAGACGACCATCGACCTCTTCAAACTAGATAACGTCGAAAAAGTCGAGTGAATTGTGCTCGAAAATCGTTACGCCAGTGTAAGAGTGTTAGCTCTTGATCTCAACATCTCTTGTGAAACTGCTCGTTGGATTTTGACAAACCACTTAGGCGTGCAGCGTGTCGCCGTTTGGCTCGTTCCGTATGAGCTGAATGTTTGCTACAAGATGAGTACCAGATGCAGATATCTACAGACATGCTGGTTCATACGAATTCGGATTCCACTCGCATTGGAGGATAATTAGTCACGATACATTGGTCTATAAATAGGACACATATATTATTATTATATGCAATTCTTCGTTCTTGGGTTTTCATTGTTAGGTTCAACCTTCAGGGTTTGAACTGATAGTGTTTTGTGTGTTGGATGCGCTTTATATTTCGTAATAATCTCGAATTCTACCTATTTCTTCAGTTAAACCTTCAACATAAGGAATGTCGCATGTTATGGTTTGTCCTACATCTTGCTATATCTGTTTTCAAAGATCTGTCAATCTTGATAATCAATAGAAGATCATAGATTTTCAAATACTTTCTGCTTTAAAAAGCTTATCTACCTTGAGAAATATAGAAGATGTATATAGAAACATTGGCAGAAAGAAGAACTATTACAGATGATGAATATAGTACGAATAATAATGGGAGACGCATTCAATCATCCAAACATTTCTCGTCATCAACTAGTACAGTTGTTAAATAACCATAAAAGTCCAGTGGACAGTTTCATGAAAGTCACCCCATATACTCAAAAAGGGAGATAATCAAGAAATATTTCTAATTGCACGTCTGCAGAATCGAAGTAGTCTTTCGTTATCAATGAATCTCCTGGGGATAATTTAGATTGATGGAGGCCATTGAATAATCAGCTCGAATAAGGATGATGAATTTACAGGCGATGTCAGCAGGAGCTGTGGGAACCCAGGCGACCAAACGCCTGACTTGATTGTGCGTCAGATTTAAAATTGATGAAAATTTTCTGGCAATTTACATGATTGCTGCTGAACTCGTATTGAAAATAGGAATTTGAGTTTGAAATGGAATACTTGATTAACGATAAATAATTTCTATTTGTAGGATTCGTGGGATTTAATAGTATATTTGAAAACAAGTTTCAGAATGGGCTCCTGTTTCAATACAAAAGTGTAATGAGCCCAATAATTATCACTGGGTGGATTGAAATCGAACGACTACATCATTTCCATCTATAGTTTAGAAAGCGTCACATGATTATAAGAAAACATCAACTTCATTTCAGAAAGCGTCATTTGTAGTTAATAATAGACATTATAATATTAGAATGCATCATTTGTAGTTTAGAATTATCATTTCAATATTGGAAAGCTTCAATTATATTTTAGAAAATATCTAATATATTTTTATTTATTTATTTATTTATTCACATTGGAATACATACAGGCATTCGCCCATAAACAGTATTCACATATATACAAACTATTTCCAACAAAAGGAAATTCCTAAATCATACATTCGCAAAATAACAAGAACCTATTATCTAATACCAAATTACATAAAATACCAACCCGAAAAATGAACAAAACAGGCTTACATTAAATCCTAAAATTATCTATCAGAGGCCTCAAGATTGGCTCTGATAGTTTTCTTCAACCTTACCAATGGATCGTGAAAAATACCAACGTTCACACAAAGAGCATTACATGTAGTCATAACTCTATGGAGTGGGGAGTTCTGCGCCGAATTAGTGTTTCTGATAGTGCCATAGAAAGTACCGAAGGATCTCAAACCCACATTTGGAACCCTTAGAGATATAAAATTCAAAATTTCCGACGCCAAAATCCGTCCTCTAATGATCTTACACGCGAATAATACATCCGTAAGCTGTCTGCGGTTGGACAAACTCATCATGTTGAATCGGCGTTGAATAATCGTGTAATCGTGATTAACAATGTTTAATTTATTCTTGTACGCTAGATATCTCAAGAACCTATTCTGAACACTCTCCAAGCGCTGTACGTAGCATTTATACCTTGGGTTCCATACAGTGGACGCAAAATTCAACCTACCATGGACAAAAGAATAATAAAGAGTCAGCAGTGTTTTATTTTCCTTGAATTGGACACTATTACGAATAATGCAACCCAGCATTTTATTGGCATTATTCACAATTTTCTCTATCTGCAAGTCGAAAATGAAGCTTGAATCCAAAATAATGCTCAAATCTGAAACATTGTTGACCGCCCTGATAGGTCTACCATTTATGGAGTAATCAAAATCCAGAATATTAGTGGTTCTAGTGAAGGATATTCTACAACACTTCTCAAAGTTGAGAAACAGAGAATTCTCCTCACAATACCCCTGGAGTCGCATAAAATCCTGCTGTAACTTCAGGCAATCACCCCATGTCTTCACTGGTCTGAAAATATTTAGGTCATCAGCATACAGAAGAAATTTAGAGTATCGAAAACATGTCCCGATGTTGTTAATATAAATGAGGAACAGCAGAGGGCCCAAATGAGTGCCCTGAGGTATACCCGAGGTGTTCTTGAATGTTCTCGACCTACAACTATTAATAGAAACATACTGGGACCGATTCAAAACGTATGACTCTACCAATCTCAGGAGACTACCACAAATACAAATAAAACAAATAATTTTAGAAATGGTCAGGGTCGGACTGGCCAAACAGTCGACGTGGCATTTGCCAGCCGGACCCCAGCCTGCGCAGGCCCCCCACGGGCCTGAGTTGCCTGCGTACTTGAATCGGAAACTGCGTCGTACAAAATAATTGTACTGTCATAATTTGTAGAATATTGCTTCGCCTACAAATTTGTCAATATAACTTTTTGCCCTAAATTAAAGAAGTTATAAGCAAAAAATAAAAAATCCTTTTTGCTTATGTATAACTTCTCTAATTTTTAATTTAGGACAAAAAGTTATGTAAACATATTTCTAGGCAAAACAATTTGCTACAAATTATGACATAACGAATTTTTGTAAGACACATAAGAAAGTGTTTTTATCCCCTTTTTCAAGTTGGCTGTTGGGGGACAAGGGTGGCGACCCCTAAAACTTGAGGTTAAGCTTCTATTTTTTCTATTCAGTAACAAAATGGAAACTGCAATTGTTGAAATTTCCACTGAAAGTATTCGCATCAGATACAAAGGAAGAAGAAATATCTTGTTCATAATTATTTTTCGACGGGACTAGAGTTTTCTTGAGAACATTTCGTGCAGCAGCAGTCTCGGACGATTCTCCCAAAACGGTCTTCAAAGATTGTGTTGCTGCAGATGGCTCTCCCGCCAAATGTGCTGTCATCTTCGCTACCTCATTTTTGTGCAGCATACTGACAGCCAGATAGCCTTCTGCAACAGACCAACTTTTCCAACCACCATGTCTCTTGAGTGTTGTCATTGAGGCTCTCGCATCGGCAACCAATGTCGCGGATGTTCGTTTCCCACAATGGCCTGTATACGTTTTCGGATTATCTAAACCAAACCATTCAGCAACCGTACTCGGAATTTTTCCGAAGGTATTTTTGCTGAAGAGTACACTACGAATACCCTAAGAACGCCTTGCGGACGCAACACCCCTCCCTCACCGAACGAGTAGCACCCAGATCTTCTTCATCAATTATAGTGAATATTCTAAGTCTTTGAGACTTTGATTATGATTAACGACCAACGATCTTCGATATCTGAAGATAGCATATTCACCAACTCTTGTGTTCTGCAGGCGCCAAAGTTTTCCATTATTAAAACAATCTTCAAAATTATGAATGTAAAAATCTTATCAACAGAGGAAATCAAAATGAAACTTTTTTCTTATACATCAAAAAAACCTCATTAGGAGCTTCATTCAAGAATGTCTTGAGCTGCTCCCGGGACAACACTGCTGATTTTTTAGGAACGTATCCTTTATTTATGTTTTTACAAATAGTTCGACTTCATCGAATAATTTGACATCAGTGTTTTCCTTCAAATGTAGCATAGATCTTATTATCAATAGTTTCGGCCATAACGTGTTTGGAGAATATTTCTGCGACTGGGGATCGAATGAATTGATCATACATCAAGAATAACAAGAATCAGAGCAACATACCAAATCTTGGAAATATGCTAACAAAATATTATCGCTCACACTATCCACCAAATTTTTTCTTCTCCACTCCTGAAAGCATTTGTACTCTTTACTGTAGGCAGCTTCAGATTTCACTGGAGCCAAAGATTCACCGGCCTCTTCCGCTTGAGTTTCGACGTAGTTCGATATTCTTTCAATAATTTTATTTTTGACAAGACGTCAAAATTAAACCAGTCAACCAAGATTCTCAGAAACATGGCCCATAGTCACGTTAAAACTCAAATTATTACAAAAATATACAATCTAATAATAATTTTTTCATATCAGATTATTTCAATCAGGAAATAACTATTGATCACACCATGGGAAATATGAATACATTTCCCTCGAAATACAGAAAGTTGGAGAAGAAGGCTAAGGAATCGAAGATGGTATGCACCCACGAAACCAGCAATAGTTTAGGGCAGTTTTCGAGTTGATATGAGCCTCTGATTTACCCGAAACAGCTATAGCTTCTTCTGTTGGGTCGCAGAGCATCAACTGGAGAAAGACATTCCAACCAGAGCTAGACAGCTTACACCTTCTTTCAATATTCAATTGGAAGAGTTACTGGGTTCTTGGAGCCTTCAGAAACCTATAGCCCAAAATTCTTGATGCTGCTATTTACTTAGATTAGGCTGATGGTATCCCCTAATGACTTTTCAAAAATATGCGTATTGCATAGACAAGTCATCGGATGAAACACGTATCCTATGATTGGCAAAAACATTGTGAACCATATTGAATGAAAGTATCCGGAACTGGCTAAATTAGGAACAATCTCTTTCAGACTAAGACTTGACTAAGAACCTCACGAATAAAATTTGGTAAGCACTGCGTGCAGTACGATAATGCAAAAAATCAAAGTTAGAATTTGTGTATTCAAAAAAATTTCAATATGAAAAAAAATTTCCATAATACCCAAGAAGAAAAAAGTATGAACTTGAGGACGTCCAAGAACCGACATGCTACTTCTTGAAGACGTTCAAAAATCTGTATGCTAAAAGGAGCTTTCTTAATAATGAAAAATGATCTCTGTGTGTGTACATATTGTTTCAAAGCCATCAATTGACTCATTTTGAGATCAGATCCTTTCCCTTTAATGCATGGTGTTGCAAATTCGCAACCACTGATTTTTGTGGCTTGTATTCTTTACATAGGCGGTGTTGAATCATGTTGCAGATATGCAACGCAATGTTTGAGATCTAAGCCGTCTATTATTAATGATAAAAACATTTAGCGCGGAAATTGTTCAATGCAGTTGATGACATAGGAGAGTGAAAGACTATCTGGCGCGCTCCGCATTATAGCCATATCAGATTATTAAAAATATGTAAAATTTTTGGTGAACTATTGTGGAAAGATAGAATGACTTTGGGAAGTTCAATAACTTCCACATTACCACAACAACTATGCGAATAATTCGAAAATAGAACCAGAATCAATGAATTATTGGTTGTTTCAGATTTGCAACATCATACAAAACCGCTCAAGTCATGTCGTCTAAAAGAAACGGTCGGCGTCGGCTTTCAGAAAGAGAATTGCTAGAAAGAGCTGAAAATTTTTGGAATAGTGAAGATGGGCTGGAATTTTCAGGCACTGATAGTATTGATGACCCAAATTTTGTACCCAGTGTTTCTGAAATGGAGGAAGAGGTCGAAATTCCTAAGTTGCAGAGGTGATTCAAGAAAAAGTCGATGAACGAGCAACAGGTACTGACCATAATAATGATGATGAATACATTGAAGAAATTTTGGAACAAAATCCTGGCATTTCTCGGGATGAAGGAAGTGAAAAAAAAACTAAAATCGTGAAATCTGAAGAGAAAAATAACCATATCGTCTGGAAACATCGTGGTATTCACCTGAGTCATGAACAGTTACAATTTCATGGCAATACCGATATACCACCTGAATTTTTGTCACTACGTAGTCCATAAAGGTCTTTCCGGTATTTTTCAAGGACGAAATTATTGAAAACATTGTAGAGGAAACGAATTATATGCTGCTCAGAAAAAAATCAATAATCCACAATCATTTTGTAATTCCGATATCAAACGATATATCGGAATCTGTTATTATATGTCGACAGTTCACATGCCTAGTGTAAGAACATATTGGAGTGTAGATCTGTGTTATTAAAATATTAGAAACATAATGAGAGGAAACAGATTTGAAGAAATCAGGAGCTATCTTCACTTTAACATTAACGACCTACATCTCCCACGGCACAATCCTAACCATGATAGGTTGCATAAAATTCGTTCAATTATAAGTCATCTAAATCAAAGATTCAAAAGTGTCCCATTGGAATACAATCTGTCAATTGATGAGCAAATATGTTCAACGAAAATAAAACATTTCATGAAACAGTATTTACCGAAAAAGGGGATTCAAGCTTTTTGTAATAGATAGTGTATCAGGATTTGCATATCAGTTCGAAATTGATTCAGGACAGGAAAATATGCTTAGAAGGCTTGACGATGAACGGATCTTGGAGCATCTGCTAATGTTGTAGTGAGTTTATTCCGAATTATTCCATCTATGGAGAATTATAGATGATATTCCTATTCAGATAATCGATAAGATCTAATGGTATACCATGCAAAAAGTGGGATTTTCTCTCTGGGTACTGTTAGACGGGATAAATTTGCCAACAACAGGAAGATACCAATAGAAAAGAACTCAGTCGAAAAGAAAGAGGATTTTCAGACGAGTATATGACCACAAAAGATGGTGTTCATATTAAATCTGTTATATGGAAGAATAATAAGTACGTAACACTATTATCCACGTATACAGAAAAGAATCCGTTGGCCCAAGCTAAACGCTTTGATAAGAAACACAAAACTCCCATAGATAAAGAATGTCCGGCCATTATCATCCATTACAACCAGCATATGGGAGGCGTTGACTTGATGGACAGTTTGATCGGAAGGTACCTCATTACACTGAAGCGCAGAAAATGGTGTCTACGCATTTTTTACCAACTACTGGATTTATCCATGGCAAATGCGTGGCTTTTGTACAAAAGAGTGTTGACTCAAAAAGGGTTACACAAAGAAATAATATCGCAATCTAAATTCAGGAGTGAGATAGCCAATTGTCTGTGTAATATTGAGATGAGGAGTGCTTCGAGAAGAGGCAGGCCAGGAGGCTCGCTTGAACAAGAAATTGAGGCTAAGAGGCATAGGGGAACACTCAACATATTTCACCACAAGATGTAAGGACAGATCCAGTTGGACATTGGCCAATATTCAATGAAACCAGATCAAGGTGCAAGTTCCTTGATGTACGGGCATTGCGGACACAAAATGCAAAAAATGTGGAGTTATTTTATGTTTCAATAAGAAAAACAACTGTTTTATGTTATTTCATCAATGAACTCGATGTATACAAAAATTTATAGTGTTGCATATTTGCAACATATCTATTTTTTCGAATAAAAGAATTTTTTTCGACTAACGATATTTTTAAATATTTTTTCCATGTTTCTGATAGTACTTCGGAACTTTGTATAATTTTTTGAAAAAAAAATAAAAATCATGCAATCAAGGGTTTAGCCGTGTTTATTTTATATATTTATATATTTTTCAACATACTTATAATAATACATTTAATTACATTACAGAAACGAAAGTCCAATTCAAATAAACAATCAAGAACAGAGGCTCATCCAGAACAGAATATTGCCTGTGTGTTCGATACTGGCAACAATGAGATGATTAAAAGGAAAAAAATTTTAAATATATTAAGTTGGATGATTCCATATTTCACGCTGTAATTTTTCTTTTTAATGATTGTTCCTAAGTTTTATGTGAAACTTTACGTGATGAATTATTCTATATATGTTTATATATATGCCAGTATGTGTCTCTAAAATTTTTTGAATAAATATGTGTATATATTTATGTTTTTTTTCATTAATTTCCAGTTGCAGCAATAACGTACAAGTAAATCAAAAATTTAGCTGAACAATGATTCATTACTTACCATGATATCTTTAAAATATTTATGGAAGGAGGCAAAATACGAAGAATTAGGTGCAAAGAATATATTTTGCCAGCCATATCGATTCTTTGAATTTTTTAGATTACCAAAAATTAAAAAATTTAGTCTGGCATTAATTCAGGAACTTTGGAACTTGATCTTAAGGCTTTTTTCTCTTTCTGGTACAGTGCGATACGAAAAAATCGAAGACAGTTGATGTAAAGTAATCAAGATATTCCATGAACTTCGTGTGTTTAATATACAATGATGAAATTTCAGACGGTGTATGATATCAATGACTTTAATATATGCACATTTTTGTAGCAATCTGACTAATCGATTCTTTGCAAAAAAGTTTCTGAAATTTTTAAAATTGTTTCTATACTGAAGATTGTCACGAAATTTAGTACACTCCTTTCATTGAAAATTATTATATCATCTTCCAAATCACAATTTGTTCGGGTATATATTCTAGGAGTTATTGAGTAAACAAAATTTCAGTTGCTCATAACTGCTTAACCATACGACGGATTACGCGAAATTGCAGGAGATATTCGGAAAAAAAAATTCTGAAAATATGAAAAATCTGTTTCCTCTCCTTCGGAAGGAAGAGAGTATATATATTCAATTGTTACCATGAATTTCCCACCAGGAAGTCGAATCTAATCGACTGAGACCATTCTGTGGTAGATATTCGAAAATTACAGGTATTTGGACAAAACGATAGCTCGCTCTTACACTAGGAACAAGCTTTCAAAATTACATTTGTGATTAAAGTAAATGCCACACATAAAAATTGAAAGAAAAGTTTGAAATTTACCATGAATATATGCCTCATGAATTTGAAGAGTTCATCATTCCCAAATAACTAAACTTATTTGAGAGGAGCTTTCACAAATATTCTCAGAATTTTGAAAACACTATTACTGACGATAGAACATTAGTGGGTAGTAGTTCCGCAAATAAGCTGTAAGTAGTAAATAAAAAATAGTACCTGCCGACGCATGTTTCCGCTTTTTCGCTTCATCAAGGCAATTCGGGCTACGCCCTTGGGATGTGACTTTGACAACCTCGAGAAATGTACTATTCATATTTCCCTAGTTGTAATGAAAGCGATGATAAAGTACAATGACGCTTTCGAATATTCCATTGGCTATTCAAAAATACAAATGATGCTTTCCACTAATGATTTGACGCTTTCTAAGCTACGAAAGGAAATAGTGTAGAGTCAAAGCAATGCTTACTTCGAATCTGGCCTAGTACTATGAAGAATTCTATCATTTACACCTCGGTATTTTTGCTAGCCTGTTCATTAAACAAGTACTCTGTAGTTATCGAATATTGATTTACCCACGACATCATCTCAGAAATTTGTTAATGATGATGACATTGCTATTGCTTACCACCATTCGGATATCTATACTCTGAAGAATATAATATCATCTGATTTAAAGATTTTGAGGAATTATTTTACTGAGTGGCGATTATGCCCCAACTCCAACAAAACAGAGGTATCTTGTTTTCATCTGAATAATTATGAGACATACAAGTTGTTGAAACATACAAGTTAGTTGGAACTTTCAATGATTCTCCTATCGAACATAATCTCTATTCTAAGTACTAAGAAGTTAAATTAGATTCAGCATCTTTAGCATTACTCTTTTCTGGAGCTGAGTATTGTTGCTCTATTTGATTCAGCATCTTTAGCATTACTCTTTTCTGGAGCTGAGTATTGTTGCTCTATTTGGTGTAATAGTGCATATACACAAAAAATCAATGCAAAATTGAATCTACACCGGTTCATTGGTTGCCAGTTCTATTGTTTGGGGATTAACTATGCGTGAATTCATCGTAACCGATAAGTCAAGTGGGATATATTGAATTGAATTTTCCAATTCAAAGCATTCATTGAGGTTTTTTCACATAATTATTTCGATACACATTATCATTCTCAGAACGATATATACTGAAGGGTTATTCAGTTAGAAGTACTTTTTTTAAATAAAAAAAAAACTAATAAAAACAATTTTATTCTATAATCTTTATAAACAAATGAAAGAACCATTCTTTACAATTATTTTTTATAGATAATTTCTTTTAAATGCTTATCTCCACTACGCTTAACAAGATCCATTCGATAGTTCCAATTTTCGATGACGCGTGTCATTATTTCGGGTAATTTTTCTCCAATGACTAGAGTAATATACTGGCCTCCAATATCTCAATCGTAGCGGGCTTGTCCATGTAGACTTTGGACTTCACATAGCCTCAAAAAAAAAAATCAAGAGGTGTGATGTAACATGATCTAGCCGGCCAATTCACTGGTCCGACCCGTGAAATGATCTATCTATCTGCTCGCCGAAATGCTCTCGCAGTAAAGCCATGGTTTCACGGGTTGCATGGCAAGTAGCATCATATTGTCGGAACCACATATCGTCGAGACCACGGGATTCAATTTCGGGCAACAACGGTCACCATTCAAGTAGCATTCCGACTGTCCTCTGATTTGAAGAAATATAAACCAATTATTCCACCGGCTTATAAACCGCACCAAACAGTTGTTTTTTCTGGATTTAACGGTAATTCTTGAGACTCTTCGGGCTGTTATTCAACCCAGATTGGAGCAATTTAGTTGTTCACGAACCCATTAAGCCAAAAATGGGACAAATCAGTGAACAAACCTTTTTCGAAAAGATTGGATCCTCTTCAAGCTTGTCAAGAGCTCAACGACTAAAACTCGAGAGATTCGGAAGGTCGGTCGGCTTCAGATCTTGAACTAATTGAATTTTGTAAGCTTTCAAAGAAAGATTCCAGTCGTTGAATACCAAAGGCCAAGCTGTTGAGAACGGCGACGAATCGACACTTCAGGGTCATCACGTATACTCTCCCCCACCGCTGCGATATTCTCTTCACTAATCGGAGAACCCCAATTTTCGCAATAAAGCTGAACAATTTGTAGACTCTGTGCCGGGCTAAGTCGTTCCATTATGAAATGTCAGACACTACTGATAGACCAGGGTAAAAGCCTACAAAAATGGTAAAAAATGAAAAAAAATTACAGTAGGATAAAACCCATTAGAAACGCAAGGGAATATGATCAAAATGAAAGGAAAACTAAATTACGATCGATCCGAGTTCGGGAAGTGGGAGGGGGTGAGTTTTTAAGGGTAAAAAATGGTTTATCTTGATTTTCGGCAAAACTACAAGTCCTATGGAAAAAAGTTAAATGGCAAAGTTGTAGGCAATAAAAAGATCGTAATTTATTTTTCCTTTTTTTTTCCATTTTGATCATATTCCCCTCCTTTTCTAATGGGTTTCATCGTACTGTAATTTGTTTTGGTTTCAAAAATGATCTACCCTGTTCTATGAGAATACCACTTCAGCTCACACGGCGCATGCGCGATCTGCAACTAAATCCCTACCACAAAGAGTATGAATGAATCACCCTTGGAATTTTTCAAAAATTTTCTGATGTGTCGATTGTTGCCAAATTTTACGAGCCTATTTGCATTCAAGTTCAACATAATCCTATCAAAAAACAATTTGAATTCGCAGTAAATGTAGAAAAATTTGCTGTTGGAACCTTCTCAGAAGAGATTCATAAGTATTTACCCGAAAAATTTTAATTCGCCTGACTGAAATGTACGCTTTTATTTGTCAACCCTTAGCCGTCTGGCCTAATTACATAATGAGAGCCATTTCAACTCGATGCTACCTCACCATTTAATCGAGTAATTTACTTTGTTCTTCTTTTTATCTCAGAACAAACGAAAATGTTGATGACCGGATATGGAAATGAAACTCTTCGAATAATTAGGAGGGCTATTTTCGTGTTGAATTACTTGGATGCCAAGTGCGCAGAAGTATTAGTTTATAACATTTCATTGATAGTAAATGTAATAGTTTAATTCGCCATCAAATTTGAATTCTACATTCAAATATGGCACGTCAAAATATACTTTACGCATAAGAACAATACAAATAGATTCAATACAAACATAGGTACAAACATCTCGAGACATTCAGATGAAATCTGTACAAAGGAATTCATCTACACTATAAATGGTCTTTTCTAACAGTAACGTTCTACCAGCACGTACAAACTAGACATTTCAAGGTTCTTAAATCTTTGTGGTAATTTGTTGTAAAACTTCAAACACCAATAATTCTGGGCAGTTTGCGTGGTCCTCAAACGGTGATAGTTCACAACTAAGTCATCTTTGTGTCTCGTGTTATACGAGTGAAAATCACTATTTCGAGTGAACACATCGCTACCACCGTGGGCGAGCTTTAGACATGCCAGGATGTATACAGACACGATGGTAAGTATTTGATATTTTCTAAACAAATCGCGGCAACTAGTCCTTCTAGATGATCCCGATATTTTTCTCATGGATTCCTTTTTTTTCGGGAGTAATCTTTCAAGGTCAGTACAATTTCACCAAAGGACAATCCCATAGCTGGCAATAGAGTGAAAGTTTGAGTAGTAAACTGCTCTACATATCTCCTGATGAAATGTTTTTTACTTTTCCATCAATAATTGGAGTTTTATTTTCACAAAAAAAAGGACATTTCATACCTGTGTACCTGATATGCAATTCTTTGTCTTTGATTTCCAATATCAGGTTTAATTTTTCCTAAATTTGCCCTGGTGGTATATGGCTTTCACTATTGACGCTACGACTGACAATATCTGAAAATTCGGTATCTAACACTTGAGAAAGCTTCTTATGTTCTTTATACGTACTTTTAGAGCAGTTTTCTCGGTGAGGATCATCGGCATCCACATGGTATTGTTACGAAGTTTTTCTTTCACCTAATAATAGGAAAATATCTCAAGATAATATACAAATAATAGTAACTTAAGGAAAATGAACTCACGGCTATGCCCTAATGGAGGAGGAGGGGATTCTAAACATGAATAGAACTACTTTATAAAATGAATGGGCGCCAGATAGTTTTAATTATTTGAATATTTCAGAAGTACTTTTCTAAAATTTCACCAAAAACTACCTAAATATTATTATGAACTAGAAATAGAAAAGTAATTTAAAGATTGTTTATGATTTAATTCAAATAATATACCTATATAAATTATTTACACAAGGTCGATGGAAAGATATCATAAATGTTTTAGTAGTCATAAAAATTATCGTTTCTCAGGGATGAAGGTCGGCTTTAACTCACAAATATATGAATACAGCTAATACATAATATTCCTGAAAGTCTTGAACACAATTGTAACGGTACTATATGAGCTATGTATATGGTCCAACTCAACAATGCCATATATTCACTGGCAAAATTTTAGAATATAGGTGGTATTATTAATGCAAAATAGCACAGTTAATTCAAACTCCAAAAAAGATAGAAAAAATGTGAAAGAGATTGCACTCATCCAAAACGATGTCCAGTGGTGTCAATTAAGGGTGGTCTCCAATGGACAGGTCACAATTCAACCTTCCTCCAGGCTGTCAAGGGCCCACAGCAGGGATGATAGGAGGGTTGTTCTATTCCAGTGGAATTCCAGAAGTGTTGAAGAATCAAACCTCAGAATATAGGTTGAAGAACTGTGTGACTCACGAAAATATGTCCAGAAAATATGGTCTTTATGGATGTAAACACAAGTCCAAGATGGTGGTTGGCTTATTCCAGAATATTATACCAGAGTGCAGAAGTTTATCCCGTATAAGACGGAAATTTCACTGAGTTTCAACTAACTCCAAATAATGAGAAAATAAACAGCGAAATTCAATTGGTTGAACTTTCTCCAATATATCCGACACAATGGCCGATAGAAAAATCTCTAAATATGGACGAAGGTCGTCACAGCTACACTCGAGAATTAATAATAATGATCTCTTCACTTTTCCATATGACAAGAAATGGTTTTTCAGGAAGCGTGCAATGTTGGTAGCCTAATTGAACTAAAGACAGAAACGATCTTAAACAAACTGCGCGCCAAAGTTAAGATTCGCTGTAAATAACTTGAATAAAATATTAACCATTTCACGACATCCCCGATAACGCCTTTATAAAATAAACAATGTTACAGTATCTCATAAATGCAATTCTTCGTTGTCTGATTTTCTTTATCAGGTTTAACTTTTGTTAGATTAGCTCAGATGGTATCTTGTGTCTTGATGGCGGTTGTTGATCCTATTTCTATTCATGAGAAGAATTGAAAATAAGTACGACATAAAAACCGCCTTCAAGACAAACAAGATACCATCAGGGCTAATCTAACAAAAGTTAAATCTGATAATGAATAGCAAAGAACGAAGAATTGCATTTATGAGATACCATGTGAATGCAGAAGATCTTTTATAATAGACATCAGAAGTTTTCTCATGTGTTAGACACTAATAGATGCAAGTTAGTCAAATATGCTATAATGAGTATCATCCGATGAAATGGAACTAACATATTGAAAGCAGAAAAACCTACAAGAAGAAAAATCAAGGAGACAGCATTTATAATGAATACTTCAAATCCCACACTGCTTTTTTAAACATACAGGAAAGATTTTCACTACGTCTTGCGACGAAAGTCTAAGTAAGCATCAAACATTTACAAATCATATACTATTTACATATTTTTTTTTATTATTTTGCATCCTATTCAAGCCGTTCACTTTCCTCATGTCGAGGATTTTTCGTTTAGACGTAGTTCCAATATACTGAGAAAGTCTTATAGTAGTATAATTTGAAATCTCAAAACCGTTTATGAAGAAATATTGCTTTTGATCCAACCTATAAATAAACTGTTTTCGAAAAATTTTCCTCAACTTTTCCACAATAAAATCAAAATAAATTGATTGTTTTTTTTTCGAGTTTTGAATGACCAAGGTACCAGGTATCGATTTTTTGCTTTAAATTCCAGGGCATTTATTCAAACTTAGATGCGAAAATGCAGCCTTCACTTCTATTCCAGATTCAGATTCTGAGTCATTCTCAGCACCCTCATTTTTTCTCGGCTTATAGATACAAATCCTGGCTGACTGTTTTATTTGACGTTTACTTCTGCACTAAGCGAAATGAATAACAGAAAAATTTTTGGTTTTAATCAATTGAAATGTAAAATTTTCCAATGATTCCGAATCTACTAAGAGACAGTTGAGTTTGTATTCGACAGTTGAATGTTGGGCATTATCGGTCCGGAATCTTAAAGGCCCTGTAGACCGTCTACGTTGTTGGTCAAACTTCATGTTTTCATCAAACAAAAACGCATACGATCAAACCTATATCAATTGAATTTGTTGCACTTGTCCATATTCCAGTTTTCTCCTTGCCGCGAGTGAAGTTCGTGTGTTGTTATCGTATGTATTATCCATGGTTTCAAGGCGATAACTAAGATCTTATTTGACAAACACCGTTACACACTATGAGCTTGGTTTGTTTAATACACCGTCGATCGTCGATCAAAATTTCAAACACGTCCAACAAGCTCACACTCACACAGTATATGAATATACAGGATACGGCAAAAATCAGTTCACCGTTTTGTATATGAAATGCTAAAAATAATTGCAAATAAATTTATTTTCGTGAAAAATATAACATCAATAATCACTTGTTGCCCCACATTTTATGTTCGAATTGTTCCCCACATCTTAAACACAACACACATACGGCATCCTTCGGTCACGGTAAAACAAATTTTATGGAAAAATCAGCAGGGTGACCTGAATGTGGCGCGTCGACTTCGGAGCTAGTACGAATTCACGATACAGTTTATGCACCATTTGTCTGGTGAAACTTGCTTATTTGGAAAGAGCTGGCGAAATTCCTAGAAAATTTCAGCATAATCTCCATCAAGTTTAAGGTGAAGTGAGCAATCAAACACGTTCTTCTTTCGTGTACACGCGCAGCCATGGCAACGAAAGCACTGTGAACGTACACAACAACACTACATGGGAATAACTCGACTCGCTACCTTTCAGCTGCCTCCTTCCTCCCTAGGTACGATACTGACCAATAATACGCGCATGCGTGAATACTAGACAGTGTAAACTGCCTTTTGCTGCTCTCTGTATTTGTGAAACAAATATTTGACAAATAATTTGACCGTGTATAGGGCCCTTGAAGATCCCAGTTATGGAGTAAGAGTAATCACTCCCTTTGTAGAAAGTGTCCATCCAAATTGCACAAATGTAGAGATCGTATGTGTTTGATTCAATTGAAAGTCGATCAGAAGGGAGAATGGAAATTTATCTGAAATCTGAATGGTCAAGTTTTAACAGTTTTGTCTCGAATTTCTTTTATAACTGATTGTGAACAACAGAGGATTGTTAATCTATAAGATTATTTATAATGCATACTGGGCCATTGTGATGAGCAACTGTCTCGAAAGAGGATTAGCTTCTTTCGCATTACAGCAGTATAAAATGTCAGGAAATTACTTTGGTCTTAAGAAATTGTTCGAAATTTAATAATCTCCTACAAATGAGAGAGAGCTACTGCAACAATCAATGGCGAAACCCGAAGACACAAGTGACATCCATACTTGTGCAATTCCGATGGACACATTCTGGTCGGCCATATGAGAAATTCATCCTTTCGCTCCCTACATAACACCAGTATGAGAATACCTTTTCCGTACTATGCGCGAAATATATTCACCACCCCGTACATACAGGGTGAGTCTTTGACCACTGCGTTAATTTTAACCATAGATTCTTTACACCAAAAGAAACATTTTTTCTTATAACATTTTTTCCAAATTTGGCCCCATTCAAAAGATATAGTGTGTTGAAATTTCATAAAAAATTGCATTTTCACCTATAATATTAAAACGATAATATCAATTGAAATGATCTTCTGTAGAAGGTTTTTGATAA
Source organism: Micraspis discolor (assembly GCA_030674115.1). Lineage (NCBI taxonomy): Eukaryota > Metazoa > Arthropoda > Insecta > Coleoptera > Coccinellidae > Micraspis > Micraspis discolor. The sequence goes on from JARTUT010000905.1 coordinate 306,457, forward strand.
CAGTCATGCATATTTTGGCATCATTAGATTTATTCCATTTCTTGTGGGTTTCTCACTACTACTCTACAGATTGGTTAAATTGCATGAAAAACAAATATCGTTGAACTAAAGGTCCGTATCTTGAACTTCCTGGAATCATTAGTCTTTTTGCAGATAAAATCCGTTCTTCTATCCTCCTAAATTGTAGCATTCTTGAGATATTTGAAGTTGAAAGGAATTAAATCGATATAATTTTGTCCAAATATTCTGATTTTCCCAAATCCAACTCTGTGCTGAAATAATTCAATAATAAGATTTGTTCAATGTTGCCATATTTTATGTCTATATTAAATATTTCTACAAAATGTTGGGGAAATCTCTCCAGTCTATGGTTCCACCAGTAAAAACTAATGGATGAAATTAACCACTGAACAATTTTTGTCTTACAATCACTACAAAACCTGAATTGCCATTTGCTGTATTCATTATAATGATGTCTAGCACCTTGTTTAATATTTAATCCAGAGTAATATTCCATAATAAATAGAGAAAAAGATTTCCTTCACTAACATAGGTACTTCGGTATATTCTCATGACCGTTGAAATAGGTAATGTATTTTCTGTCAGGACCTGTTGAATTGAAGTCTTGTCTTTATGAAGAGCTGGTTCTTTATAGCTTCAGACTTTCAGGGTTCATCAAATTATATCTATTCTAACATAGGAATGCTTCAAATTAACCCACATATTTATTTCATACACCGATTCAACCTGGTACACGAACTTAGGAGATAATAGAATTTGACTTAGTTTTAATATTTCTGAATGTTAGTTATGATTAATTAAAATTCAATCAATATTGAAACTGGAAGCCATAGGTTCATAAACAAGAAAGATTAGAATAGAAATGTATTTTCTGACCATAATCATTTCATACTGAATTGAATAATTCAAATTATCGAAATAGCTATTATTATTTTATTATAATATTTTCCACATTTTTCAAGGTACAAACTGTTGACAGTTTCAAACAGAATCAAAACAACAAGGAACCACAGAACACTATTTTATTGGGAACAACCCACCACAGAGACGTTATTATAACATTTCAATGTGGTAATAATTCACTCTAGTTATTCTGAGAAAAATTATAACTGAAGATCGATAATGATTACAAATATTATCTTTCATTTAAAAAAAATCTTTGCAATTATAAATTTTTTTCTCCTGGGGTTCAGTAATAAATTAATAAATTAATAAATAAATTAATATTCTATGGTAAGGTATTAAAATTTGACATAATCTATGAATAACCATTATTCAATATTTCTGTTTTTGTTTACATAATTAAAACACTGATTATAAAAACCAAAAATTTACGCATGTTCAGAAATTAATCATAGTCTAAACAGAATAGATTCTTACTAACGAAAAAACACGTAGTTGGTTTTTCGGAATCAAATGAAGGTTATCAAACCTAATTCCTTCAAGCAAATATAATTGCACACCTAAATCTGAGAATACTTGTAATCTATCCAAGTAATTTGTTATTGTTATTCAGTAGAGAAAATAATCATCAAGCAAAGTAACATCACTTTAAAATACTTATTGGTAGTGACATTATTCATTGTTGTTGAAGATTTCGAAAAAGATTGCCATATTTTTAACAGTATGATATCAAGGGACCTCAGAGACCTATTCACTGGTCTCTGTCAAGAAGAAACTTCAGGAATATCAGTGTTTGGAAAATCATAGATGATTTTTTCTGGCTTTGAGTGAAAAAAAAAGCAATGTGACAACCTCTTGCCTTGGAAGTTTTCATAGAAATGATGGTTTTCATGATTTGGAAATTTTAAGAAGAAAATTACAAATGTATGATGATAACATGCAATAATTCTGAGATTTTTTTAAATTTCTTACTAGAAAGGGATTGTCTATAATCTTGAAGTAGAAAGAAATTATAGTAGAACAGCAAAAATCTGTTTATGGTGTTGAATTTTTTTTACAAGAAAATTAGTATTTTGTATCTTTCTTCTGGATATGGACCTCATCGGATGAAACATGAGTGAGTGAATCATTTCTTAGAGGGAAAATAATGTTTTTAAACAATTCAGATTTAATAGTGGATGCTGTGGAAGGTATTTTTCATTCAAATTAATCTAGACTACAGAGGGGTATTTGCCCAATGTGAAAAATAAAAATGCTTATAACTTTTTAACGCAGCTGAATTGGGAAGAACTGTAATGGAAAAAGTGTTTCTTTTGATCTCAAGAACCTATGGTTAAAATTAACGCAGTGGTCAAAGACTCACCCTGTATAGTAATATATTGAAAAATCAATAATAATGTATGCAAATGAACTTCCCATGCCATTTCATCTTAATCAAAATCGGCTTATATTTCATGTGTCGTAAAAATTTCAAATCAAGTCGTAAAATAGAAGTATTAGCCAAACGTATGAGCTAAACATATATTTCAACTTCCAACTCAATGATTATAAATTTACTGATAACATAATATGACGAAAGATTTCTGTAATGAGTGACTGTAAAAATATAAAAATGGTTTTCGTCAATAAAAATATTATCTGAAGTATGCTGATAATTCTAAGAAAAGAACAGTTGGAGATTCTCTTCCCAGCAATAAAATTGAACCCAGGAGTATTGGCCACTCCGTAGTGTTTATTTTATTTGTTTCTAATTATAGAATATGTATCGACCGTACATTTATTTTTCGGTATTTTTATACTCGATATTATTCTCTATTTTGAGATCATCATTTACATTAGTGAATTGAAATATTCACACAGATTTCAATCCCAATGATACTTATTTGTTTAACGAGTTGGGAAAAGCCTTATTTTCCGTAACTCGCATTACTCCTACGCAAGAAGATGCTAGTTAGGAAAACTAGTGTTTTCAACATGTTTCAAAGAATATTTTTTTCAAATTTTGAATAGGATGTGACTGTTTGAATTGAAATTAAATGTATCGAATCGTCCCCACATGCGTCAAGTCATTTTTCACATTGTTGCTATAGAAGCAACGTGTGTGTCATAATTCGTAATTTTATTTGTGATAAAAGTGGAAAATTGCAACTGTTATTTCAAAGTAGAAGGAAATATACTGCAACTTCCGATTCAAAGAACTACGTACCGAGCGACATCAAAGAAGCATCATTGAGGATAGAAAACCATTACGATTGCTGAAGGTTACCTGGCGAATTTCAGAATGAATAAACAAAAGATTGAAAGAAACATTCTTGGGAAAAATTACATGGACGAATTAATGCAATACAAAAACAACAATATGGAAACGTATCGATGAGCATTTTCCGGTGTTCTTGCCGTTTTAGTTCTTCCTGAACCCCTAGGTTTAGTGTAGAACCAGTTTCTTCAAATTTACTCCCTCAATTAGCGATTACATTAAGGTGAGGGACAGTATCATGACGCGAAAGGTTAAAGTGCACCCGGAAAGCCCGCTGAGTGGCGATGAAAGATCGACCATTTTCGAAAAACGTACGGACGACAAAGCCCTGTTGTTCACCAGATCAAACCATGGCAATGACTGATATTGGCTTGGCCCATAGATTAAATAGTACATTAGCAACACAGAGTCCAGGAATGTGGCTTTTCCTACGAGGTAAACATACTATTTTTCCGCAAATCGTTTGAAATTCGACAGATAATGATTGATTTAAAAAAACGCGATAATTTTATTCCCAAATAAATAGTGCTTTGAAATTCCTAATAAAATTACTTGGGTTACTATGGAAACGTATTGAGGTTGAATTGTCAAACTTGACGCTTATAAATTTAATTGCTGGTGTTCTCGAAAGTAAAATGATATGTGATGATGAAATTTCCATTCCTGGGACTCCTCCAGAGCTGGTTGAGGCAGTGAATACTGCTTCATTAGAATTATTGCCAAAGAAATCAAGAGAAAAGTACGAAAATGCATACAGACGTTTTATGGATTATCGCATGAGTAAAAATACGAGTTCTTTCTCAGAAAATGTTGTGATGGCATACTTCCTAGACCTTCGTTTAAAGATGAAATCTTCAACATTATGGGCCAATTATTCAATGCTGTCAACCCTTGTCAATGTAGATATATCTACATACTCAAAACTTCGTTCTTTATTGAAACGGCAAGCTCAAGGTTATAGGGCAAAGAAATCTAAGATTTTAACGAAGGAAGAAATTGAAAAATTTACAAGTTTTTAATTTCTATTTAGATTATAGCTTTATTTATTTTTTAGGTGGCTGTAATATTTGGTATTTCTGGGGCATGTAGAATGGATGAGTTAGTCCGAATGACTGTACACGATATAGAAGACTTAGAATCTAAGATTTTAATCAGCATACCTGATTCGAAAACCAACAAACCAAGATCATTTGTAATTAATCAGATCTACTTGAATGTTTATCGAAAGTATGTTTCGTTAAGACCAGAAAATATGAACAGTGACCGATTTTTCTTTAAATATCAAAGCGGAAAGGGTTGTAGACAAGTGGTAGGAATTCATCAATTTAGAAAAATGCCCAAAATAGTTGCTACTTATTTGAACTTGGTAAATCCGACAGAATATACTGGTCACTGCTTTCGTCGGTCTTCTGCAACAATATTGGTTGACTCTGGTGCCGACATAACTAGTTTAAAGAGGCATGGCGGATGGAAGTCATCAAACGTTGCTGAAGGATATATCGAAGAATCGCTTAACAATAAAGTTGAGGTGGCAAATAAAATTTTCACAGTACAAAATATTCAACAAAATGACCCTTCCACCCTGCATGTTGTCCAAAATGTTTCTCATAGTTCTAAGAGTGTTCCTCCAATGTTCAATAATTGTACTAACTGTCAAATTACTGTAAATATAACAAATTGATCTTAAAAATGTATTCAGCAATGACTTGATGTTTTCAAAATATAAATTAATTCCTTATAAGCAATGTGTTTTCTATCATTTATGTAGAACACTAACAACTGTACGGAAATATCATTTCCTTACAGTAAGGAAATGACATTTCCTTACAGTAAGGAAATGACATTTCCTTACAGTAAGGAAGTCCTGACTTTTTCTTCAAGAAATTTTGACAGGAATGTCAAAATTTCCTGGCGATTTGCGGAACAAGTATAAAGATGGGAAACTACCTTATATTGACAGTACCAAAAAGCGACTACATTTCAGCAGAAGTTGTTAGTTTTGAGATAGTAGATGGCGCTGAAACTGCATCTGTAATACGCCCAGAAATCTGTAATAGAAGGCGAGAATTTCAAATCGACCCATAGTTAAAAGTTTTTAACATTGCAATGCTACTATTAAAGGTTCCTAATAGAACCTTCAAATGGTAGAGAAAAATTGAAACCATTTTTATAAAGGTTCAATACTTATAATTATAAAAGCTTCTGGAGTTTGAAATCTTAAATGTATTTGGATTGATGGGGGATAATTATAATAATTGATATTTGATAATATATGATATAATATTTGAGTTGAAATACAATGACTTCTTTCTACACGCATAAATAAACAAAGAGAAAAAAATCACAACCAATATACTACAGAATATAAGTATTAAGTTATTCATTGAAATAAATTGCTCACTTGACGTTGACCCTTGTGCTGAATAAAATAATCCATAGTGACACTAGATTGAACGCTTTTGTCAAAGACACAATAGTTCAAGTACCATGAGAAATGATTCAAATTGCATACAATTCCGTGTGTGGAATTTTTTGTATGAACTTCTTTTTGTACTGATTAATGAAACGAGCATCCAATAAGCAACACATGGACATAAATAACTTGAGATTAAGGCAAGAATATTATGGACGACTTCGTGTTTTTTAACGTAATAAAATAGCACTGAGAGTTGACTAGGATACAAGGTCCTAAATCTTGACAAGGTCATGCAATTTGATAATATATTTACATAAATAGAAGAGAAGTTCACCTGCATTGAAATGAGATGCGTTATGTTGTGAACACCTAAAATTTTCAACCACTTTCGTAGGTCCATTAAGATCTGGAATGCTTCCACGGTACAACAGCACCCTTGGATTTCTTGTCCCAAATTGATCCTCAAAAAACTGATCACTGCAAGCACAGTATGAATTGTGCTGCACAATAGTATATAACATTACTAGCAAGGTGAGAGTTTTTACTGGCGAATGGAGGATATAACGATTAGCCGCAGGAGAGTCAGTGACCTCATTGAGCCAGTAAAACATATTTCCTTGCGTGTATTGTTTTATATTTTATTTGTTTCTCATTTGTAAAAAGGTTAGATAAATTCCAAAGAAATCTCAATAATTTGTCGAAAATGTCGTAAGCTAAGGAAGCGTTGTCATGAAAATGGCGAAAGCGATAATGAATATACCAAAACAAATTATTGAGGCAGCCAGCAGTGTAGCTTCAAGTTTATTACCTGCAAAATCAGCTTCAAGGTACTAGGGAGAATACGACGACTTCAAAAAGTGGCAAAACAAAAATAGTGTGATTGAGGTAACTGAAGATGTTTTGTTGGTCTACTTGAAATCTATCAACTAGATTCAGCCCTGATACTGTATGGGCAAAATGGTCTATGTTGAAAAGCTGCTTAGAAATTAAAGAAAATGCCCCCGTTCTGAAGGTTTGTTTTCCTTAAAAAATTTATTGAAAAATATGATGTTTAGTTATGTTATGTACGCCAAAAAAGGCCAAGGTATTAAGTAAAGAAGAGGCTGAACAATTTCTTTTACATGCTCCTGATGACCAGTGGTTGCTGGCAAAAATTTAACAATGCTTGGGATGACCAGATGTTGACAATGTGCGAAAAAAATTGTAACAAACATGAACGGTGTAGAAGATATAGGAAAATACGTTATTGTGACATTGCGCCAAACCAAAAATTCAACAACAACAAGATTCACCAGAACCGATGATGGCTGCAGCTTCAAGCCCTGCATGTTATACAGAAAATATGTAAATCTTTGGCCTCCTGGAACAGAAAACTTAAGATTTTTTTTGACATACCGACATAGAAAGTGCATTTCCCTTAATGCTGGCCAACACACTATTGGTGGTGTCCAAAAGCAAATAGCGAAATATTAAGGTTTAAAAGACCAAGAGTTATACACCGACCATTCTTTTCGCAGAACTGGAGCCACTATGGTTGCGGATTCGGGTGGTGATATTTTAGCACTAAAGCGTGCAGGAGGGTGGAAGAGCACCGAAATTGCGATGAGTTATGTCGATGATTCGGACAACAAAAAATCGAAATGTCTATCAAATTATTTGGTATTAAGGAGAGTACAAATGTTCTGCAGACCTCGAGTTCAGCAGTTACTGAGTCAACAGATGATTCATCATCATCAGTATCAACTCGTTCATCATCAAAAATCTGTGTTACTGAAAATAACAATTGTACCATGATTTTCAACATATATGACGATAAAACAAAATTTTCTTATGTAAATAATACTACTAACTTGTTAAAATTTTTGCAAGCAAACTGTTTTACAAGTTATTGATTTAATAAAATAAACTTTCTTGATTAATATTGTGCTTTTGGAATCTGAGGTTCACAAATGAGAAACATATAAAAATATTAACTATAGTCCTACATGATCAATATCTTTATTTTGATATTCATGTTCTTTGCTGAATTGAAGAATGTAACTTCTGGTTTGTTTATCTTGTCATTGTCACAACCTCTTAGCATACAGTATGCACCATCATGCACAAGAATCATTATCAAATCGGGAAAATAAAATTTGAGAACGTAATGTAAAATTTTCGAAATTCAAAACGAAACAATTATTGGTAAACGAAAATAGCCTATAATTAACAGCCCCAGCTGATGAGAGTTATCCATTCCTCATCGCTGTGCTATGTTTAGTGGTTATACTGAGGCAATAGATGGCGTTCGGATCGAGTTAGTCGCTTAGTTTCCCATCTTGTTCTTGTTTTAATCTATGGCATGGCCTACCCGACAAAATGAAACTATCGTGATAGGATTATCCCCACCATACCGGAAGTACCAACCTTTCGAAACTTCACTGTTTGATTTTCCTCACGTTGCATAATGACTAATTGTGTTTAAAAATATCGATTTCAGCAAAATTTGTGTATTTTATTCTTATTTGCATTTTCTTCAGTTTTCTCGCTTGACGGTTTTCACGAAATTTTTTCACTTCTTTCTTTCAGCAATATTCCAATATTTTCCAAGATGATTATTCATCAAGTTGATATACCAGAGGTTACTGAAAAACACAAATTTCAGATACTCACGGCCATTGATACCATTACCTTTTCATTTCGTTCCACAATGCTGTTCGGTGAAAAGAATTCAGAAGGTTAATCGAAGGTAGGGAAAAGCTGAATCAGGCAATTAACTCATAGAAAATTGAGAGTAGAATCTTCTTCCTAATGAAACAAAACCGCAGTGTCATGAAAATATTCCAGGTAGGGCAATTAGAACGTCTACGGAACTTCCGAAGCTATTACTGAAATTATTCCATAAATCTCCTGAAATGTAGAACCTGCTGGAGAAACATTGAAAATAATGGGGTCTTGAGTGGATCTGACATTTCTTAATCTAGCCTGAGGGAAGAAGCACGTAAGAATCGATTTGAGGATTATTTTCTGCTTTCCAAATAGCTGGGGAATTCAATTCCAAGAAAGTTCACTGGGTTATTGCCGGAGAAAATAGACCATAATGCCAGACAAATTGGACTTTCTTATGTATTCAGTAATATAAGAATGTACGAGTTCAAAAAAGGTGATTGCTTGCCAAGAACATCAATAATAATATTAATGAATGGTCTTTACTTTACTAGGTGGAAGTTCAGGTAATTGCTATTCTTACAGTTTCACCTATCAAACAATATACCTAATAGTTGAAACCCTGATAAATTGTTGCTACAATTTTTGCAATATACTGAATAAAAAGTTATTTACAATAGAATAATGAGTACATTCTAATGCGAGAAAGAGCAGAGTTAGAACCAAATCATATAAGCTCGGAAACGAGCAATTGATATACAGGGCTATTCACTAAGCAGAGTTGTTATGGATTGCAACCAAAAAAAGTCGATATTTTCAAGCTCAGTTGCATTTTCATTCATAAACACTTGAATGGCATTAGTTTAATTATTGATGCATAAAGCACTGATAGTACTGCTCATAGTATCAAGTGATCGATTCACAAATTTGTTAAATATGCCAATTTCTTCTGACTTCCATTGCGTAAGAGTTGTAATTCTGCTTCTCTTTGATTTGGGAGTACCAACTTATTTCCTTCTTTGCTTGTACTTCTTTCACCATTTGGACATTGTTGAGTTCTACATTGGCACCACCTGTTGAAATCACTCTTTATTAATAAGTACATAAGTACATACACTATCAGTTCTAGCTCCTCAATCTTCTGCGCATTTGAATCCCCAATGTCCATATAGCAATTGCATTAAATACAAAATATTTGAGAATATTAATGAACTCATTACTGTTCCAAGTCCGTATGCAGATTATGTAGAAGCTCCTTCATAAATAGGCCAATCTTCTCTGTATTTAGGATCTGTATTTCAATATGCCTAATAAATGAAGTTTCTCTATTTCAGTGTCGTAATGAGTTATTACAGTATTACATTACAGTACTGAAAACAGTGCTGTAATGAACTCTTTACAGCATTGTTTTTAGTTATATTTTTCGTTTTCTGGTTGACAACATTGACATCCTATCCTTTCGAATGTCAACACGCATGTCAATTGTCAATATTAAACCATGTAGAGATTTGAATGCACTATTCAAATTCTATAATATATCAATTTTCGTCAGTCACACCAACTGCGAAAATAAAATACAAAAGGCACTATGAGGTATAATCTCTAATATATTCAACCGCTACTGTATAATCAACAAACATACAATTCAGGGAATTCCCAATCTCTGAAGTCAATCACAAATATTAGGCACATCTTCTTCTTCTTTTTTCTTCTTTCGTCTAGGTGAAACCGCCTGTTTTCTTTCATCGATTCTCTGCCTATACTGTTAAATTGTCACGCCATCGTTTTCGAAGGAGCCACACACTCCTGTGACTCAGTGGAGATTTGTCGCGTGCAATTGTGACCAATCTACCCTCCTCCATTCTACCGATGTGCTCGTTCCATTCCCTTTTTCGACTCAGCACCCACTCATTTATGTTTTCCAGTCCGCAGGTTCTTCTTATATTTTCACTCCTCTCCCTATCCATCAATGTTTTTCAGCTATCCTCCGAAGTACCCTCTTTTCGGTGGTTTCCAATAGTTGTCTCCTCGCGGTGTCAGGTCGAGTTTCAGCGGTATATGTCATGGTCGGTCTTACCACTGCTTTCAAGATTCTAGACTTAGTCTGTATATTGATGCTCTTATTGCGCCACACTGTGTCACTCAAACAACTCGCCACTCTTGTCGCTCTATTAGCCTGCTCTCTCACCTCCTCCTCTACGTTACCAGTGCCCAAGATTTCTATTCCTAAGTACCTGAACTTTATTTCTTGTTAGATAACTTGGCCATCAACTTCCAGTTTGCATCTTAATGTTTATCTTTGATGTTGTCAGGCACTTGGTTTTCTGAGTTGATATTATCATATTGAATGATTTATCAATGCAGTCGAATCGATGTAATATAATCGCTGTAAACCGTCCTCACTCTCTACAACTAGTACTGCGTCATCAGAATAGCACCATATTGCTATCTCACGATCACCCATTTTGTATCCCCTCAGCGCACGAGCACTCCCTATCACCTCAATCTTTATAACGTTGAACAGGAGAGGGCTCAGGGAATCACCCTGTCGAATGCCACGGCCCACAGCTATGCGTTCAGTCAAAACCCCGTTAATTTTCGCCTGAATTCCATTTTCCTCATATATATTCTGAATGGTTTGAATGATGTTATGTGGGATCTACCTATTGTAGAGTAGGTGTAAGACATCTCTCAGTTGCACACGATCAAAGGCCTTCTCCAAATCAATAAAACTCATGTATGCTGGCCTGTTGTATTCTATTGATTTCTCCCGTACTGTCTTAAGATGAATACTGCATCTGTGCATGACCTGCCGGATCGGAATCCCTGTTGTTCATCGGATAGGGACGTTAAGTTGTCAATTTTGTTTGCTATGACCTTAGTGGCAAGTTTTAGTATTAGGCACTTATCTTAACATGAACAGTGATGATGACGAGTTGACAGCTTGCTTGTGGATCTTAGATAGAGCAAGGAGAGTTTACTCGAAGGTACTGCTTGCCTGGTACTCAATAGAAAGTGGATTTTTTCCAAGCGAACATTTCACAGCATCCAGAGGAAGTTATGCTCCAAGGTTCAACCATGTCTCTGCTTGGGGCTAGATATTGATCCAAGGGTTGGATGCCCAAGTAGCATTTTTTGTTTCATAAAAGTGCGAATACACTCATCGACACTGCCTTATAAAATTCAATGTTATATAATGTAGATACAATAAGTTTTCCTGGTCCCTTATATATCCCTTATTGACCTTAAATGATATAATTTATAACTTCCCTATAAGTGTCGACAAAGACTTATGGTTTTTCCGATAACCATTTGAACACTTTTATAATCCTATCTATACGACTGTTATATAAAACTCCAATATGGAGACGATACTGTTTCCGTTACCTTTCTGTTGTTGTTTCAATCACCTTTCTGGATGAAAACGCGCATGCGCAATTTTGTCGTATTGTTTCATTCTAATTCAACGTCAAGTATTATTCATCTTTATATATCTGTTGGTTTATTGGTTTGTTGAATTCAGAAACAACCCAATAACATTAAATATGAAGTTGAAGATACGTAGTTGGTTTTATTGAACGCTTACAATAACATTTCCAATAAGCGCGAAGAAAATCTTGAAGGTAATTGAGCAAACACTTGCACTTTTCTACACTGTATGAAATTGAATTTTTCTTCCGTGCGCCCTCGATACACGAATGTTTTGAATTTGTTTTGGAATAATATACAAATCAATTTCAATCATTTTTTTCTAAATGTAACAATTTTTCAATACTAACACTAAGTTTTGAATAATGATATCTTGAAATTAACAAAAAATTCATTTTCAATCCAAATTCAACTTTTTTTCTTTGTTCTAAATTTTTCACAAAACTGAAAAAACACGACATTTTCAATAACAATATGGCCGTGTCGGGTATTTAGTAATGCTCAACACTTGGACTCATATAAATTATTTCACATCCCTTATGTAAATACACTGCCTTTTTGTTCTATAATAATTTCTGAAATATTCATAATCACCAATTTGAGTGATAAAAATTACTGAATAAAAAAAAGGAGGAGCTTTATAAACTCAAAGTGATTTACGCCACCACCATCCCTGTATTATAACTGATGGTAACTCAAAACACCTTGAAATGACCAGTTGTTCTCATGCATTCGAATTAATCCGGATGCGTGAGAACTACTGGTCATTCGAAGGAGTCGCTCTTTGAATGAAAACATAACCTAATATTCTTGACGCAAGTTTTCACTCAAGATATTGTGTACTATTTTCAATAATTGTGATTAGGTGTGGACATGTCTTTCAAAACAGTTCAAACCGAAGAAACAGGAAGGAGATATGCCTTCTCTTACAATTGTTCCTGAAGCTTGGGAACAAAACGGCATCCTTTATTGGCCCAAATCAAGGAATACAGCGAGTGCAGTACGAAATCCGTTTTCAAGGCTGGAAACAGTATCCTTGTATTGAGAAGAGAGACAAATTTTTGTTATACAAGGCTGCAGAAGAAGAAATATCTGCAATGCTGCAATATATGGACAGATAGGTATAGATCATTCAACGAATTTTCCTGGAGAGAATTTAAATCACCTTGCTGAAAAATTGGATAATAGATACAATACAAATGAATAATATCAATAAGGACCTTAAGAAATATCTTTCCTGATTGTTGGGTGTAAATCTAATAATTTTTATAGGTTTTTCTGCAAACTATGAAAATGCAGTGATGTCACTGTCACTTTCAAGTAGTTGTAAAGTTGAATTTAAAAACACCTTTTTATTACTTATTCTCATCTTGATTTATAAGGGTACTCAGTTATTGGACATACATGATTTTTATGTATATAAAAGACTTGATAAAAACTTGAAAACACTGAACACTATCGGTTATTTTTCGAAGTTGCAAACACTTCTATAGAACGCCCTATTATAACTGTTGTATCACCTTGCTTTTGATGTTTCATAGGCGGGTTCCTGTCACCTTTATAAACTCATATTATGAACCTTTTGGTACTATAACCTGTAGTTTTTATGAACTGTTGAAAATCTATAGTTTATAGAAACTTTTGTGAATCAATAATTTTTGCAACTCTTATATGAACTAAAACACCTCAGGTACTTAGCACCCCTATTATGAATCACTAATAACACCAATTTCAAATTTATAAATCTTCAGGTTACCAAAAATGTTACTTGGGTGTACATTGATGTAGTTCAATCTTGGACTACAGTACGTGTTAATTCCGTACGAGGGTACGATTTAATTCCAGACAAGGATAAGCCTTAATCCCGAAATAGGAGTGAGAACGATTATGCATTTCTCGTAAATCTTCTACTCACAAGAGTCACTTCTAAAGATGGATTGCGATATGAGATGTTGTGTGAGTTGGGAGGATTGGTAGATTTTTTAATGTAAGAAATAGAGAACAATAGGGAGTCCAAAAGATAAAGATAAAGATAAATAATTCAACATGAGTAAAAATAAGAAATTTTAACATCATAGTGAATTCGGACCGTAACATGAGATTCTAGATGGTGTGGAAATATCAAACAATTTATAAAATAATCAACAACTTGCTCTCTATATATCTGTTCAAGGACCCACGGAGTGTTGCTGGAACTAAATTTTTGCCCGCCATCTTATTGAAATTTTGGACAGTTCACGTGATCAGAACGGTCTAACTCACGGAGGTTTATGGTGTTTTACATAGTAACTTGAAAAATCTCTAGCATAAAATGGAATTATGAGTGAAAATTTTCATGCGAACATTTTTCACAACTTCAAGACCACATCGCTCACCAGTAACAGTACAGTAACACGTTGAGCATGCAAAGGCTTCTCAATGTTCGCTCTAGGATTTTCAGAAGCCTAAATTGCATGATGATGTACCCAAGTGGAAATGAGCTTCATCTGAAAAAATGATTTTGTCAGAAATACCAACGGGTTGTTCCAGAATGAATTGAGCGAATCTACGGCGATGTGAATGGTCCGTCGGCTTCAATTCCTACACTAGTTGAATCTTGTAAGGCTTCAAAGCCAAATCCTTATGCATAATTCGCCATGTGATAATTTGGGATATACCCAGTTCTTGAGAACGTCGAGTCACTGTGGCTCACGGACGATGTTATCAGTTGAAAAGGCCGGTAGAACACGCGTTGGTGTTGGCACGTTTTGTACCGAGCCTGTCGACTCAAATTTAGCGACAAAATTTTTAATGGTGGTCTCAGGAGATCGATTATGTTGTCCGAAAATATTACGAAGTTTACGGAAAGTAATTTAAACACAACCACAATTTTCATAGTGGGTATTGATTATTTAAATTTAATTTTCGAGCGAAATTGAATTCATAGTAAAAATTTCCAAAGCATCTACTACGAATGCTGTAGTATGACCAGAATTATAAAACAACGTTTATGTTGAAAGACTCTTTATTTTCGGCATAGTCACTCTAAAGCGACAGACACAGAAAGCATTCCTGGAAAAAAACCACTACCAATATCTAGTCTTCGATATTTAGTACAAATCTTGTGATCCGACGAAGAACTTCACGAGTCCACAAAATTCTCAAATTGGGCATAGGAAGATCACAAATTCACTATCAGCATCAAGTATATCAGTCAAAAAAAGGCTGATCTAAAAAATCACTTCAATCTAATTAAGTCTATCTGTAATGAAAACTAGAACTTATTGAGAGAATCCTAGAAAAAAAATCGAGAAAAAATCTCAGCTGCCCCTGAAATAACATTATCACTCAGATCAAACTGAATCTACTCGGTTACACTAAGAAAGGCCAATCTACTCATCCATCATACAGAAATTTCTCGAAGGGTATTTGAGCAAATAACAAAAGAACACTTTTTTTGAACACTTGTCCTTCTAAAAACGAAGTTGACCTAATTATTTCAATATCAGTAGTGGTTCTGGGTGTGGAAACTAATGTGGCTTTATGCCAGGCTACCCTTTACATCTTGACCGGAGCCAAGCCAAGAACCATCGTGTCTGCATAGACGTTCTTGCTGAAATAATCCCCATCCTGAAAATATACAACCATAATAGTCTACCGAATTAAATTGACAACAAACGACAACTAGAGAAAGATTATTTAGGTACGAATAATATTTTATTTATACCCCTTCTCATTTCAGAGTTGAAGAGAGTTCTCTAGCTGACTCATCAGCAAAACTGTCCCCGAAAAGTATGAAAGCTAACTCAGCATATTATAGTGATTAATGTTTATGAAAATCTGAATGGGGCAAATTATAACTGAGTCACGTAGTGATGACCGAGGTCATACAGTTGTGATATCACTATTACGACTCAGCGGCTCCAGAATGACAAGGTACTATAAATGTCAAATATATTTTGTGGGAGTGGCTGAGCTACCAATCTTAACGTGCACAAACTTGAGTGGTCAACTCCTGTCAGTAAATTCTAGGACAAGAAAGCGACAAGTTCCGGTTGTATTATATAATGCTAATCCTTTCGTGTACAAATAATATAAATTGAATCTAATTGCTACGTAGTTCTAGTGCTATTTCGACGCAAAATGAAAGAACTTTTGTTGAATAAATATCATTATGATATCGTTCAACCGACAAACAAATCCAAAATGACTATGAACCAAGATGTCATTTCGAAAAAATCAAATGATTGACTGTAGAAATCATTTTCGTTCCTTGGCAGAGTCGTCTTCTTCCTTCTCGCCGATATATGTGTTATGAAATAATTCTTCCTTGTGCATTTCTTCCAAAGTATTTGTTTCTTTTTGTCTGATATCCGCCACCTCTTGTATTACTTTGAGGCAATCAGGGTACTTCTTGATACTCGCCCTAAATATTTTTTTGTCTAATCTGTAAGTTTCACACATCTCCAGAGCTATAACATTGGCTGTCCGCTTGACATCTTTAGACAAAAGTGCCACCTCTCCGAAATAGGCTCCATCTTGTAGGTGACAAACCTGAAAAGAATTTGAATTATTGACAAATGTATAAAGAGTGATTAAAGCAGGTGATTCTTGAAAAACGAATTCACAATGGCGCGAATTAGAGAAAAGAGCTGGAGAGCATCGATATGAGATCAGATTGCTTTGGTGTTCTTGACGAACTACAAGGGAGTTCAGGAGCCGCCAATCGGCCGATGAACGGTACAGGAACAGACCTAGCCCAAGGTACACTATGAAACTGGTAGTTACACCTTGTATATACCATTCGTAGTAAGGGAAGGGGAGCTGTGCTTCGCTGGCTGGCAAAAATCTGAGAGAACCACTCTAAACGCTGAATACCATAGTAAGGCGGGATACAAGAGTCACAAGTGACTAGCTGATCAGTCACTAGATTTGTCACCACGGTGCACTTGCGCATTCCTTGTGACATGAAGGCTTTCCATCATTTAATGGAGGGAGGGTACAAACCACAAATGTCACAGATAAAAAAAAGTTCTAGAAACGATCTTGATGAATGTTCGGAAACGTACATTCTAGGAATTACCAAAGTGAGGAAAATAATCATGAGTGTAAAGGAACATGTGAAAGCATAAGAAATTAGGCGCTGAACTTGAAGAAAAGAAAGAAGAGTTGCAAAAGTGGAGAAGGGTGAATTAGTCAAGAAATACGTGAGATTGGTCGTGTGTTAGTGTTTTGGAACTTATGCATCAGCTCCAAAGGCGGCTTCTCCTTAACAGGGTGTCGCGGAGTGCTATTCTATTGGTTATTGAAGACCCGAAAGACAATCTCGGAAGTGAGGAGATATATTCAATGGATTCGCTGAGATAGCAACACCCTGATGACTGCTGTTGGCAGATGGCAGAGAGTACACGGTGCAGTCATTGAGAAAACATTGAGAATGAATTGAGAGTTTGTTGAGGTTAAAAATTTTGGCGAACCCAGTATTATATTGAAAGAACACAAGAGACTTGGGAAAAAATCTTCGGTTTTTCTTGGAAAATGACGAAGGCAGTCGTCATAAGCAAGCTGCATATGAGAAATGGCTCTAGTCTAGATGTTTGAGAAGGTTATAAAAGTTGTGGCGAGAAATTGCGAAGGTTATTTGGAAAATATGGTATTGGAAATACCACATACACTGAAAAATAGTTACACTGGTAAATCTGTATCACAGGAGCCTTAATCTGGGATATCTTATAATAAGATCCAAGAAACGACGAAAGTATCTTGAAACTGTGGTAGAAATGACCAAGCCGAGCGTTAATGCAAGAAGCAAGAAAGATGAAGACAACAAATTTTAAACCGTACTGGAGACTAAAGCTGGAGAGAATTGACGTGAGATCAAATGGCTTTGAAATGTTGACAAACTGAGAAAGACCTTGTGGCCCTTCTATCGATCGACGGACCCCTGGTGTAGGGCTGTTGCTCGCTTTCACACCATGGGGCACCTGTCACATTCCGTTGGACATATAGGCTTTCCGTCCGTGAGATGTCACTACTAGAGGGTAGCCTTCAGTTACTCCCGATTTGTAAAAATTGATGCCAACAAATCAAAAATAATGAGGAAAATGGATGTAGGGAATGAATCAATAGTATTACAGAGAAATAGAAACGTTCTAGAAACGATGCGATCCAGAAAAACATTGAGAATCGTACAGTGGGAGAAGAATTAGCAGTGTGAATGTAGAAACAAGGAGAGGGCACTGGAAATTGGGCATAGAACTGAGACAGTTTTTAACAAATGACTATATATGAAGTATAGCAAGAATGCGGCACTGCATATATGAATATCTGTCAGAATGAATTCGAACTTGCAGGGAAGAAATACAAGTATAAAAAAGTGGAGAAGGCAAAAATTAGGCTGAGCAATCATCCAGGAAATGTGTGGGCGAGCTTGTTTGTAGGAGCCTATGCACCAGCTGTAAATGCACTGGTGGTGAAAGACCCAAGCGGGAAGCTCGGGAGTGAGGAAGTATTATCGTAGCTCAGCAACACATTACGACATCGGGGTGACTGATGTTCGCAGATGTAGGAGAGATAGCTAGGCAGTCTTTGAAAAAAAGACCGCAGATGAACTGAGAGTTTGTCGAGATTCAAAAAATTCGGTGAACTCAGTACAATATCGAGAAAACCCAGGTGATTGGGGGAAAGAGTGCTCAACTTCGATGTTCCTTCGAACACGAGGAAGGCAAAATTGCTAAGCGAAATGCATAGTATAATTAGTTGTAGTCTGGACGGCAAAACGTTTTCAGAAAATAAATCTATCGATTGTTCATTCATTGTGGCGGTTCTATCAGTATTATACTGTTGCTAAGTACGGAAAAATACCCCAAAACAAAAAGGCAAATGCTTCTGGCATCACGGCAGTGCTCCTCTACATTTTTGATTATGTGTTCCTTGTCTGTTTGAAACTAGTTCTACTATTTATTTGAATCATTAATATAAATACTATTCAACATTACTGAAGTTACTTTTTTTTTTCAGAAAAAACAAGTGGTGCGGCCTCTAAAGGTTTGTGCGACAAAGTTGTCAACCAAGGTTTGTGCTGTTTTCGATATCGCTTGTCATATCCTCAATTATAAAAATGTCCCTATCTATGTTTATATGTCATTCCTATTTTTCACAATAATTGTATTGACCATTAACATGCGTAACTTTTTGATAAGCTAATGAAGAGGTTCATAATACTTTTTAGAGATTCAGTTCAACATGCTTTTATGAGGTGCACTGCGCAAGCGTCACGACCTTTTGCGCTTGTGAGAACAGGTTTGTGATTTTGTTACCATTGTTACCGAATGTTCATGTCGATGATCATGTAGCGCATTTGTATTAATCCCTTTGTATTATTTGATAACTAAATTTTCCTATTCTTGGAACCAATATAAAAACAAGGGATTCTCTGCCACTTTCAATTTTGTCACACCATAGCGATCACTAAAATAATGAAAAGGAACAATCATCCCGGAGAACTATCGTTTCAGTGGTACGAGCTAGCCTCGATTGACCAAGGATATCACAGAGAATCAAGACCTCAAAAGCAACTGTGAACCGGTTTCGTTTCTTTCTAAAAGTTTACTCAGCCGTGTGCCTGCATATAGTAGGCACTTGAAATTATTCGTTTTCTATAATTGCTAAAATGATGTTGCTCATACAGCAAACTGAATACTAAAATATATTTCAAACTGACAGATCATGAGCATGAACACCAATTGGCTCGACAAGCATTCGATGCGAATCTGCAGCACTTTTCTTCGAATGGAAACAAAAAAATAGAGCTTACCGCAAATCATCACTTTCTGGTACAATATTTGACATATTTAACACGATGAAAAAATATGATGTTGTCTGTTCAATAACTTGTTATATACTAAATATATTCCACAGATTTCACAGCAAACGAATAAACCTATCTAGACATTTGTATCTTGACGCTCACTTCATACCGGTTTACCTGGAAGAAATGGAAATATTCATGGACCTCATAGGTTTCCTTCTGGTGAATAACTATTGTTTGTTCGAAGAAAAATTTCACCTACAAGTATTTGGTTGTGCCATGACTTCAAAATAAAGTGCCTAGCGAAGGATGTTATTAAAGAAAGTATCTGTAACCATTATTGATATTCAATTATAATATAAGTCAGAGAAACTAAAGTGAATCATTACCATTCAATATGAAACAATAAAATTCAATTATAACTCTATGGTGATTAGTTCCTAATTATTAGAATTCTGTGCAGCCTTGTTAATTTGACTTAGTTTGACACTTTTGACAGTTACTTGTTGCGATCTTCGAAACAAATATGAAAAAATATTTCTTAACAGACCAAATTCAGCAGACCGTTTGTCGGAAATACCCGAACGGCATGTTCATTGGCGTGCGGGTTGATTCAAATTATTCATTGAATAGGCGGAATTCTTGGGAAATATCAACAGGAATGAATTGAAATTTGGCAGTAGGAAGGGAAGAGGTAGTAGAAATATAGTGCAAGTGAAATTTTTTTCTCTTCCCTATTATAATTCGAGCATTTTCCGACCTATATAGTAACATTTAATATCTCGGAAACCTCTCGATAGAACATTTTATTTTTGGGATGAAGTTAGATGACAACAAAGGAAACTCGATAGTGAAAAAATTTTCGACTGCCCGACGGTCCATCATGTAGTTTTTTCGATATATATATAGCATATTTCAATATCTCAGAAACCTCTCGATAGAACATTTTTTATTTTGGGATGAAGTTGGATGACATCATAACGAATTCAACTATGAAAAAATTTTTGACTGCCCGACGGTCCATCATGTGGTTTTTCCAATATATATATAGCATTTTCCCATATCTCGGAAACCTCTCGATAGAACATTTTTATTTTTGGGATGAAGTTGGATGACACCATAGAGACTTCAACTATGAAAAAATTTTCGACTGCCCGACGGTCCATCATGTGGTTTTTCCGATATATATATAGCATTTTACCATATCTCGGAAACCTCTCGATAGAACATTTTTATTTTTGGGATGAAGTTGGATGACACCATAGAGACTTCAACTATGAAAAAATTTTCGACTGCCCGACGGTCCATCATGTGGTTTTTCCGATATATATATAGCATTTTCCCATATCTCGGAAACCTCTCGGTAGAACATTTTTATTTTTGGGATGAAGTTGGATGACACCATAGAGACTTCAACTATGACAAAATTTTCGACTGCCCGACGGTCCATCATGTGGTTTTTCCGATATATATATAGCATTTTCCCATATCTCGGAAACCTCTCGATAGAACATTTTTATTTTTGGGATGAAGTTGGATGACACCATAGAGACTTCAACTATGAAAAAATTTTGGACTGCCCGACGGTCCATCATGTGGTTTTTCCGATATATATATAGCATTTTCCCATATCTCGGAAACCTCTCGATAGAACATTTTTATTTTTGGGATGAAGTTAGATGACAACAAAGGAAACTCGATAGTGAAAAAATTTTCGACTGCCCGACGGTCCATCATGTGGTTTTTCCGATATATATATAGCATTTTACCATATCTCGGAAACCTCTCGATAGAACATTTTTATTTTTGGGATGAAGTTGGATGACACCATAGAGACTTCAACTATGAAAAAATTTTCGACTGCCCGACGGTCCATCATGTGGTTTTTCCGATATATATATAGCATTTTCCCATATCTCGGAAACCTCTCGGTAGAACATTTTTATTTTGGGATGAAGTTGGATGACACCATAGAGACTTCAACTATGAAAAAATTTTGGACTGCCCGACGGTCCATCATGTGGTTTTTCCGATATATATATAGCATTTTCCCATATCTCGGAAACCTCTCGATAGAACATTTTTATTTTTGGGATGAAGTTAGATGACAACAAAGGAAACTCGATAGTGAAAAAATTTTCGACTGCCCGACGGTCCATCATGTGGTTTTTCCGATATATATATAGCATTTTACCATATCTCGGAAACCTCTCGATAGAACATTTTTATTTTTGGGATGAAGTTAGATGACAACAAAGGAAACTCGATAGTGAAAAAATTTTCGACTGCCCGACGGTCCATCATGATGTTTTTCCGATATATATATAGCATTTTACCATATCTCGGAAACCTCTCGGTAGAACATTTTTATTTTTGGGATGAAGTTAGATGACAACAAAGGAAACTATATATATATATCGGAAAAACCACATGATGGACCGTCAGGCAGTCGAAAATTTTTTCATAGTTGAAGTCTCTATGGTGTCATCCAACTTCATCCCAAAAATTAAAATGTTCTATCGAGAGGTTTCCGAGATATGGTAAAATGCTATATATATATCGGAAAAACCACATGATGGACCGTCGGGCAGTCAAAAATTTTTTCATAGTTGAAGTCTCTATGGTGTCATCCAACTTCATCCCAAAAATAAAAATGTTCTACCGAGAGGTTTCCGAAATATGGTAAAATGCTATATATATATCGGAAAAACCACATGATGGACCGTCGGGCAGTCAAAAATTTTTTAACTATCGAGTTTCCTTTGTTGTCATCTAACTTCATCCCAAAAATAAAAATGTTCTACCGAGAGGTTTCCGAGATATGGGAAAATGCTATATATATATCGGAAAAACCACATGATGGACCGTCGGGCAGTCGAAAATTTTTTCATAGTTGAAGTCTCTATGGTGTCATCCAACTTCATCCCAAAAATAAAAATGTTCTATCGAGAGGTTTCCGAGATATGGTAAAATGCTATATATATATCGGAAAACCACATGATGGACCGTCGGGCAGTCAAAAATTTTTTCATAGTTGAAGTCTCTATGGTGTAATCCAACTTCATCCCAAAAATAAAAATGTTCTACCGAGAGGTTTCCGAGATATGGGAAAATGCTATATATATATCGGAAAACCACATGATGGACCGTCGGGCAGTCGAAAATTTTTTTTCACTATCGAGTTTCCTTTGTTGTCATCTAACTTCATCCCAAAAATAAAAATGTTCTATCGAGAGGTTTCCGAGATATTGAAATATGCTATATATATATCGGAAAAACTACATGATGGACCGTCGGGCAGTCGAAAATTTTTTCACTATCGAGTTTCCTTTGTTGTCATCTAACTTCATCCCAAAAATAAAAATGTTCTATCGAGAGGTTTCCGAGATATGGTAAAATGCTATATATATATCGGAAAAAACACATGATGGACCGTCGGGCAGTCAAAAATTTTTTCATAGTTGAATTCCTTATGATGTCATCCATTTTCATCCCAAAAATAAAAATGTTCTATCGAGAGGTTTCTGAGATATTGAAATATGCTATATATATATCGGAAAAACTACATGATGGACCGTCGGGCAGTCGAAAATTTTTTCACTATCGAGTTTCCTTTGTTGTCATCTAACTTCATCCCAAAAATAAAAATGTTCTATCGAGAGGTTTCCGAGATATTGGAAAATGCTATATATATATCGGAAAAACCACATGATGGACCGTCGGGCAGTCAAAAATTTTTTCATAGTTGAAGTCTCTATGGTGTCATCCAACTTCATCCCAAAAATAAAAATGTTCTACCGAGAGGTTTCGAGATATGGAAAATGCTATATATATATCGGAAAAACCACATGATGGACCGTCGGGCAGTCGAAAATTTTTCACTATCGAGTTTCCTTTGTTGTCATCTAACTTCATCCCAAAAATAAAAATGTTCTATCGAGAGGTTTCCGAGATATTGGAAAATGCTATATATATATCGGAAAAACCACATGATGGACCGTCGGGCAGTCGAAAATTTTTTCACTATCGAGTTTCCTTTGTTGTCATCTAACTTCATCCCAAAAATAAAAATGTTCTATCGAGAGGTTTCCGAGATATGGGAAAATGCTATATATATATATCGGAAAAACCACATGATGGACCGTCGGGCAGTCGAAAATTTTTTCACTATCGAGTTTCCTTTGTTGTCATCTAACTTCATCCCAAAAATAAAAATGTTCTATCGAGAGGTTTCCGAGATATGGGAAAATGCTATATATATATTGGAAAAACTACATGATGGACCGTCGGGCAGTCGAAAATTTTTTCACTATCGAGTTTCCTTTGTTGTCATCTAACTTCATCCAAAAATAAAAATGTTCTATCGAGAGGTTTCCGAGATATTAAATGTTACTATATAGGTCGGAAAATGCTCGAATTATAATAGGGAAGAGAAAAATTTCACTTGCACTATATTTCTACTACCTCTTCCTTCCTACTGCCAAATTTCAATTCATTCCTGTTGATATTTCCCGAGAATTCCGCCTATTCAATGAATAATTTGAATAAACCCGCACGCCAATGAACATGCCTGTTCGGGTATTTCCGACAAACGGTCTGCTGAATTTGGTCTGTTAAGATCACACCCGTAAATATTTCAAGGAAAATTTCGTAATTTTCAATTATTGCATGCAATATGAACTGAATAATATAGTGTTTACTGGTGGAATCATAGACTGAAGAGATTCCACCCAACATTTCGCAAATATAATATTTTATTCTGAAAAACTTTAGTGTGGCAAATCACCATCAAAAAATGTTGACAAAATTTTATCGTTATAATTTCCTTCTAACTTAGACTATCTCAAGAATGATGCAATTTAGGAAAAATGATAAAGAATGGTTTTTCTGCTACAAGGACCAACAAT